>JAZGUH010000070.1:600000-1132006 GCA_037893225.1 Hippasteria phrygiana
TAATAGTGACTAGTTTCTGAGTATTTTAGGCTCTAGTACTAAGCTACAAAATAAGGTTAAAAAAAGATGTGTTTTTGTCGTCCCTGTTTTGCATAATAAGCTTACAAATGTCACACGGGCCACTGGGGCTAGTTGGAACATTTCGATGGGGGCTAGTTGGAACATTTCGATGGGGGCTAGTTGGAACATGTTCGAACAAACCCCAACACAATATGAATGAAGTGCCCTTTGAATACAAGTTCCAATCTATTTTCATGTATGAAGAAAGTGCCTTTTGGATGAAGGTTCTAATCTATTTTTTTACTTTTTGTGCACCATAAAGTTACGTTGTAGCTGTAGGCCGACATGTACTGCAAATAATATTTCCTAGATCTGTTGTAACAATATTTAAATGAGCAAAGCATAGAATGTTGGCTATTCCTACTATAACTATAGGCCTTGTGCTCACTATATTTTGCACCTAGGCCTATAGATTCATCTGTTGTATGCCTACAATATTTCAATGTGTTTTACTAAAATTCCTTTTGCACAACCCTTTTAACAAATTTTTCTTTTTGTTCCTCTTTAGCAATCAAGATGCCGCAGAACTATAAACGCAAAACTACACGTGGCCAGACCCCACCAGACGTTATGGAGCAAGCTGTGTGAAAGTGCTAGTCAATCGAAGACAAGTTCGAACTGTTGCAACTTGGGCGATTAGTAAAACCCGGATTCGGACAGACGGACCTTCCCGGATCCTGTACTGTCCCAATGTATGATTGTTCGCTAAAGTATTTTTTAAAGTTAAAACCATCGATTATTTTAAGAACAAAGATACTGACAATTTGGGAGACCGCCAACATAGGGCAAGTTAGCTCAGTTGGTAGAGCGCCGGTACGGTAACCCGGAGGTCGCAGGTTTGAATCCCGCTCCTGCCAGTTTCTTTGTTCACTTTGAAAATGTATTCAAAATTTACCTAGTCAGTTTCCCTTGTGGATTGTTTGACGGATTATTTTAAGAGTTAGTATTAATTGGAATGCCATTCCAGCCATTTAATTGAAATAACATTTACTTTGGAGGATCCAGCAGGGTCCGGACTAGCTCCAGAGGATCCGACTTTCACCCACACCCTGCAACTTCCTGCAAATTTATTTATTTCAGTTATTTTTTTGTTTACATGCTGGGTGCATGGCCTGCAGTGCTTGGAAAAATTATTTTACTTGAACTCAAATAATAAATGTAGTTTTTATTATACTTTCTAAGTAACCGCATACCATATCATGTTCCAACTTACCCCATAGGTGGGGTAAGTTGAAACACATGACATAGTCGTGTTCAAGGTGGATTTAAGTAACCATCAACAAGTTTAAGAATTTTATAGGCTACATTTGTAACACACATGTACATGTATATGCATAAACTGGTAATGTGTGGTATACATGTAGTACTAGTTAGGTAGACCTGCAAACGTGGCGTTATACACCGCCACGCTCTGTTGCATTGAAAAAACAATCTATTGGTCGATAAAAGACTCCATGTCCATTGACGGGAAGATTTGTTATCGTTTTCCTGTTCAGTACTTACACATGCTCCTTTACACCAAATTCCGCAAGCATAGCACCTGTCGTTCCCCAGAAATCGATGAAAAAAGGTGGATTCCTGTACAAACGTATGACCTTTTTGGTTTGCGAGCGATTCAGAAAGATCTCCGCGCGGTGCCCCGAATCCTTCGCGCAGAAATTGCTGTACTGTACTACGGCTGGAGAGACGTTACCATCCAGCAGGGACCAGACTTTTTGTTGCGCACGGTGACGTCGGGGTCAATCGCTTCATTCGGCGCATGTGCACACGATTCCACTGGTCATTGCTGGTTGACGACTGTTTTATGTCGCAATAGCTAGTGGCTAGTATTAAGCCCATTGATCTCATTGAGCCGTAACTTATCTGGCTTTAAGCAGCATAAAACAGTCGTCAACCGATAACAAATCTTCCCGTCAATGGACATGGAGTCTTTTATCGACCACCAATAGATTGTTTTTTCAATGCAACAGAGCGTGTGGCGGTGTATACCGCCACGTTTGCGGGTCTAGTAGTTAGGCTATTGTTTCTTGAATAAAATCTGTTTGTGTTTTATACTAGGCCTAGACGTTTTTGTGACAATCGTTCCAACTAACCCCCATCTCCCCTAAATGAAGCATTGCTCCGTGCCTTTTCCCTTCCAATAATACGCCTATTAATGGCTCCCCCACTCCCCCACCCCCTACTCCCCTACACCCCCCCCCCCCCCCCCCCCCCCCCCACACATACAGTCATGTAAACGGGTGCAATCGTGGACCTCCCATTGTTCCTCTTTTGTTTATACTCTAACTTTTTCAGAAGGCCTCCCATTCATTGGTTTTGTACACGATTTTCAATCGTGGACGTTAGGTCAAACGTGGACCCCTTTGTCTACGCCCGAATTCTTTTGTCCTAGGTCCACGATTCCGGCATATACAAACTCACACACACACACATATATATATTTTGACAAGTTCCTAGGCTACTTGCTGGGCCATTGCGCAGAAATCAAAAGTGTTAGTGTAGTATCCGTTACCTGATATGTAATCTTGTGACCTGCTGTCGGGTGAAATTCACTGAAGAAAATACATTCTAGTTTCCCAGTGGAACCCATTGCAAAAACAAAATACACGAAAACGACTCAACAATGGGTGGGAGATTAATAGTCAGAACACCACTCACGTGTATCCTTCAGTGACGGGTGCCATAGATCCTGGGAATCCGACCACTTGCATGTGAACACTGGAGGGCGCTATTGCATCCCGATGGAGACCGATGAAAGTGCTGACGAAGCTAAGCCGGACCATTTGAAGCCCGTATCGAAGGGAAAAAAGGGATTTTTCCGACATATTTGCTCATTCTTAAGCATGGCTGCTCACATCTTAGCCATTTTGTTCGTGTCGTACATGATCTATTTGGCCTGGCCGTTTTCAAGTGAGTGGGAGTTGACTTGATTTTGACTGAAACGAAATGTCTCCACCACCTGACTCAACTGAAATTAATACACTGGCAAGATTCAGTTTATTATTAGGGAACTGGGTCTACATTAATTTACATTTTGGCCTTAGCTGTAGTCACAAATTGACTAAAGCATTTTGTTCTTCTGCCCAAACATGACCCTATTGTTTCAACCATGGAGGACATGATCTCTTTTCCTTCCTCCATGTTTCAACTATTAAAACCCTGGCATACTCAGTACCGGGCATTTCATAGGGGCGCCGGGGCACCAGGGGTTAACCAGCCAAGCGAAACGGAAACAAGAGGCTTGTGCAGCCAAGCATAACATATACAATACCCGAATAATGGATTGAAAATGCAGAAATTGGCACATATGGACGTCAACCGGCCAGGTGGCAATTTTCAATCTTCACATATTTGTGTCAATCGTACACAAGGGGTTAACTGTGTATACATGTATATGTGACCCGCTCTACAAAATGGGTATTATGTCACACTATGTGAAAACACACACAGGGCTGTTCTATGTAGTGGGCGAAAAAATCTTCACACAAGTGATTTTTTATTTTTTGGGGTTTGTTGGCTTTTGTTATATCTATATTTTTAGAATATATTTTCAGAAACATTAAAGATGAAAAAATCAATGTTGATAAAAATTACTTTTATCCTATTTCTTTGCACTTTTTGTGTTTAAAGGCCTATATCTCTATACGCACTTCCGTTAAATTGGAAAATAGGAGTATACAAATTTCAAGATATCTCGAGAACACAAAATGCCAAAGGGGTCAAACCTACACCAAATTAAAGCTTAGGATGTGACAAATTCAACTATGTATATAACTACTTTTTCAAATTTTGCGACATAATACCCCTTTTTGCAGAGCCGGTCACATATACGCAACGCCCCACCCCTTATGTTGGGATTGTCTTTTCCCTATGGCTAAAGGTGTAGGTCCTATTTTTATTTCCACTCAAAAATGGGCTTAAGTTCCCCACCCTTGGGCACAACAAAAATTACCGATCCCAACATCCGGGGATGGGCAGTACAAGGGGGGGGGGGGGGGGGACAGTTGGTAGGTTTTTTAGTTAGATTGTTGTTCCTATCAAGGACTGTCCAACTCTGTATTTTCAGGATTCATGGCATTTGTTTGCTGAGGTTTCCTAGGTTGGGTCAGTACTTTTGTAGTACACAAATAATGATTAATTGAAAAGTGACTGATATCGCTGTCAATTTCTTCTGCTTTTGTTTGCAGGTCTCTTTGCTTGGCATCCAGTCTTGATGTCTATTGCTGTAAGTTTGTGTTCTAAAGTAAAGTTGTGCATGTGGTGTTACTTGAGCGAGGAAAAAACTGGTAGAGAGAAATGATTGACACAATGTCAATGTTAGATTTGATTTTTTTCACACAAAACTACCACACATAAATGAAAATGCTAACATTGCTATTGATGTAGGCTAGGATTTAAATTCAAGACGGTAAGGTTTCAGCTACATTTACCATACATACCATGTCCCCATTTACCCAATAATTGTTTAAAGGGACACATTGCTTTGGATTTTGCGATTTGGGCTATAAAACTGAAATGGATATGGTTGGGAAGCTTTTTCAAAAGTAGAATATAAAGATTTACATAACTATCCCTTCAAATTGCGTGGTTTTTGTTTAATTTCGTGACAAATAACGGTCCGCCATTTTGTAGAACAAAATTTTGGACTCCACAAAATGGCGGACTATGTTCACCAGTCGTATTTCCAGTCGCATCTGGTTGAAGTACGTTCTGTTGATCCATTTTAATGTACTGTGGCACGGCGCGCAGCACTGGCGATATGTGTCGAGAGGTAGAGAATTGTACCTGGCGATCATCTGATAGGTTCACAAGGCCACTGGCTGCGGCGCCAGCCTAAAGACTCTTGCAGTGTATTTTGCGCATTATTTAGACGGTGGTATTTAGTACTGGAAATAAGTCTATGTTTCGCAGGTCAGATGTCAGGGGTAAGCGGCCAATTTTTTTGTTTTGTAATCACTACTCACTAATTACAACACATTATACGTGTTTTTTTGCATGAACAACTCTTATAAAAGATTAGGAACATTTCCAAACAGCAACATTTCATGACATTTGAAGGCAATGTGTCCCTTTAAGAATGTCATTTGGTCATTCTTGAGACCTTAAGATGATTCATAGACCTTAGACCAAGTTAAAACAAAAATTAAGTGCATTTTCCTATTTGTGTTCTTTTTATTCAATTCGTCTTCAAAATTACATTTGCAATTTTTGTGTTCAGATTAGATCAAAAGTTTTCCTTTGATTCCGAAAGTTGTAATTTGAGATTCAAACTTCACAAACACCGCTTTCGGCTAACTTTTAAAGGTATGATGCAGCATTGGAAGAGCTGGCAGCATACATAATAGTTGCAGGCAATGTTCACACTTTGTGGAATTCAACATATGAAAAAAACAAACTTGTGAAAGTTGGAGCTCAGTCTGTCGACCAAGTCCCAAGAAAATAGTGAAAAACTGTTGTTTAAACACTGATTTTGTGCACCTTTCATATGGGCTTACATGTACATGTATTTTGATTGTTGAAATGCCACAGTATTTGTTGATGTCTTCATACACAATTTGAAGACAAGGGCATTTCAGATGGAAATATTTCTCAGTAGAATATCTTCATAAACAACCCTAACCCCCTAATGGTTTGCCAGGACTATACCCTGCTCAATCCAACAGAGTCCAACAGTGACATATTTTTCCATTGTCTGCTGAATCCAACAGGATTGTAACATGAGTTAGCTGCTCAATCCAACAGGGTCCAACAGGAATATCAAATTGTTGGATTCAGCAGGGTTAGGAATTTATTAAGCTTTCAGATTGAAACAAATCAATTTGTTTTTTCAAAGTAAATGAAAAAAAAAATGGCAGGGGCAGGATTTGAACCTGTGGCCTCCAGAATACTGTATTAGCGCTCTACCAACTGAGCTATCTCGCCCTCTGTTCACAGTTTTTTAATCATTACGAAAGCTATATCATACCTTTACATAAAACCCGTCATGTACTTTGACCAAGTTCCTACTGTATTTTGACTTTCTCTAGTTTGCTCTGCTGATGACTGAGGCTATCCTGTTCTTCTCACCGGACAGCAATCTCGTCCCGAAGGCCAATCGCAAGACCAAGGTCACCTACCACTGGATCACCAACACCACGGCTGTGCTGTGTGCTCTGACCGGCCTGACAATCATCGTGATCAACAAGCAGGTAAATAACAAACCACACTTCACCAGCTGGCACGGCCTGTGTGGCATCTGCACGGTGGCCTACACCTGCCTGCAGGCTACTGCCGGCTCCACTCTCCTGTACCCCAAACTGACCGCTGGCATGGTCAAGCTGGCCGACCTGAAGCTCTACCATGCCACCTCGGGTCTAGTTCTCTTCACGTTGGCCTGCACGACGCTGGTCTTGGGCCTGTGCACCAATTGGTTCTCCACCAACGCCCATGGATCCGCCTGGTACTTCTGCATCGGCATCGTAGCCTGGCTGTCCCTCGTCATCATGAACCAGGTCACCCAGGCATACCTGCCCAAGTCACTCAAGAAGCCGTCCCAGCAGTATTGAGAAAGGGTATTTTTTTACCCAGAATCAATACGCTGTGCCATATTAAGGATGTTTTCAGGCTGAAATTTGCAGTATTTACCTCCTGGGCTTGTGGCACACACAGAAATTGCCAAGGAGCAGAGGCTTCCAGTTTCTCAAAAACTGATGCCGCAAATTTAAGAAAAAAAGCCAAACATTTTCTTTCTTGAAATAATTTTTAAAAACGGATGATGTGAGAAGACTTGGAATTTACCCATACTTGGCATGCCACTTATTTGTAAAACCTTTTTGGCTGTTTTGGAAACTTTTCCAAAACAGCCCTTGTTTTCGTTAAGATTTTTTTTTTTTTTTTTTTTTTTTTTTTTTTTTCCTTTTCAGACTTTTTGCCCATAGCATTTGTACACGTTTTCTTTCTTACCGGCACTTTGGCTACTTTTATGCTGCCGATTGGCTTTAAACTTGGCAGACACTTAGACTAACTGCTCAGAATGTATGCCGAACATTTTCGTCATGATGACGTCATCACATGATTTTTTATGAATTTTTGAAATTTCAAAATCGTAAAATTCTTTTCAATATTTCTGGCGAACAAAACAAGATATTTTCAAAATTCTTTTTGTTATAGCTTTGGTATGTCTCAAAGATATGCCCTAAAAGGGAAGAAAATGTGTGACGTCATGATGACATCAAAAATGTGCTTTTTTAAAACACATATAAGGATAGGTCCGATCGTCATGAAAATTGGTGGGTAGGTAGATACTGTCACTAGCATGCAAAATCTGAAATGATGTCATGATGACGTCATCGTCAATTGTATTGATGATTTGTGAAATTTTTGAAATTTCATTTTAATCACAATTTTACACAAAAAAACAAAACAGCCCTGTGTTTGTCCACAAACACTGTACCAGATGTCTAGTTTTATATAATTTTCATTAGCAATATTAAACCAAAATAGAGCAAGAAACATGCACTGGTTAGCTGTTGATATGAATACTGAAGAAATCCTAAAGATAATTAATAAGGAGACATCTATTTGTTGTGTGCTTCAATCTCAGCGAAACTTTGACTGTGGTTTGGTGAGTAACTCGTCATTATGCTTTGTTTATGTGCTTGCACAACTTTGCAAAAAATAATGTGTAAACCATGATTAGAAGATGCAATTTTCTCTTTTAAAACTGCTATTTCTGTTCAGACTGAAAATTTCAATTCAATGGATTTTCTTCTACATACAAATTATAAACAAAACAAATGCACCGACTACTGCACTGCACCCGATCTTCCTGGAATATATTGTTTTTATTATTCACTGCACACAAAGATTGCCCTTTTCATTAATTAACCCTAACCCTGCTAAATCCAACATGATCCAACAATTTGATATTACTGTTGGACCCTGTTGGATTGAGCAGCTAACTCAAGTGTTACAATCCTGTTGGATTCAGCAGGCAACAGAAAAATATGTCACAGTTGGATTCTGTTGGATTTAGCAGGCAAGTCACTTTTTATGACGTGTTGGAATGCGTTGGATTGAGCAGGAAACCCATATGAGTCACTATTGGACTCTGTTGGATTTAGCAATGTAGTCCTGGTGAACCATAAGGGGGTTTTAACATCGCAGGAATTAGGAGCGTCCCACTCCTTATTCTAAATCTGAAACGTATTAAATGTAAGTAATACTTATTGGTAAATTTCATTGTGGAATGTCCCATTATAAAGCTCATAATTTATCTGATGCTAACAAATCAGTTTACTGTGAAAATTCCCCCCAAAGCACAGACACAGCATATTTAATATAGAGACTGAATGAAGTGAGAGATATTTTTTAGTGTGTGAAACACAACTTGCGCAGTGCCATTTGCTAACAAATCAAGTATTTGTTGTACATCATTGTTTGTCTAACACATATGTGTCCGTAAATAAATTATTCCTTCACTTTTGCTTTTATTCCGGGACCCGAGTACACGCATGAGATTATCAGAGTTGGGTGTACCTAAATGATTCATTGAGAATGGGCTTGATTATATTATAAAATGTACAGCTTTATTCACCAGTTTACCCAAGTCTCTATGAACAGAAAGTCCACCAACGTAAATGTTCGGCATTAATTATTTCTTTATCCCATTTATGATTATAGAATGCCGAGTGTTAGTTTGTAAAAGAGCATACACAATATTCGCAGTTAAACATTAAAAGTGACAAACATGCAAATGAAACAAAAGAATGGGAACATATAATTTTCTTAAAGTGAAAAATAACAATTGGCTGTACGTGTATTTTGTAAACTGGAAAATTCAATTTGCACCATTGTTTAGGAGGTTGCAATCTTATACACAGAAATGAAGGTGGGAGCTTTTTGAACAAAAGTATAGGAGTTAAAATAGAGCATTAAAAATGTACATTTACGAGTCTCCTGGTGACGAACAGAGCATGCTGTTTGAAACGTCGAGTTAAAACAAACCGGTTCTTCTCAGAACCACACAACTCAAAAGAGATACCACAAAACCTCTTTACTTTGTACATTTATGCTTGTAAAAATTCAATTGGCCAACAGATTTTATAGTTTGTCCACAAAAAATTGATATTTTAAGGAAAAAAAGCCATTGGAAAGTCATGAAATCTCACACAACATAATGCACGTGGTCAGTGTAAAAAAGCATAAGAAATGGTCATTGAAAACCCCATTTTTTCCCTGGAAAGTCATAGAATTTAGAATTTCTGGAGGAACCCCGCAAGTCTACAGACTTTGGAGCATTACTATAATGGCGAAAAGACATTAACAATCTACTCAATTCAACGGGACTTTCATGTACCCGTCAATTAACACAGTACCAGTTTACATCGGTACGCACTTTAAACAAGAAACGGTCCTTTGCACGGTGGTCATCCCATATGACAGGCTTTGTTATTTAAATTCAGTGGCAATGTAAACTCATTCCAATCATTGAGGAACAAGGACACGCCCTTAGATGTGACGTCATATTCACGGTCTACAGAAAACACAAAGCATGGACTTGAACTTTGGCACCTGTGAATAAAAGAGCAAGAATCTCACAATTGGACTTCCCTCCAGAAAATCATGGTCGCTGCCAGAGTTTGTCAAAGGTACTATTAAATTGCCCCAAAAGAGCCCAACAGATTTAATTATAATTTGGGAAAATGTCTGTCTTGTTTAACTCAGACAATTCTTGTGAAGAATCATATTTAAGAATGATCTCATTTGCCAAGAATCATGTAAACAAATGCACAAGTATTTTACCTTTAAGTAGCTACATTTTTAAGCTTACGCATAAGGTGCTTTTAAGTTCGTTTTTGTATTGTCATCTGATGGTGCGCATAACTGAAAAGCATGATCAATATTGCTACCAAAATCGATATTCAAACTTTCTTTAGGAATCAATACGCCCCGGGGGGGGGGGGGGGGGGGGGGGGGACTCTCATCCAATAGCACAGCACAAGGTATTTCGTCACATATTTTATATTAAGTAATAGGCAATATTTCTCGGGGAATCGGGGCGATGCAAAAACGCCATTCTGTGGGGCACATACAGTACTGATTTCAAGTAAATTTCCATATTTAGTAACCTCATTTCAAATTAAATAAAAGATTGTAAAAAAAAACAATGTTAACCTACTGTAATTAATGTGTTTTACCCTAACCCCCTAGGGTGTGTGGAAAGTCGTATTAAAATTGGAGGATTCAGGATTGTTCGTCTTACAGGGCCTTATTCAATCAAGAATGTGACCAACATACCTAGGAAGAAGTCACGCTTTGTTTACATGCGTACTTTAGATAGCACAGTGAGACAACATCATATCTTGTTTCTATCTACAACACGCATTTAAACAAAGCGTGACGTCATTTCTTCGTAGGTCTATAGATTAGCTACATTATTGGAAAGCGGCTATACACATGAGATTAAGTACCATTTGTCTTTAGATGGGTAGAACTAATTTCACTGCAGTCCAATTAGGCAGCGCATGTGCTATAGCTTAACACCAATAAGATACAGGCTTTAAGCAAATCTCAGTAATTACTTGCAAACAAGCCACTATATTGTACAGAGTGTCCAACGTTAGCTGTCCAGGACTGTTCGATGTCTGCTGCGGATGTATATAGTCTGTTTGGCGCAGGGGCCGGTGCGGTCATGTACTGATTAGATCTAAGCGTATTACCATGACAACGTACATGTAAGTCACCGTTACCGTTACCATTGTGCTGCTGTGCTGGTAGCGCTCTTTCCAAGATCCTCATTGGCAGATAGTCACGAAATGCAGTGTTCCCGCCAAAGTCGGCACGAAACTCATGCTGCCTGCCCATTGGCTGTTCATACACCACCTGATGTCTGGCTGCTTGCGTGATTGGTGGGCAGTAGCTCGTGTGTGGCGCCATGTTGTCTCGATGAGTATGTAGCAAAGGTGGTTGGGTGTGTCCGTTCGCTTCAATGTTCGACACTTCAGCAGACTGTGTGGTGAAGTCAACGTGGTTACTTGGGGCGGCACTCCTATCCACTATGTGGCCTGGGTTCGTCGAATGAACAGACATCGTGCAAGGGGCAGCCTGTGCACAAGTATAAGCATAGGACTTTGTCTGATGTTTCCCCCGGGAAAAAATCGGTTGGGTTTGTGGTGACGCGGGGTTGAAATACGGCGACTTGATGCTGCAGTCAGACCAGGGGGAGGCAGGCGAACTGCACATCTCGCCCACGATGCGGGATTCGGCGATAATCTCGCGAGTAAGGTTCCGTCGGTTCTCGTCGTTGGCAGAAGATGAGCCGTCCGTATTGCCAGCCTCCGTTCGTTTGTCCGAGTTCTCACTGGAGGAGAGTGTGGCTGGGTAAAGCTGCATGACAAAGGGCGGTGGGACGGAAGAGAGAACACCCTGCGGTTTGGCCAGATGCGTCGGCACCTCGACGGGATACGTGCAGGAGGATGCTGGCAGGCAGTCTGGTCCCAGTCTTTGCAATGGCGGATGATGAGATCCGCCATTTTGTATTACAGCACACTGGGATTTACCATCGGCTACTTGAGCTGTTTTCCAGCCAAAACTGCATTGCGGTTGAAACAGTGTCGTGGGCTGAGCACTGGTGTCGCTGCTTCTTCTTAGGGCATTTTGTGGAGATGACGTTCCCGTGGTAGGCGGTAAACTGCGAGACCTTAAAGGAGCAGGAAAGTATTCAAAGTCTGAAAGATCACTGGAACTTGAGTTGGAATACTCTGGATGCTCTGACGGCGAGGACTGCGGTTCTGGTGACGATAAACGGTCCAGCGATAGAGGACTCGGCAGGCAGGCAGGATATTCATTGACCGGGCTCAGTAGCTGCTCACCTGGTGCCTTATCACCATCGAAGTAGGTATCCAGGGCTAGGTCTTTAGTCAGACACGGCAGAGGCAGGGTCCTGTCCAGCAGCGGTACGGCTGTACAGATGCGGTTGGGCGGCGCACCGTTGGTGTCAGACTTACGGACCACTTTACGCCGTCGTTTCCGTTGTGTCTCTTCCTCGCTGTCGCTGGATGAGTCGCTGGAAGAGCTGAGGTATTCCGCATCTAGCTGGCGCTGCTTCCGCGCCATCGCCATCCGCCTCTGTGCCGACAAGGAATTCTCTCTGGGGGTTTTCGCACCGGGTCCTGCAGACGGAGTAATTGGTGTGCTGGAAGCGAGACTGGTTGTTGGCGGTGCTTGCTGGGCCGGGGCTGGCTGGGGAGGTGTAGAGCCGTTGGCGCGGCCGTTTGCCTGGGGTGTTAGCGGACGAATGTCGAGGATGGAACCAACGGCGCACCTGTACAACGCCTCGTCGAGCTCGTTCCGCTCACCGGCTGGTAACGCCGTGCAAACCTGATTAGGAGGTGGTTTCTCCCGGCATGTAATACACCTGCTGTCATTGTGGCATGGAGCGTCTCCGTTGTGGGACTTGGCACGGGAATGGGGCGACAGAGCTACCGAGGAGGCAGCTCCGTTAGGAAGGGATTTCTTACCGGTCGGGCCGACAGACAAACCGGCATTCGGCGCAGAAGCCCGGGGGACCGTTTCAACACATTCAAGGCTTTTGCCGCACAAGGGCTCGACGGTCGGACACATTGTATCTGTAGGACCGGGGATACGTGCACAGCACACGGCATTCACATGTGCTCTTTTCACGCTTGTCTGACAAATACTGGTAGTGGCTTGACAGTACTCCACTCTCTCTGCTCCTGCAAACTTTCCCACGCTGTGAAGGATGAAAGGGAAAGTATATACGAGTGTTGGTTTGTTTGCTTTCCTTTTCTAGAGTACATGCAGACTGTATCCTGTCTGGGTCAACAGGAAAAGAACCAACCTCTGTCCTACCAGACCGCCAAAGCACGTGATTTACAGGACAATAACTACATAAGGAAGTTCATGACATCGAAATTGTGTCTCTTCATCAAAGACATGTCTCTAAGGCTCATGAATGGGGAGGCAGAAATTTTGCATAAAAATGGAACATAAAGCAATTTTGAATGTTCCTATGAAAACAAAGCAGTATGGGAGATGGGTAGCCTAAAGGCCGTTGCTATCAGACAAAATAGTTTGGCCTGTTATGGTTGTACCTTCCCTGTTGGTTATGTGTACAATCTGCTTTGGTAGCGTATTGGCCTGATCTCTGAAATGTTAAAGAAACCATGAGGTTTTACGACTTGGGATACTTTTGTGTTGTTACAAAGTCACTCTGAATTTCCACATCCTTTTGGCAATTCTTGGAGTTATCTCTAAATTTTGGTTTTTATGCGACTGAAAATGTCCATGAAGATAAAGCACGAGGTCATCAAAGTTACAACAGCAGTGTTTCCGTATCTTTGTGTGCAAATCATTTTTTAGAACCTTTCTGTGTTATACGGAGCCCCTAAAGGGACTTCTTATTTATTTTTGTATCTCGTCCCTCCGCACGACATAATTATATCTCGTGCGCACGACATAAAGGGCCGGTCACACTGGCCACGATAACGAAAACTATGCGAATAAACGCTCCCTATTGGTGGATGGAACGCGCGCGTATTACACGCGCGACAATTCCACCAATCAATGCCGTTTGTTCTCACAGTTTTCGTTATCGTCTTCGTTATCGTGGCCAGTGTGACCGCCCCTTAATTGCACGAGTTATTAACAACTCGTGGTCGTAGCAGCACAGCTCGCGCGGCAGGCAGCTTTAGTTCCGCAGTTGACGTAGTAACACTCGAGAATGTTCTGATTGCAAATAATGACAGTTTCTTCTCTTCTTAATAAAAGCGATTCATGATGGTGTGGCTACATTTTATGAGTAGGCCTACATGTAGTCATTTTTGTATAGGGCCTTGGCCTTGTTAGTCGAAGCCTTGGCTTTGAGAGTCTAAGCCTTTGCTCCAACACTGTCGTCGTCTTTTTCATGTCAACATGTAGTTATAACTTCTTCGTGCACTTATGTCGTGCGCACGAGATATACCGTATGTCGTGCGCACGAGATCAAAAAAAAATTTGAATTCCCTTTAGGGGCTCCGTAGTGTCTGGTTGGATTTTAAACAGCTTATTCGGACTTCATTAGCAGCTAGTATTTCTTCCATTTTTATGGTTTGTTATTTAGTATGACTGATGGTAGAACTGATCTTATTTTCTTTTTGACATTTAAGGAGTTCCTTATATTACATGTACCGAAAAAAATAGCGCCCTCTTGCATATATTGATGGAAGAATTGTATAAAAATTGACAAACCGCCACTTTGTTTCGCTTACAACAAAAGCAAACCTTTCTCTTGTTTGTGTTTTTGTAATACAGGATAAATATGCTTGTCATCGGGTTCAGGAACTAAGTCCACTGCATGTTTCCTTTTAAGGCAAAACATCTGAAATATTACTTGGAATTTAAAAAATGTTAATTGCATTTTCCCTTTTAATACCAGATTACTGCCATATTTAAATGATATGGATTGTTTAGATGAACTCTCCGAATTTTACCCATTCTTCAAAAATCAAAACATTCCCTAAATAACGCTCTTTTAAAAAAATCTACCCCTTTAAAGAATTACTTGTAAAAAAGTTTCTAAAACAAACCGATCCAGCCACACTTTTTCATAAAATACCAAGCCTCCCTCCCCCTCCCCCGCTTAATACGCCTCTCCTAATGTGTGGATGCACGAGTATCATTGCTATAGGCTCTCCATTTTTACCTAGTATCCAGGTTCTTGGTCATATGAATATCCGACTCCCATGAATATCCGTCTCTTTACCCATGATGCCACAAAATTGTTTTTTATTAATTTGATGCATGGGGCAGGGCAGGATCCAGAGGGGGGTTGGGGTCGAAACCACCCCCCCCCCCCTCCCCTTGAAAATGTTTGTTTTCTCTTATAAGGGCATACGCCTATTAAGCGAAACAAAGAGGTTAAGGTTGAGAAAGTGTAACCCCCACCCCCCAGCTTGTAATATTTTGTTGGCCAGCAAAACATTTTCAGAGTTAACTTTTTGGGCAAATGTACGAAAACAAATTTCAGAACCCCCCACCCCTGCAAAAAATCCTGCATCCTTCCCTGGGGGGCCTACTAAGTTTGCTCACCGACTGATTTTCACGCGACACCGTCCAGGCCTGGTACACACAGAACGCGAGTACGTGGTAGATACAACTCGCATAAACTCCGGCGTCGTTTGCTAGACTATTTTGCACGGAACAGGAAACGTGTATTGAGACTACAACTTCCGATTGACCGTGGGAACGATATTAATTCAGTATTATTATCATGATTTGCCACAATGCAATGTGGAGTATTTCTTATCTTTGTCCGGCAAAATTGGCGCGCATAATAACTTTTTGCTAACTGTAACCGGTACACTGTTTTCGGCACTCAAAAATACGGAATGGAAAGTCAGTATAAATTTCTCAAAATTGCTTTGTGTTTGGCCTTGAAGAAATATAAAGAAAAAACTGTAAATGTAAAAACCGCAAAACTTGAGCAATGCAGACTTATTAAAAAGATAAACGTCTTGTATGTGATTTGTCTAAACTTCCAAGACTGCAATTGATACAGGAACGACAAAGGTGCCTGATATTTTTTCAAAGAAGAATGCTGGGATATTCATGGATGAATAATGACATCGTTGACACCACGAACTTCCTGATTTGGCGTTACCCTCAGTAAATATAACTGTGTTTTTAACTGTTTGAACAGTTTCTCTTACAAAAGAAATCAAATGAAATCACACCATTATCTTCTCTTTACCATCACCGCTGATCACCCCGAGGTACAATGTGTCTGCACTGGGGTTCAGCAATCTCGAACTCACCTTTGCGATTCTATCGCCTTGTGTATCTCCTCTTGATGTTGCCGGCTGCTGATCCCCGGACTCGGATCACTCCAGTTGAGCCACTCAATCATGCTGTTTGGCGGGTGGCCATTTACCAACTGCTGCTTCTGTTGTTGCTGCTGCTGCTGCTGCTGCTGCTGCATGGAGAGACCGTTCGCGAATGGACCACGATCCTGCGGCGCGACTCTCTGCGCACTGGCTGAATGCATCAAATCCGTGACGCCGTGTCTGGCCGCTCCCGTCACCGGCTTTGTGTCGATGACGTCGGAATGAGAACAGGGAAGGACCGCAGTCATATGGGGATTAAAGGTCTGCACAGTGCAGGGGCCAGGACCGAGCATGTCCTCGTCCAGTTGTGGTGGGATATAATCCATGGGGGAGGGCTGACCGTACTCGTAAGAGGTCAGTGGGGAGGGCTCGTCCTGAACCGTGGCGCCGCCTTCGCGTTGAAGACGCTTGTACTTCGCTCGACGGTTCTGAAACCAGATCTGCGTAAAAAAAAACAATCATTGAGAAAAGAACGTCATATTATTTCCTTGACGTGTCCTCCTATAGAAAAAGTTACTCGTCTCTGATATCTGTTTCGGTTTCGTCCGTTGAATGCGTTGCTGGTTTTGATGGAACTCTGACTGGTTTTCTAACTTAAGTAGATTATGTTTTTCGGTAAACAATGTGAAGTGACTAACCCTTAAAAAAGAGGTATGGTTCTAAGAACCAGAGGTCTGATTAATTCATACCTGTTGTTCTTCTCAAAACCACATTTCTCAGTCATTTTTCTTGAACTCGTCATCATGCAAAGCATCAAACCACATTTAGTATGCATGTAAATGTATTACGATTTCCTCCATCGTATGCTGACCTCGCCCAAGCCTTTTCTTTTACCACAGTTGAAACCACAACACTGCCGTATTTCATGTTTTTTTTTTTTGTTTTTTTTTTGGGGGGGGGGGGGGGGAGGGTGAGCTTCTCCTGCATGATTACAGTATAGGCCCAGACAGTAGAGCATTCACAATGAATGTTAGATAATCCCTCAGTGAAAACAGACATTTTAAATGTAAACTAAAATTGTCAACACACCTCCCCGATGGCGTTCAACAGAAAAGTACTGATTGTGTCGATTAATTGTATTGATGATGGGTATCGTGGCGGCGCGACGGGTAATGTGGCGGCCGACGGGTAACGTGGCGCACTTTGAATTTTTCCTCTATCACCTTGCCTGTTTAAAATTGCAGTTTAAAATAGCTCTTTAATTTACTGATCCGTTTCAAAGTTAAGAGGAAAATGCTATTTTTGGCACGATCTCCCGATTTTAAGTGCGCGGTGAACCCTTATAAAATGTGCCAAAAGGTTAAAAAATAATGTTGACAAACAAGAAGCTGCATGTAGGTATGTGCACGGAAAAAATATCATGATTTGTCAAGTAGACCTATAAAACACAATCATAAGTGTTAAATTTGGGGTTTTTGAAAAACAAATGTTCAAGTGCGCCACGTTAGACAACAGTCGGCCAAATTTTTTGCCCAATTACCGGACACCACATTTTTTACTTGGTAATAGTACCAGTATTCAACTAAATGAGTTTGAAACTCGTCAAAAAAGAAGTATGTCAAAAAATAGCAAACGAAAGTCTGGGAAAACGCCGAAGTGCGCCACGTCAGACGAATCCTCTATTATGACTTGTAATTGTTTTCTTTTCTGCGGTTTACCTGAACCCGATCCTCGTTCAAGTAAAGTCTCTGTGCTATCTTGGCCCGCAGTTCTCCGTCCGGGTACTTCTGATCGTAAAAGAGCCTCTCCAACGCGTGCAGCTGGGCCGCGTTGAAATTGGCGCGCTCTCGACGGGGCTTGTTGTCTGTGTCTTGGTCTCCCGGACAGCGCCCTCTCCGGCTGCGCTTGCGTTTCCTGCCTCCGTTCTGCTGCTCAGCTTTGACGCCATCACGGAGCGTGTCCTGGGACTGGTTGGTTGTTGTCGTCCCGTGGGAGTGCGAGGAGACGGAGGAGGGGTTGGTGCTGCCCTCAACGGTGGAGCAATTACTGGAACTCATGGCGTAGAGAGTTGGAAGAAGAAATACCATCAATTGATTCTGAAAGAAGTTTTAAAAAAATTCATCTTTACTCTGTGTTGGTCTACACCAAAGATGTAGATTTCAAACAAACTGAAACTTAAGTCTAAAGACACATACATTGTACATAATTCAAATGTTTTGCGAAATAAGACATTTTGGGCAAATATCAATACTTTTTTAGGAATTCTCTTTTTGGATTAAGAACACTTAATAAGAATTGCGTGTTCTTTTTTACTATTCACGATGTTCAATCTACATGTATGTGATGGTACGTGTAGCGTGAATTTCAGACACTATGAAATACGGGCTCATTGGTAGTATTGCACATGCCTAAGTGAAGATAATTAGGAGAATGGACGGTCACGTGAGAGGGTTTAACCAATAATAGCGAAAAGGAGTCCGATTTTCATATGACAACGGCACCGTTGCTATATGTCAGTCAAGGTACTTAGTGTATACAATTAAGTACTTGCAGTACAAAATAAAATCAAAATTTTACTTACAAAATAATGTACATGGTTTTGTAGCAATGTGTTTGTTAATTTATTTTAATAACTGGCTACTGAACACTCAAATACAGCATGAATACAAAGTTGTGTACAAATTGACTGCGGCAAAAGTAAACAAATCCTTCAGTTTTCATGTAATCTTCTGCACTGTTAAAAAGCTGTTTAAAAGGTTGTTTAAAAATGTTTAAACAAGTTAAACAACCAGGGTTGTTTATGTGCTCTGCTTAAACAGCGCACATGGGCAGGGCACTTTAAACAACCTGGGTTGTTTAAAAAGTTTAGACAGCGTTATAAAAGGGTATGATACCGAAGCTTTCCTTGTGTGACATTACTCCCGTGCTCACGAATATGTAAATTCACGTTAGCATAAAATTTAAGTGATCGCTAAAAGGGGCATAAATGGCTTCAGAGTAACAAAGCAAAAGGTTGAAAGTTATGATAAATTGGATGTAAATGTGCACGGTATTTAAAAATCCATTTTATGTGACCTATAATAAGGGGAAAGGGAGATGCTACGAGATGCATTGCATTGCACTGCATAGGATATAATTCATTCAGTGAATAGCTTAGCTGTATGGTGTATACAAAGTATACCTACTTTTGTTATTGTAAATACCCTAATTCAGCGTTAAAGTCATTCGTATAATACAGTTACAATAAGTTTATTGAAATCATTAATGGTACGACGAACTTTAAACGATAATTAAACAACCTCCACATATTGCTTCTGCCCAACGCCCAATTACGTGTAAATTAGAGGGAATTCACAGAACTCACAAAACTAAACATACTAGCTAAGAATTATACTTGTAGAAAGCATACACGTATCGCGCATAATTATTAAAGAGTTAAACATTGATTTTAAATTGAATACATTTTAAAAACTTAATTTTCAAAGTGAACAAAGAAAACTGGCAGGAGCGGGATTCGAACCTGCAACCTCCGGAATACCGTACCGGCGCTCTACCAACTGAGCTATCTTGCCCTATGGCGGCGGTGTCATATGAATATCCGACTCAAAATGCAATTTTGGCTTCTCTTCCCTATTACATGTATTGGTTAAACCTTCTCACGTAACCGGTCACTGTCCTAATTATCTTCACTTAGGGTAACTGGTTTGCGGTAGCACCATGTGTATTAAATCTCTTTTGTGAGTATGTGTGGTTCTGAAAAGAACCGGAGGGAACTCAACGTTTCGGACAGTATGCTCTATACCTGTCGTCGGGAGAGGACTAATTAGAGAATGCAGCTAGCAAGGGATCACACCCAATTTTACGATACAACCTGGGAAGCGACATGGGGATCACTCAACGAGGATACGACTTTTTAACTTATAATACGTCAAACAATCCACAAGGGAAACAGACTACATAAATTTGAATACATTTTCAAAGTGAAGAAAGAAAACTGGCAGGAGCGGGATTCGAAGCTGCGACCTTCGGGATACCGTGATCCCTGGTTATACGGCATAATGGGTTTATGACTTCTGACTATAACACCCACCCGAATACTGACAATTTGGGAGACCGCCAACATACAATGTAGCTCAGTTGGTAGATCGCCGGTTCGGGATTCCGGATGTCGCAGGTTCGGATCCAGTTCCTGCCAGTTTTCTTTGTTCACTTTGAAAATGTATTCAAATTTGCCTAGTCAGTTTCCCTTGTTGATTGTTTGACATATTTTAAAGACAGCAGAAACCGCAGACCTTATGCGTAACGGTCATCTTTGGGGCATATTTTTTTTAACAAAGACATTAGCCTCAAAGATGGCTGCTATGCGTATATTTTAATAAACACACGTAGGCGGGTCCCGATTTTTCTTTTCCTAGACAAGAATTGCCAGAGTGTTTTTGTGTACTTGGCTAGCTATGCGAGCTGAGAGACAGGTTCTCAGACTTGTTTTCCCTTGAAATAAAATCCTCCACACCACAATTAGTACAAGAAATATAAACAGGGAATAGGACTCGAACCGAGGCCTTCGAGCTCCGAAGTCTTACAGAGTGTCTAAATGTCGTCACCTAACCTTATTATATACATTGTAAGTTATCTTAATCATGAATGTGCATGATGGCAATTCTGGTCTATGAAAAAAGTGGGCGGATCCGGGGGAGGCAACGGGGGTCATGACACCGATTCCGGATCACTCAGCGTCACCACACCGGCAGTAATTACATGTATTGGGTTTGTTTATACATTGTATATCTCTTTATAATGCTTCCGGCCGGCCAACAAATCTATAAATTATTTATTCGAAGTTTAAAGCCTCTCTTCTTAACCTTTGACATTGAAAGTTTTAGTTTAAGTTTTTATTTAAAAAATGTAACGATAGACAAACTTATTTAAGATTTTGGTTTTTCTTTTTGATTGATTTGGCAAACGAACAAGAATCGCAGAAAACAAGATGAAAGTTTTCCGAGAACAGCATAAAAAGTCCACGACTTGTTTCCACTGTAAATGGTCCTCGAATTACACAAAATTACAATATTGCATTGAAATTTAGTATTTACATAAAAATCACAAAAACTCGCAATTAAAATTTCTCAAGAATTTGAAACAATAATAATGGCGCTAACTGTCAAAAGTGAGGGGTAGATTCCCCAAAGTATTTTAAAATATTGGATTCCGAGTTCGGGTAGAGCAAACTGAAAAGAGAAAAACTGTTGACCCTTTGCAAATTTGAAAATTAGATTGTTACATTCTTACTCCATCTATAACAGAATGACATATGGTTCTGCACTTGTACTTGGACACAATTTCTACATAACCACACTTTATAAATTGGAATTTATGGCAAGTTTGTCTGTATAGATGTATAAGGTTATTACCGGTACTTAATGTTGTATCATTTCATGTTGGATTACTGTATCTACTTAAATATGCTTAAAACATATTTCGTTAATATTCCGTCTTTCCTGACTTGAAAAGTTTGTCTCAACCATGGAGGAAGGAAACAGTGTCTCAACTCAAAGAATACAAAATTCCAAGATACACGTGTCGCGCAAGGCCTCGCAGCTGGTTTGTACAATCATGCACTTACCTATGTTTTGAACCCGAGACTTCCAAGAAGTCGCTATACATTCTCTCTGTCTGTGTGTCTGCATCGGTCGGTTTTTCCTGAGCACGGACACCATCTCACATTCTGACTCCAAATATGTCCTTTAGATCGGCTCCATCGCAAGCAGTTTATTTCTTCAAGACATATAACAACAGTTGTGTCGCAGGTCGATACGAATTGTGAACAAGAAATCCAGAGTATCTTGGCTGTAATTCCGTCTTGTAAAATGCCGGTAAACAATTTATTTGCGGTTGTTATCCGGAGGCCAGCAGCATGGCATGCCCTTCGGGTGAGCCGTGAAGGCATTTTCTGGTTAATTCACGCCTCACTGAATTCACACCTCTTCTCATGCTAATAGTAATCCTAGATTGGCCACCTGTAGGTCATTAAGTTAGACAATAACTATTGTCAACACTGAAGGGAAATGACTTGACTTTGCATTTAATCAGCCTTTTACGTTAGCCCAGATCAGCTAGTTGCACCATGGAGGAAGAAAATAACACAATGTTCGCACAAACTGTAATTACCCGGTTGTAAATAAGCGCCATACAAGCTGCCTCCAACAATCTGCACATACAATATTTTAGAGTTCCGGCTCGCTTGGGGATTGTGAGCTTTCCACGATAATGGGCCCTACGTTCATCATGAATTTAAGAGAACGTTTCGTGGAAAAACGGATTCTCTGCAGATTAGGTGCGGTCTTCTTAGCTTACAAGCGCAATATCACCACAAAAAGTCACCACAGTCACCCCTATATATAAGTACAAAAAAGTAAGTAGAATATGACGAGTCGAGCATAAATTTCAAGTTAGTGCATAATAGTTTGGTCAACTCGGCGACTTCTTATTGCCATGGAGGTTTCCTACCTCCATGTTACAGCATTGGCATAGCTGACAACACACTTAATTGCATCCGTGGAGGAAGGTGGTTCAACATATGCATGAAATGACAAACCTGTGAAATTTTGAGCTCAATCCGTCATCCGGGTCACTTTATTGTTGGTCATTACCAAAGCTCTACCATACTTTAAAAGTATTTTTCCATATTTTTTAAGTTGGGATATATTTGATGCAATGACGTATCGAACAGGGGGAGGGGGACCTACTCCCCCTGGCGACATTTTGCGGATGCCCCACCTCCCCACCTCACCCCCTATTTTTGAGGTGCATTGACCTCCCCTCCTTTCATTTTCAGGGAGAACAAAATTTGGAGCCACTTCTTAAGGAAAACAATGTGATCCCCCCCCCCCCCCCCCCCGATCCAAAACCGACCCATATGCCACTGAGTTGATTTAAAAGTGCACTTAACACTAACAGCCAGGCAGGTGGTTTGTGAAACATAAGCTTCTAATTCATAGGACTCTTGCTGTCATTGTTAGCAAGTAGCTCGGTATTCGGGGGGGAAGGGGGGGGGGGACTACCCCCCCCCCCCCCCCCCCCCCACCTCCCCAAAACGGCGACATGTCCAGTTTTCTTAGGCCGATCAGAAAATCAACTGTAAAACATTCATATTTTGAATAACATATACATATTCCGCAGCAAAAAGGTGGATTTCCCTGATATTAACAGAATAAAAGCAATTTCAGTTTGTGCTGAATAACAACATGGCAGGCTCGTACGCTTGTGTGTTCTTACATTAGTCTCCTTACGGGGTACCGGGAATGTGTGTGTGGGTGCAGGGGCGGATCCAGGAATTTTTGCAGGGGGAGGGGGTTTTTTCTGAAATTTGCCCAGAAAAGTGACTCCCAAAATGTTCCGCCTGTCAATTTCTTTTTACAAGCGGGGGGGGGGGGGGGGGGGGGGGGGGGGGGGTTGAGGGGGGGGGCTGATACACTGGCGCCATTTAACCTCTGTTTTGTTCTCACCCATAGGCAAAATAAGACCTGTTAAGACCTGTATTTCCAAGGCGTTGGCCCCTAAAGCAAAAGCAAACAAAAATAACCCCCCCCCCCCCCCCCCCCCCTGGATCCGCGCCTGGGGTGAGTGTGTAAATACCGGCAATCGCGGACTCTCTTGAACTTTTTTGGAAGGCCTACCATATGTTTTGTGCACGAATTTTAATCGTGGACGTTAAGTCAATCGTGGACCCTTTGTCCACGATTGTCGGTATTTACAAACGCACACTCACACACACGCAGTCGAACTTTTCCAATACGTGCGAGGACAATGCTCTGTGTTTCCTATTGTTCCTTTAATACAACCCAACCCCATAGACTAAGCACGTACTTCTACGTCCGAGGACCGATTTCAACAAATGACTTGACGTGCGAGGACTGAAAGGTTTCTTTGTATTTCCTTTCTCCTCTTGTCCTCGGAGATATATACAGAACCTGTACAAACCAACCAACAAACAAAAACAAAGCACGCAATGTGTTGCGGACAAAACATCCTCCCAAAGTTAAATGTTTTCTCGTAGGCGTAGTAGTTTGCCTGCTGTCAATAGAGGGCGCACTGCACTCGGTATGGTCAGAGAAGTCAGTTTTGTTTTGACATAGTTTTTCCGTGTACCGTGACAAATCACTCTTCATTTGCCCCTTTGTTTGGTTAAGTTTGTCAGCTCAGCAAAGTGAGTTCTTTCTTTGTAATCTCTACCTTAGTAATTGCCTTAGGATAAAGGCAATTAACATTTAAGTTGTTAATCTGTGGCAAAACAATTAGGCATGTTTTTGTGTTTTGAAATGTCCGAGTTTTGGGCAAGTGCTTTTCAAGTATAGCGTGTACATGTATTTTTTAGTACAATATAATGTCGCACGTGTGTTAGGCACTAGATATAAGTGTGCATTTAACTACACTTTGAGGTCCAGAATTTATGACCTGCATTTGTGACGGTGGCATAAGTTTTCACAATTCATCCGTTTGTATTGTTTTCAGTCGAACCGTCAAAGTCGTCAAAGCCGTCAAAGCCGTCAACCCGTCATACCTTGGAACTGTCAGATACACCGAATTACGTCATACCATCAAAGTGGTTTTGTTATCATTATTGAGGACACCAATTTCTTTAACCTAGAAATCACTTGAGACGTTAGACATCATTGTTTGTGATACATCGCCACCATCATTTATTGTTCCTGTCGTCACCAGTCAAGACATATTAAAGAGATTTTGAGTACAAGGAGACATCTATGTGATTGATGAGTATTGATTGCTGAGTAAACGACAGTAGTTGCCAATAAGTAGCGTGGATGCTACATTAGTTCGATTTGAGCTCAAGGTCAAGTGTCAATTGTACATGATGGCTACCGCAGACACAAAGGACAATGTTTCTACACATGAGGATTCAGAACCCCTACCACAACTTTCAAGGGGGTCAAAAGCAGAACGAAGTCGACTCAGATCAAATATCACAAAGATTATAAAGAAAGTCAAAACCCTGATGTCCAATCCAGAAAACTTTGAAGAAGTTTCTTCGTTGGCGAAATCCATGGAAGATAATCTCGCCCAGCTCATGGCAGTTCAGACCACATATCATGCAACACTGACAAGTGAGGCCCAGAAACGTAAGTCAAAGGACTTTCAAGAAGCAGTTATTGCTGAAACGTCGGAGATGGGCGACGAAATTCAAACCTGGCTCCTTGGTTCGCGAATAGAAGTGAAAAATGATCAGAAGGAGGAAACATTCCAGTATCCCGTTTCGGCGAGCCAACCTGGGAGACAGACGGGCCCCCAAAGTACCGTGACAAACCGCTCTACCACTTCCAGTGCTAAACTTCGTGCAGCCGCAGAAAGGGCAGCCCTGGAAGCCGAAGCTGCAAATGAATGGCAACGACAAGCTCTCGAGGAGGAAGAGTTAAAACTACGGCAACAGCGCAGACAGTTTGAACTGCAGACAAAAATTGCCAGAGCTGCTGCTATGGAAAGGACGTATGCAGAGTTTGAGAATCTTGAAGGCCACTCGGCACAACTGGAACACTCCACACCAAATGTCCGGCTTAAGGACAAGTGTGAAGTGTCCAGAACACCGTCGAGAGCCAAAGAAAGTGATGAAAGTCATCAAGTGGTCGACTTGCCGTCCCCGATTTCTCCCATCATCGACAATACAAATGTTACAGATATCCTGACACAGATGCTCAACACTAGTCAGCAACAGCAGCAGTCATTGGTCAACACCTTGCAATTGCCAAAGACTGAACTCATGACATTCAGCGGAGACCCCATTGAATATTGGGCGTTTATCCGCGCTTTTGAAAACACAGTTGACCGAGGATCAGTCAGTGATGCAGCTAAGCTGGCCCGCCTGCAGCAGTATTGTACTGGTCCAGCCAAAAGACTTATCCAGTGCTGTGCAGTCAAGTCTCCAAGTGAGGGCTATGCGTTGGCCAGAAAACTGCTCAAGGACCGCTTTGGTAATGAGCATGACATCTCAGAGGCATGGATAAACAAGATAGTCACCCGACCTGATATTCGTGACAACAAGGCCCTGCGAGACTATGCAGATGACTTGCGGAATTGTCGGGAGACTCTCGACACCATGGGAAGGCTCGGTGAACTCGATAACAGCAGAAGCCTGATGCAAATTGTTGAAAAGCTGCCTTGGGATCTTCGTAAGGGTTGGCTTAAGAGGGTTCACCATATTAAAACGGTTCAGAGCAGAATTCCTACCATTGATGATGTTGTAAAGTTTATCACCGTATCAGCGGAGCAAGCCAACGATCCTGTATTTGGTAAGCTGGTTAGCCGAGATGACATGAGCAAGTCACGTAAGAACGTTAAGCAACAACCTCAGTCCAGATCAAAACAGCGATCAACCTTCTCTGTACTAGCACAGCCGGCATCCTCTCCTTTGGCCGCTGTGAAGCATCAGGCAGCACCCGTGTCAACGTCAAATCCTAGACATGAAAACCCTCCACACTCATGTGCGTATTGTGGACAAGCACATGGACTGTTTGGCTGTGCACCTTGGAAAGGTCTGAGAGTCGCGGATAGGCTGAACTTCGTCTTGAGCAAGCAGTTGTGCGTGAATTGTCTTCAGTCAGGTCATCGTGCCCGTGAATGTAGAAGACAGGCAGTTTGTACTGTGCCAGGATGTGGACTTAAACACACCAAGTTCCTACACCTGCCTCGTACAAGGAACAGTGACTCGGCTCAAGCCTACAGTAATTCCAGTCCAGTTGGTTTCCAGCCAGCGGATCACTCGACTCCAATTGAATATGATCAGTCAACATCAAGCGCTCCATCCCACGTGACATGCAGTGCCACTGGGGCTGGCGTCAGCAAAGTGGCTCTGCCCATCGTTCCCGTCAGGGTGCGACGACATGGAGGATCCACAAAGGGTGTGATCATTTATGCATTGTTAGACTCTGGGTCAACGCAGAGCTTTTGCTCAGAAGCTTTGCGGGGAAAACTAGGAGTACCAGGAAAGCACGAAAGGATGAGGTTGACAACCCTTGAAAACCACGACACCCCCACTGATACCCTTGCCGTCACCCTTCAAGTCACCGACATGAATGATGACAACCTTATTGTCATGAAACACGTGCTGACCAGGCCCAAGTTCCACATCAGTTCTGACTGCCTTGTGACCCAGAAAGAGTTGACCAGATGGCCACATTTGCGTGATATCCCCTTGCCTGACATTGATGCAAGAGAAGTTCACCTTCTTATTGGACAAGACAACCCACTAGCTTTGACACCAAAGGAAGTTCGTGAAGGTGGCCCGAGGACACCCTACGCAGTAGGACTATTCTTGGCTGGACCCTAAATGGACCGATGGGAAATGGGCGGATGAAACATGTGGCTTCGCACTTCATAGAGACAGATAACGATCTCCAGCGCCAGGTTGAAAGGTTCTGGAAAATAGATGACATTGGAAGTGATGAGCCCGCCATGTCCATCGGTGACCAGAAGGTAGTTTCCATGTGGGAACAGTCTCTGTGTCGGGATGAAGGTCATTACAGTATGGCCATTCCGTTCAAAATCAGGCCACCCCGTCTTCCAGACAACAAAGTTGTTGCGGAACACCGATTGAGTCTTCTGGGTAGGCGTCTGTCGCGAGACTCTGACATGAAAGAGAAGTATGTTGCCAGCATGTCTGACCTGCTTGCAAAAGGCTATGCAGAAGAAGTACCGCAACAGGATTTAGATAGGTCTGATGGAGCGGTGTGGTATTTGCCACACCATCCGGTGGTGCACCCAAGAAAACCTGGTAAAGTGCGAATTGTCTTTGATTGCTCGGCGAAGTACTGTGGCATGTCCCTAAATGACAACGTCTACCAAGGCCCGGACTTGACCAACCAGCTCCTGGGAGTTCTCCTTCGCTTTCGTCAAGAGGCCATTGCATTGATGGCAGATATTGAGGGAATGTTCAACCAGGTGCGAGTAAATAAGACAGATCATGACGTCTTGAGATTTTTGTGGTGGAATAACGGTTTCAACGAGGATCCGAAGATATGCCGCATGACGACCCATCTCTTTGGCGGAGTCTGGTCTCCGAGCACTGCCAACTTTGCCTTGAAATGCACAGGACGAGACAACATCGATCGATTCGATTCTGAAACGATCAACACCATCGACAAGAATTTTTATGTGGACGATTGCCTCACATCGGTGTCTACGGTACAGGCCGCCTCAAGTCTAATCAGTCAGCTTTGTCGAGCTTTGTCGCTCGGAGGCTTTCATCTGACAAAGTGGCTCAGTAATTCGCGAGATGCTCTGCGAACAGTTCCAGAAGTCGATAGAGCTAAAGGGGTTCCCACTGTTGACATGGATCGTGAGATGTTGCCAACCGAACGCGTCCTTGGGGTGCTGTGGGATACTCAAGCTGACCTGTTTACATTCGACGTGTGTTTGAAGGACAAGCCGCTAACCCGTAGAGGGCTGTTGAGCACGGTTAGTTCACTCTACGACCCTCTTGGCTTTGCTTGCCCCTTTGTGTTGACGGCCAAACTTCTGTTCCAGCAGCTGTGCAGGCTGAAGGTCGAATGGGACAGTCAAATGCCCGATGATATCGCCCATCAGTGGAGTAGCTGGAAGGAAGATTTGACAAATCTTAGGAACCTGACTGTACCTCGCTGCTTGAAGCCACTGGGATTTGGAGAAGTCACATCTGCACAACTCCATCATTTCTCTGACGCTTCGGAGAAGGGGTATGGTGCTGCCACATATCTGCGTCTTCAGGACACCAGTGGACAGACACACTGCCAGCTAGTCATGGCCAAAGCAAGGCTTGCACCAATTAAGACAACAACCATTCCGCGTCTGGAACTCTCGGCAGCCGTCGTATCAGTCAAACTAGATGAGCTAGTTTGTCGGCATTTGTCAATGCCCCTCGAAGAGTCCATATACTGGACCGACAGTACAATCGTACTGCACTATCTTCAAAATGAGGAGAAACGTTACCAAGTGTTTGTAGCCAATCGCGTTTCAAGGATTCTGGAACACACTAATCCAGCCCAGTGGAGGTATGTTGACACCCGAGCTAATCCAGGCGATGATGTCTCTCGCGGCATGACGGCTGAAGAGCTCGTTCTGAATGATCGGTGGATTCGTGGACCACGATTTCTGTGGAACGATGAACGTCAGTGGCCTCCACAACCAGACCTGAGCCACAAGACACTGCCTGATGGTGCCGAAGTGAAGAAAGACACTCAGGTCTACAGTACCATGTCAAGAAAAGACGGAACTGACATACTGGCAGCCCTTCTGAAGAAGTGTTCATCTTGGTACCAGTTGAAACGGGCAGTTGCCTGGATTCTCAGGGCCAAAGCTATGCTCCTTGCAAGAATCCAGAAGAAAGAGAAAGATATGAGCTCTTTGGGACGTCTGACTGTTAAGGAAATCCTAGCGGCAGAAGACGCCATTGTGAAGGCCATCCAGAAAGACAACTTTGATGACACCATTCTGAAGTCGAGTAGCTACTGCAAGCTCTCTCCGTCAAGGTTCAGCGATGGCATAATTCGTGTCGGAGGACGTCTAGCCAACTCACCCCTAATGTGTGATGCCAAACACCCCCGATTACTACCAGCGAAACATCCAGTCATCCCCCTGATTGTAAGACACTACCATGTGGCGTCAGGACACGCTGGAGCTGAGCGCACGCTCGCAGAAGTTAGACAGCGGTTTTGGATCGTCAGGGGCCGGGTAGCAGTCAAATCCGTTGTCTTCAAGTGCATCCCATGCCGTAGAAGGAAGGCACCCACAGCGACCCAAGTTATGGCTGATCTACCTCAAGACCGCGTCACTCCATGCCTTCCACCCTTCACCATGGTCGGCGTAGACTATTTTGGGCCATTTATGATCAAACGAGCCAGGAGTGAGATGAAGAGGTGGGGTTGCCTTTTCACTTGTCTAGCCACAAGAGCTATCCATCTAGAGGTCAGTTGTACAATGGAGACGGACTCGTTCATAAACACTCTTCAGCGTTTTATCAGTCGCAGAGGTGCACCTGCAGAAATCAGGTCAGACAACGGCACCAACTTCGTCGGAGCGCAGCGAGAATTGCATCGTGCCATCAAGAGTTGGAATCAAGACAAGATCTGTGATTATCTTCGTCAAAAGGAGATCCAGTGGATCTTTAATCCGCCCGCCGCATCCCACTTTGGAGGCGTTTGGGAGAGACAGATAAGAACTGTGCGCTCGGTCTTGAACGGTCTTCTTGGGCAACAGACACTCGACGACGAAAGGTTGCAGACACTAATGTGTGTAGTTGAGGGCATCGTAAACGGTCGCCCCTTGACCAAATTGTCAGAGGATCCTGACGACCCAGAGCCGTTGACACCCAACCACCTCTTGCTACTCCGCGCAGGCCCACAGTTACCACCAGGAGAGTTCACAAAGCAAGACATCTACAAACGCCGGTGGAGACATGTACAGTATCTAGCGGATGTGTTCTGGCGACGATGGTCAACAGAGTATCTGTCTTCACTGCAAGAACGGCAGAAGTGGTTGTACCCGCAGCGTAACATGCGCAAGGGCGATCTGGTACTAGTTAAGTACGACAGCTCACCTCGAAACCAGTGGCCACTAGGTCTGGTCATTGATGTCTACTCAGGTAAAGACGGCAGAGTCAGGACTGTCCAGGTGAAAACTAAAGCCGGCATATACGACCGACCTACGGTCAAACTCTGTCTTCTAGAGGGAGAGGATATGAGACAGTAGAGCAGATTGCTTCCAGGGAGAGTAATTTGAGAACGCTTTCACCCTTTGAGAAATGGACATCTTCATTTGTCTATTAGGATATTTTGTCACATTTTGGTTTGTTTTTTGGTAATTCCCCTATAAGGTCATTAGGGGCCGGGATGTTGCGGACAAAACATCCTCCCAAAGTTAAATGTTTTCTCGTAGGCGTAGTAGTTTGCCTGCTGTCAATAGAGGGCGCACTGCACTCGGTATGGTCAGAGAAGTCAGTTTTGTTTTGACATAGTTTTTCCGTGTACCGTGACAAATCACTCTTCATTTGCCCCTTTGTTTGGTTAAGTTTGTCAGCTCAGCAAAGTGAGTTCTTTCTTTGTAATTTCTACCTTAGTAATTGCCTTAGGATAAAGGCAATTAACATTTAAGTTGTTAATCTGTGGCAAAACAATTAGGCATGTTTTTGTGTTTTGAAATGTCCGAGTTTTGGGCAAGTGCTTTTCAAGTATAGCGTGTACATGTATTTTTTAGTACAATATAATGTCGCACGTGTGTTAGGCACTAGATATAAGTGTGCATTTAACTACACTTTGAGGTCCAGAATTTATGACCTGCATTTGTGACGGTGGCATAAGTTTTCACAATTCATCCGTTTGTATTGTTTTCAGTCGAACCGTCAAAGTCGTCAAAGTCGTCAAAGCCGTCAAAGCCGTCAACCCGTCATACCTTGGAACTGTCAGATACACCGAATTACGTCATACCATCAAAGTGGTTTTGTTATCATTATTGAGGACACCAATTTCTTTAACCTAGAAATCACTTGAGACGTTAGACATCATTGTTTGTGATACATCGCCACCATCATTTATTGTTCCTGTCGTCACCAGTCAAGACATATTAAAGAGATTTTGAGTACAAGGAGACATCTATGTGATTGATGAGTATTGATTGCTGAGTAAACGACAGTAGTTGCCAATAAGTAGCGTGGATGCTACATTAGTTCGATTTGAGCTCAAGGTCAAGTGTCAATTGTACATGATGGCTACCGCAGACACAAAGGACAATGTTTCTACACATGAGGATTCAGAACCCCTACCACAACTTTCAAGGGGGTCAAAAGCAGAACGAAGTCGACTCAGATCAAATATCACAAAGATTATAAAGAAAGTCAAAACCCTGATGTCCAATCCAGAAAACTTTGAAGAAGTTTCTTCGTTGGCGAAATCCATGGAAGATAATCTCGCCCAGCTCATGGCAGTTCAGACCACATATCATGCAACACTGACAAGTGAGGCCCAGAAACGTAAGTCAAAGGACTTTCAAGAAGCAGTTATTGCTGAAACGTCGGAGATGGGCGACGAAATTCAAACCTGGCTCCTTGGTTCGCGAATAGAAGTGAAAAATGATCAGAAGGAGGAAACATTCCAGTATCCCGTTTCGGCGAGCCAACCTGGGAGACAGACGGGCCCCCAAAGTACCGTGACAAACCGCTCTACCACTTCCAGTGCTAAACTTCGTGCAGCCGCAGAAAGGGCAGCCCTGGAAGCCGAAGCTGCAAATGAATGGCAACGACAAGCTCTCGAGGAGGAAGAGTTAAAACTACGGCAACAGCGCAGACAGTTTGAACTGCAGACAAAAATTGCCAGAGCTGCTGCTATGGAAAGGACGTATGCAGAGTTTGAGAATCTTGAAGGCCACTCGGCACAACTGGAACACTCCACACCAAATGTCCGGCTTAAGGACAAGTGTGAAGTGTCCAGAACACCGTCGAGAGCCAAAGAAAGTGATGAAAGTCATCAAGTGGTCGACTTGCCGTCCCCGATTTCTCCCATCATCGACAATACAAATGTTACAGATATCCTGACACAGATGCTCAACACTAGTCAGCAACAGCAGCAGTCATTGGTCAACACCTTGCAATTGCCAAAGACTGAACTCATGACATTCAGCGGAGACCCCATTGAATATTGGGCGTTTATCCGCGCTTTTGAAAACACAGTTGACCGAGGATCAGTCAGTGATGCAGCTAAGCTGGCCCGCCTGCAGCAGTATTGTACTGGTCCAGCCAAAAGACTTATCCAGTGCTGTGCAGTCAAGTCTCCAAGTGAGGGCTATGCGTTGGCCAGAAAACTGCTCAAGGACCGCTTTGGTAATGAGCATGACATCTCAGAGGCATGGATAAACAAGATAGTCACCCGACCTGATATTCGTGACAACAAGGCCCTGCGAGACTATGCAGATGACTTGCGGAATTGTCGGGAGACTCTCGACACCATGGGAAGGCTCGGTGAACTCGATAACAGCAGAAGCCTGATGCAAATTGTTGAAAAGCTGCCTTGGGATCTTCGTAAGGGTTGGCTTAAGAGGGTTCACCATATTAAAACGGTTCAGAGCAGAATTCCTACCATTGATGATGTTGTAAAGTTTATCACCGTATCAGCGGAGCAAGCCAACGATCCTGTATTTGGTAAGCTGGTTAGCCGAGATGACATGAGCAAGTCACGTAAGAACGTTAAGCAACAACCTCAGTCCAGATCAAAACAGCGATCAACCTTCTCTGTACTAGCACAGCCGGCATCCTCTCCTTTGGCCGCTGTGAAGCATCAGGCAGCACCCGTGTCAACGTCAAATCCTAGACATGAAAACCCTCCACACTCATGTGCGTATTGTGGACAAGCACATGGACTGTTTGGCTGTGCACCTTGGAAAGGTCTGAGAGTCGCGGATAGGCTGAACTTCGTCTTGAGCAAGCAGTTGTGCGTGAATTGTCTTCAGTCAGGTCATCGTGCCCGTGAATGTAGAAGACAGGCAGTTTGTACTGTGCCAGGATGTGGACTTAAACACACCAAGTTCCTACACCTGCCTCGTACAAGGAACAGTGACTCGGCTCAAGCCTACAGTAATTCCAGTCCAGTTGGTTTCCAGCCAGCGGATCACTCGACTCCAATTGAATATGATCAGTCAACATCAAGCGCTCCATCCCACGTGACATGCAGTGCCACTGGGGCTGGCGTCAGCAAAGTGGCTCTGCCCATCGTTCCCGTCAGGGTGCGACGACATGGAGGATCCACAAAGGGTGTGATCATGTATGCATTGTTAGACTCTGGGTCAACGCAGAGCTTTTGCTCAGAAGCTTTGCGGGGAAAACTAGGAGTACCAGGAAAGCACGAAAGGATGAGGTTGACAACCCTTGAAAACCACGACACCCCCACTGATACCCTTGCCGTCACCCTTCAAGTCACCGACATGAATGATGACAACCTTATTGTCATGAAACACGTGCTGACCAGGCCCAAGTTCCACATCAGTTCTGACTGCCTTGTGACCCAGAAAGAGTTGACCAGATGGCCACATTTGCGTGATATCCCCTTGCCTGACATTGATGCAAGAGAAGTTCACCTTCTTATTGGACAAGACAACCCACTAGCTTTGACACCAAAGGAAGTTCGTGAAGGTGGCCCGAGGACACCCTACGCAGTAGGACTATTCTTGGCTGGACCCTAAATGGACCGATGGGAAATGGGCGGATGAAACATGTGGCTTCGCACTTCATAGAGACAGATAACGATCTCCAGCGCCAGGTTGAAAGGTTCTGGAAAATAGATGACATTGGAAGTGATGAGCCCGCCATGTCCATCGGTGACCAGAAGGTAGTTTCCATGTGGGAACAGTCTCTGTGTCGGGATGAAGGTCATTACAGTATGGCCATTCCGTTCAAAATCAGGCCACCCCGTCTTCCAGACAACAAAGTTGTTGCGGAACACCGATTGAGTCTTCTGGGTAGGCGTCTGTCGCGAGACTCTGACATGAAAGAGAAGTATGTTGCCAGCATGTCTGACCTGCTTGCAAAAGGCTATGCAGAAGAAGTACCGCAACAGGATTTAGATAGGTCTGATGGAGCGGTGTGGTATTTGCCACACCATCCGGTGGTGCACCCAAGAAAACCTGGTAAAGTGCGAATTGTCTTTGATTGCTCGGCGAAGTACTGTGGCATGTCCCTAAATGACAACGTCTACCAAGGCCCGGACTTGACCAACCAGCTCCTGGGAGTTCTCCTTCGCTTTCGTCAAGAGGCCATTGCATTGATGGCAGATATTGAGGGAATGTTCAACCAGGTGCGAGTAAATAAGACAGATCATGACGTCTTGAGATTTTTGTGGTGGAATAACGGTTTCAACGAGGATCCGAAGATATGCCGCATGACGACCCATCTCTTTGGCGGAGTCTGGTCTCCGAGCACTGCCAACTTTGCCTTGAAATGCACAGGACGAGACAACATCGATCGATTCGATTCTGAAACGATCAACACCATCGACAAGAATTTTTATGTGGACGATTGCCTCACATCGGTGTCTACGGTACAGGCCGCCTCAAGTCTAATCAGTCAGCTTTGTCGAGCTTTGTCGCTCGGAGGCTTTCATCTGACAAAGTGGCTCAGTAATTCGCGAGATGCTCTGCGAACAGTTCCAGAAGTCGATAGAGCTAAAGGGGTTCCCACTGTTGACATGGATCGTGAGATGTTGCCAACCGAACGCGTCCTTGGGGTGCTGTGGGATACTCAAGCTGACCTGTTTACATTCGACGTGTGTTTGAAGGACAAGCCGCTAACCCGTAGAGGGCTGTTGAGCACGGTTAGTTCACTCTACGACCCTCTTGGCTTTGCTTGCCCCTTTGTGTTGACGGCCAAACTTCTGTTCCAGCAGCTGTGCAGGCTGAAGGTCGAATGGGACAGTCAAATGCCCGATGATATCGCCCATCAGTGGAGTAGCTGGAAGGAAGATTTGACAAATCTTAGGAACCTGACTGTACCTCGCTGCTTGAAGCCACTGGGATTTGGAGAAGTCACATCTGCACAACTCCATCATTTCTCTGACGCTTCGGAGAAGGGGTATGGTGCTGCCACATATCTGCGTCTTCAGGACACCAGTGGACAGACACACTGCCAGCTAGTCATGGCCAAAGCAAGGCTTGCACCAATTAAGACAACAACCATTCCGCGTCTGGAACTCTCGGCAGCCGTCGTATCAGTCAAACTAGATGAGCTAGTTTGTCGGCATTTGTCAATGCCCCTCGAAGAGTCCATATACTGGACCGACAGTACAATCGTACTGCACTATCTTCAAAATGAGGAGAAACGTTACCAAGTGTTTGTAGCCAATCGCGTTTCAAGGATTCTGGAACACACTAATCCAGCCCAGTGGAGGTATGTTGACACCCGAGCTAATCCAGGCGATGATGTCTCTCGCGGCATGACGGCTGAAGAGCTCGTTCTGAATGATCGGTGGATTCGTGGACCACGATTTCTGTGGAACGATGAACGTCAGTGGCCTCCACAACCAGACCTGAGCCACAAGACACTGCCTGATGGTGCCGAAGTGAAGAAAGACACTCAGGTCTACAGTACCATGTCAAGAAAAGACGGAACTGACATACTGGCAGCCCTTCTGAAGAAGTGTTCATCTTGGTACCAGTTGAAACGGGCAGTTGCCTGGATTCTCAGGGCCAAAGCTATGCTCCTTGCAAGAATCCAGAAGAAAGAGAAAGATATGAGCTCTTTGGGACGTCTGACTGTTAAGGAAATCCTAGCGGCAGAAGACGCCATTGTGAAGGCCATCCAGAAAGACAACTTTGATGACACCATTCTGAAGTCGAGTAGCTACTGCAAGCTCTCTCCGTCAAGGTTCAGCGATGGCATAATTCGTGTCGGAGGACGTCTAGCCAACTCACCCCTAATGTGTGATGCCAAACACCCCCGATTACTACCAGCGAAACATCCAGTCATCCCCCTGATTGTAAGACACTACCATGTGGCGTCAGGACACGCTGGAGCTGAGCGCACGCTCGCAGAAGTTAGACAGCGGTTTTGGATCGTCAGGGGCCGGGTAGCAGTCAAATCCGTTGTCTTCAAGTGCATCCCATGCCGTAGAAGGAAGGCACCCACAGCGACCCAAGTTATGGCTGATCTACCTCAAGACCGCGTCACTCCATGCCTTCCACCCTTCACCATGGTCGGCGTAGACTATTTTGGGCCATTTATGATCAAACGAGCCAGGAGTGAGATGAAGAGGTGGGGTTGCCTTTTCACTTGTCTAGCCACAAGAGCTATCCATCTAGAGGTCAGTTGTACAATGGAGACGGACTCGTTCATAAACACTCTTCAGCGTTTTATCAGTCGCAGAGGTGCACCTGCAGAAATCAGGTCAGACAACGGCACCAACTTCGTCGGAGCGCAGCGAGAATTGCATCGTGCCATCAAGAGTTGGAATCAAGACAAGATCTGTGATTATCTTCGTCAAAAGGAGATCCAGTGGATCTTTAATCCGCCCGCCGCATCCCACTTTGGAGGCGTTTGGGAGAGACAGATAAGAACTGTGCGCTCGGTCTTGAACGGTCTTCTTGGGCAACAGACACTCGACGACGAAAGGTTGCAGACACTAATGTGTGTAGTTGAGGGCATCGTAAACGGTCGCCCCTTGACCAAATTGTCAGAGGATCCTGACGACCCAGAGCCGTTGACACCCAACCACCTCTTGCTACTCCGCGCAGGCCCACAGTTACCACCAGGAGAGTTCACAAAGCAAGACATCTACAAACGCCGGTGGAGACATGTACAGTATCTAGCGGATGTGTTCTGGCGACGATGGTCAACAGAGTATCTGTCTTCACTGCAAGAACGGCAGAAGTGGTTGTACCCGCAGCGTAACATGCGCAAGGGCGATCTGGTACTAGTTAAGTACGACAGCTCACCTCGAAACCAGTGGCCACTAGGTCTGGTCATTGATGTCTACTCAGGTAAAGACGGCAGAGTCAGGACTGTCCAGGTGAAAACTAAAGCCGGCATATACGACCGACCTACGGTCAAACTCTGTCTTCTAGAGGGAGAGGATATGAGACAGTAGAGCAGATTGCTTCCAGGGAGAGTAATTTGAGAACGCTTTCACCCTTTGAGAAATGGACATCTTCATTTGTCTATTAGGATATTTTGTCACATTTTGGTTTGTTTTTTGGTAATTCCCCTATAAGGTCATTAGGGGCCGGGATGTTGCGGACAAAACATCCTCCCAAAGTTAAATGTTTTCTCGTAGGCGTAGTAGTTTGCCTGCTGTCAATAGAGGGCGCACTGCACTCGGTATGGTCAGAGAAGTCAGTTTTGTTTTGACATAGTTTTTCCGTGTACCGTGACAAATCACTCTTCATTTGCCCCTTTGTTTGGTTAAGTTTGTCAGCTCAGCAAAGTGAGTTCTTTCTTTGTAATTTCTACCTTAGTAATTGCCTTAGGATAAAGGCAATTAACATTTAAGTTGTTAATCTGTGGCAAAACAATTAGGCATGTTTTTGTGTTTTGAAATGTCCGAGTTTTGGGCAAGTGCTTTTCAAGTATAGCGTGTACATGTATTTTTTAGTACAATATAATGTCGCACGTGTGTTAGGCACTAGATATAAGTGTGCATTTAACTACACTTTGAGGTCCAGAATTTATGACCTGCATTTGTGACGGTGGCATAAGTTTTCACAATTCATCCGTTTGTATTGTTTTCAGTCGAACCGTCAAAGTCGTCAAAGTCGTCAAAGCCGTCAACCCGTCATACCTTGGAACTGTCAGATACACCGAATTACGTCATACCATCAAAGTGGTTTTGTTATCATTATTGAGGACACCAATTTCTTTAACCTAGAAATCACTTGAGACGTTAGACATCATTGTTTGTGATACATCGCCACCATCATTTATTGTTCCTGTCGTCACCAGTCAAGACATATTAAAGAGATTTTGAGTACAAGGAGACATCTATGTGATTGATGAGTAAACGACAGTAGTTGCCAATAAGTAGCGTGGATGCTACACAATGCATGTTTTTGTATACATTGTATATTTTTTTCTTTATCGATGTATGCCTTTTAATACCTCCATGGTTATACGCAATATAATTTTCAAGGCCGGTCTTGGCCATGTTGATGAATTACTATGACAATAATCTTTTTAATTAACCAACAAAAAGAACACCTACATGTACCCTCCCACAAACCACCCGCCCACCCACACAGTCATGTAAACGGGTGCAATCGTGGACCTCCCATTGTTCCTCTTTTGTTTATACTCTAACTTTTTCGGAAGGCCTCCCATTGGTTTTGTACACGATTTTCAATCGTGGACGTTAGGTCAAACGTGGACCCCTTTGTCTACGCCCGAATTCTTTTGTCCTAGGTCCACGATTGCCGGCATATACAAACTCACACACCCACCCACGTATCCACCCACCAACCCACCCATCGGGGACCTTATTGATCATACTTTTTTCTTGTCAAGGACGCTAATTAGTTTACACGCGTATACGGTTTTTCAACTGGGGATTTTCTCAACCGGGATCCACTGTTCTCTGTTGTTAAAGGTCCGTCAAAATTATTTCATTACAAATATGACACCGCAGACATCTTGTAATTCCTATGCATTGAAGTGGTATTCTCGCCCAATCTCCTAGAAATTTGAGGACAACTTGCACGCTGTATCTTAGGAAACGATATGGATAATGGTCAAATGCGGCGGCGGGGGGATTAAGAAAAAATGTCCCTTTTGTTAAAGAACTGAGAAATGTTGCTTTATGTTCAAGAATAATTTTCAGTTTCCTGATAAGTAACAAAAAATGCAGATATCCCCCCTCTTAATAAACGTCTTCCCTCCTTAACTCCAAACCCTGACTGGTATACAGAGCAACCCCTACGCCTCAAATCAAATACAGCCAAATTGCGGTTGTTCAAATTCTTTCAAAATCCATGCTGCTGAAGGCCACAATCTTAGGAAATACTTCCTGCCCACCTTAAACCTTTACTTTCATAGGTCTCATATCACTTGTTAATTACAAAAATTGCTTTGTGCTTTATGGCACCGGTAATAAAATAGAGCGATAGGCCCTACACATCGATGAAAACAATATGTGACCGGCTCTGCAATAAGGGGTATTATGTCGCATTCTGTGAAAACACACACAGGGCAGTTCTATGTGAAATGGGGAAACCATCTTCATGTAAGTGATTTTTTGGTTTTTGGTTTGTTGGCTTTTTTTACATCTATATTTTCAGAATTAATTTTCAGAAACATTAATATTGATGAATAAAGATGAAAAAATTAATGTTGATTAAAATTATTTCTATCTTATTTCTTTGCACTTTTGTGTTTAAAGGCCATTATTTCTAAATGCACTTCCGTTAAATTGGCAAAATATGAGTATAGAAATGTCACGATATCTCGAGAACACAAAATGCCACAGGGGTCAAACCTACACCAAATTAAAGCTTAGGATGTGACAAGTTCAACTATGTTTATAACTCATTTTTCAAATTTTGCGACATAATAGCCCTTTTTGCAGAGCCGGTCACATATTGGACCCCCCTGCTTTTTTTGCAGGCGAAAATTGTTAAGGGGTCAGATTTAACTGATTTTCCAAAGAATCTCGATCGTCCCAGTCTCGATCGTCCACAGTTTTTGGTGTGATAAAGAAAAGGAAACTGACTTAGTAATGAATTTTCAAAGCGAACAAAGAAAGCTGGCAGGAGTTGGCTATACGGCATTCTGGGTTTAGGACTTCTGGCTAGCGCTTTTGGACTAAGACACTGACAATTTGGAAAACCGTTATCATATAGGGTAAGATAGCTCAGTTGGTAACGCACCGCGGTACGGTAGGTCGCAGTTTCAAGTCCCATTTCTGTCAGTTTTCTTTGTTCACTTAAAAAAAACCGAGACGTAGAGTAGAATTTACAAAAATATGTTTGAACAAATCCCGACAATAAATGGGCAACAAATCACTTTGTATGAAACGGGATGTAGTGAACAATATTAACACGCATCAGTTGCACCCACTGACCTCACTTTTATTAGTCTTGGTTCAAGACGTTGTATACGCGATAACCGGCCGCCGCGAGAGGGCGTTATCACGACAAACTATTAATAGCACTGATCTCTATTGGCCGTTCAAGTTGTAGACGGCCGTCCGCCACATTACCACTCCATCCATAGCCGTATCCCCAAACGTATAGGCCTACTACGTATTCACATGTACACAGGCAGGCGCGCGCCATGGCTAGGACTAGAGGCGTCACAATGTTTATTTTGGATGTTCCACACATGCGCGCGCGCGTGCACGCGCGGTTATTTAAAAATAACCAATCAGCGTTGGAAATGGGGAGTGGAAATATGGCGGCTGCTGGCGACATCTGTACGTAAAGCGCGCAGCGGCCAATGCGCAATCCAGAATTTTATACATGGAGATCAGTCATTAATAGCCACGAACGTGGCAATTGCTGCGTTCCAATCACGTCATGTTTCTCGTGTTCACGAGTTCACTAGTCGTGTTATAACTTTCTTATCGCCTGGTAACTTGTATTCACCAGTGGTGAACTGGAGGCGGAATTTTCTTCTCGAGTTCACGACTCGACAAATATGTCGGGGCATTTTTCAAATCTGGCTTTGGCTTGGGCTTCGCTGTTTTAGTTCGGCAGAGATCATGCTCTAGTCTGGTTCCCAGACCAAAATATTCTGACTATTTCTGACTTTGGTCGTTGCGCTTCCGCGATGTCATGGATGTGCAATGTGCATGTGCGCGTGCGTGTTAGTGAGTAGCATTAGAATGCAACCCACTCGTGAACTAGGAGTAATCCACGGTGAACACGAGAAACACGACGTGATTGGAACGCAGCATATTAATACATGTAGTTTGTCGTGATAACGGCTTCTCGCGGCTGCCGGTTATCGCGTATATACGTAACAACGTCTTGAACCAAGACTACACGTTTATGTGAAATTGAAATTCAGGCGAATCACAATGCAGTGCGCCACCAAGAGTTTGTCCTGCATGGAGGAGAGGCAATTTATCGCATCGCCACGTCCTTCGAGGCAGTAAAAACTGGTACTATGATACGCGTGAACTTTTATTTTGACATTATTTTACCTTGCTTCCAATAATGCTTGGCAATCCGGGGATATCCTAACAGAAATACTGTTGGATCAACGAGGTGGTACCGGTATATACTGTGGTGTTGTCGACCGCGCACTTTGAAAACCTCTCCAGTGCAACCACTTGAAAGCGCCCTGTGAATTCATGTAGTCCCTATTTGTATATACAGATAGTACAAGTGTTAAATGCACATACATGTATTCCAACCAGGCTTGCTCGTTATAATCACACTACACGGTTCCTCTACTCGTATAGTGAAGGTAACATTCCAGGTTACACCACGTCACTACTGCCAATCGATGCGATGTTTCCTAGTGGGGAAAGGGGGAAAATTACAGTTAGAAGAATAGACGACAATGACATACCCATGGCTTGTAGGCTAAATGTAATGTTTTTATGCCAACATTTGTTAGGTTATTAAGACCTGGTCACACGAGGCATTCTTTATAAGCAACTCTGAGACAAAAAACAGCTCTTCTGGCCAGTAGCATAAATCCGTGTCGGGGGGGGGGGGGGGGGGGGGGGCTGATCAAAATCCCGGCCGGAAAAAGATTCAAAAAGCGGTGTTTTTTTTGTTTGGGGGGGGGGGGGGGGGGGGGGCGACTGGAGACAGTATGACACTATAGGTTGTGCTGTTCAGGATACGAAGATCTGGGTCACCCTATGTAGGCCGTGTACATCTTATGCAAATATGCACACTTACATTATGTCCCCAGTCTGCCAGACAACACAACGGTGCATTTAAAGCTTTTGTACTGTTTGTTCTCCGTTTTTTTAAATACATTTTGACTGTTGGGAAAGTTACAAGATAACGTCAAATCAGCATTTTGTTGTTTCTCACCACAAAAATCGGGGAGGGGATTATCCAATGCCCCCCCCCCCCCCCCCCCCCCCCCCCCCCCCCCGTCAAAATGTGGGGGATATATTTCCCCAAGATTTACGCCCACGCTGCTGACTACAAGAATGCTTGGGCAGCGCAAAATACATTTTCTGACAGTGCATCGACATTCCTACGAAAATTTTGCGAAAATTCAAATGTGAATATTTTTCTACTTGGAGATTGTCTGGAACTGCCAGTGAATTGCCTGTGAATTGACGCGTGTCAATGCTCTAATGATTGCTGAATATCAATAAGATTTCTATCATTTGTACGCCAATGACAATGCAAATATTTCGTTATTTACTCGGTTTCTTAAAAAAGGAAAACAAAAATAGAAAAATGTAATAACACTATAGTTATAGCCTATTCATTAAAAAAATGCATCAGCTTTTAGGTGGGAATTCAGATGATGTTTCGTTCAAAATCCCTGGATCTTTTAATCACCTATGGGTATAAGTTCCAAGTAGTCTGCTGAGTGCTAATTTCAGATAGGCCTACTTGTAAGATTCTAAAAGGTATCATTTCACGCAAATGCTAAGAAAAGGACATAATTCCAAACAAGTTAGAGCGCATACCATCACGGCATATCACTCCAGCGTCGTGGGCGTGGCTACATGTGGTCTCCTCCCAGCAGAAGGACGGACAGTCGGTGATCTTACTCTCTGAACCATCACACGCCACTCCATCCATGTACACAGGGCCGCTTCCCTGACCAAAGTGGGCACCAGACTTGGCCTCCTGTGCCCCAGAGAACCCGAGCTGACGGCAAACGATCCCGGCGTCTGTGATATTCCAATCGTTATCGCAGATCGTACCCCAGGTGTCGTTACGATAGATCTCAACCCGACCACTGGTGAGATTAGAACCACCGACCAACCGAAGGACATCTGTTTATTGGATTTTAACGAAAATCGTACACATCAATATACGGTAGCTCATTGTGGGCTGTGTCTACGTACACTGTGACGGAGTACACCAAGGACAGCTGGGCTAACATCAATAATACAAATTAATCACACGTGATTAACATCGGCATCGAGAACGCATGATATATTTCGTCACAGTTTTCACGAACAGACGAATTTTGCCTCTCCGCACTAAACTAAAGTTACAAGAAAATCAGGTTTTAAGCTGCTCACTTTTTAAATTGAAGATATTACCTGCGTTCATACCACATGTTGATTTAGTGTTGACACTATGTTAAAGTTCAGTTCTCGGTCTTTCACAAGTAATTGGCAGCTAAGCGATAAGTCAATTAATTACAGAGCTATTAATTGATTAATAAATTTGTCTGTTCGTGAAAACTCAGAAGCGAGAAATGGCCCGTTTTGCCCCACAGAGTGTCAATTGTCTCTTCGTGAAAACCCAAAATCCATTTTCTGGCAATTTTGCCCTTCACAGCCCTATTGTATTAACACGGAGTTCAAATTCGTCTCTTCGTGAAAACCCAAAATCCATTTTCTGGCAATTTTGCCCTTCACAGCCATACTGTATTAACACGGAGTTCAAATTCGTCTCTTCGTGAAAACCCAAAATCCATTTTCTGGCAATTTTGCCCTTCACAGCCCTATTGTATTAACACGGAGTTCCGAATTGGCTCTTCGTGAAAACCCAAAATCCATTTTCTGGCAATTTTGTCCTTCACAGCCATAGCGTATAATATGGCCGAGAAGGGCAAAATTGAAAGAAAATGGATTTTGGGTTTTCACGAAGAGCCAATTCGGAACTCCGTGTTACAATAGGGCTGTGAAGGACAAAATTGCCAGAAAATGGATTTTGAGTTTTCACGAAGAGACGAATTTGAACTCCGTGTTAATACAGTATGGCTGTGAAGGGCAAAATTGCCAGAAAATTGATTTTGGGTTTTTACGAAGAGACGAATTTGAACTCCGTGTTAATACAATAGGGCTGTGAAGGGCAAAATTGCCAGAAAATGGATTTTGGGTTTCCACGAAGAGACAATTGACACTCTGTGGGGCAAAACGGGCCATTTCTCGCTTCTGAGTTTCCACGAAGAGACAAATTTATTAATCAATTAATAACTCTGTAATTAAATGACTTATGGCTTAGGGGCCAATTACTTGTGAAAGACCGAGAACTGAACTTTAACATAGTGTCAACACTGAATCAATATGTGGTATGAATGCAGGTAATATCTTCAATTTAAAAAGTGAGCAGCTTAAAACCTGATTTTCTTGTAACTTTAGTTTAGTGCGGAGAGGCAAAATTCGTCTGTTCGTGAAAACTGTGACGAAAAGGTCAGCACAAGGAAAATAGCAGGAAATTATAAATGGAGAAGAATTTTTTTTCGGTTCTCAGAACCATATGAAACTCAAAGAATTTTCCCATTTCAAGCACAACAGGTATCAACAGATTGGAACTTCAAGCACTTTGAGACGATTTACAATTTGCTCATTGTGTCATCTGAAATGCCTCAAGCGGCAGATCGTAGTTACTCATTTTTTCTGTTAATTAACGTGCTGTCGCCACAAAAAACTCTTTGTACTTTCCACCATTCAAGTAAGCCTCTGATTCAATGATAAACGATATAAAAACAATCATACAGCAGATCTGTCATACTGTAAAGTCTTTCAGATTCACTCAGTTATCTCCCAACTCTGACATAAGGATTACCAGGAGTTGAGGACATGTATTCTGAAAAGTCGGTCGTCAGATTTGACTGGAAAACAAACTTGCACCCAGCTGATTATATCTGTAGTCGGCTGGGTGCAACTTTTAGTTGTTTTCTAGTTATATCTGACTAGTTTTTACAATTGTGGAAATCGAGGAATTGAGGGAAAAGTACAAATGAGCTAAATCGATGCTCCTAATAAAGGGGAGGGGCTTGGTGGGAGGTGGGGTATAGTACCACACCCTCATAATCTGTGCTGTGGTACGCCCTTTTCTCCTGCTGAAAGTTCAGTTGGGACAAAAATGAGGCATCTAGTGAACTACTCTGTCTGGTAGAAAGTGTCGCTGCCCAAGTTACCCTTTGGTAATAATATCAGAAGATGGAATTAAAATGATGGTAATTTAAACTTCAAGTCCCTGGGAAGGAATCGGACAAACCAAATCTTCGTTTTATCATGTTGTTTAATAAGCAACTGAAATAAAGACGAGATAACAATTAGGAATCGAGGATGAAAAATGTCAGTTGAAGTTGAATGTTCCCGATTTTTGGAAGGGCATGTATCTGGAGTCTATCAATATGTGGAGTCAACGTGGATGGTGAAAAATTAAAGGGGCTGTCACACCAAGCCGTATCTTCACAAGTACACACTACGACCATGAACATATACAAATACGCCGCGGCATCGTCACGTACTGTGTGGGTACTTATTAGTGACTTATCGTACTTGTTGCGAACTTGACAGCAACTCCCAGAACTTCCCAAAACGCGCAATCGGTCACGGAGGTTTTGAACTGTTCAAAACTGTCGCAACAGTCAGCCGTTTTTGCCAATACGCGGCGATGACGGGTCATTAACTCAGTACGAACGTATCTCGAACGGCTTTATAACCTACCGTGTACGTACCGTGTACTTACATCGTCGCAGTAACATCTCGTACGTGCATCCATCAAGAGTCGGCGTACCCTGTGCGTATCTCCCATCACCGCCGAAACCGCCCTGACCATGCGACGTTCCCAATACGTTGTCCCTACGTACGAACTGCTCTTGCGACGTTTTGGCAGGAGTAAGTAATAAGATGCTGACACGTACATGAAGTTACCACTGAGTACACACTGAGTAACACGAGTACATGATGAGTACGTGCTGAGTACTACGAGCACGCAACAAGTTCATGATAGGTACACGCTGAGTACACGGTACGACATGAGCAGTATTCCTATAAATACCCTGCTCAAGTCATTCAGTCACAGTCTTTTTAGCAGTTCAACATGGCTGTTGCTGAAAGATTGAGAGTTCTACAGAACTTAGCGCTACTACAGCTGTATGATGCAGAGAATGACCTCGCTTTATACCAGTACGGCTCGTACGTAACGCGTACGTTGGGCGTCCGCGCCGTACGTGGCCAGAACGTGGCAAATCACTTCAATGGAACTCATAGCTTACGCAGTACGTACGTAAGGTACGTGGCGGTGATGGCCCGTTTACTTCTCTTACCTGTACTTGGGATTGGGTAATTTTCTGGATCATTTGAGCCGTTGAACCACGTTTTTAAAAATATTAATAAACGTGATGGTCGTAGTACGTACTTTATGCATGTACGGCTTGGTGTGACAGCCCCTTCACAGACCTCCGATTTGCAGATGACGTGGCCCTAATTACCTCAACAGTAAATGACATGGAAATTCAACTCAATGAATTGAACAGAGAGAGCAAAAAGGTGAGCCTAAAGATGCACAAAGGGAAAACAAAATACATGTCAAACTTTAGAACAGATGAGACCATCAAAGTAGAAGACCATGAAATTGAGAGAGTTGAGGAGTACAAGCACCTGGGTCAAACACTTCAGTTGAAAGATTGTACAAAGGAAGAAGTAATGAGAAGGATAAAATCAGGATGGAGGTGCTTTGGAAGACTTCAGGAAATCCTGTGCAACAAGAACATACCAATGTCATTGCGAAGGAGAGTTTATAATCAGTGTGTCCTATCAACAATGATGGGTCAGAAACGTGGTCAACAACCAAATATCTGCAAAGCAAACTTAGTCAGCCCAAAGAGCAATGGAACGGCAAATGATACACATCTCACTTCGAGACAAAGTGAGATGTTCTGACATTCGACAGCAAACCAGAGTTAAGGATGTCAACATAAAGATCAAAGAGTCAAAGTGGAGATGGGCTGGGCACTTGGCTCTTAGAAATGACAACACGTGGACCAAAAGATTAACAGAATGGCAACCAATTAGGACAGGAAAAAGAAGAAGAGGCAGGCAAAAAAGAAGATGGAGAGATGACCTCAGAACTTTCATGGGTACAACATGGGCGAGACAAGCAGAAGACAGGACAACTTGGAAGAGACATGAGGAGGGCTACATCCGACATTGGATGGACATATCCTAGGCAAGGCAAGTCAAGTACATGTATATCAACTTTTGGTGGGAGTGCTTCTCGCGTTGGGCATGGTGTAGAGGTAGGTGGGATTGGTTGGTGGTTTGCGTTTGGCGTACAATATCTATTGCATACGATATCTTTTTTATATGGGCGTGCGATTTATATATTTTTTAGGGGGGAGGGTGCATGGTTAGAAGAACGTTGCACGGTGTTAAGCCCCTTGACATTTGAATATGAAGTTCAAAACGATCAGTTGACAAAATAGACCCAAATCTGAAATGAATTAAGATCGAAATATGTGTCACGATTTCCAACTGAGTGAAATTATCTTGCTCATATCTAAAATGAATGTTCTGGACACTGAGGGGCGTAGCTTGAAGGATTTCTTACCAGGTCTTGGTTTGCAAACCACTCCAGCTACGTGTGAGCTGTTACACTGCTGAGAGCTGGTACAGACGAACGGACAGTCAGCCAACCGTTCCTCAGTTCCTTTACAAGCGACTCGATTCATCACAATCTGCCTGTCACTCTCTCTCATAGACAACCCCGTTTTAGCCTCCAGAGCCCCTATGAAGCCTAGCTGATGACAGACGGTGGTGGCGTCCTTCATATCCCAACTACTATCACAGACCGCACCCCAGGCGTCGTGGCGGTATATTTCCACTTGTCCACTCCATTGGTCATCACCGCCCACTAACCGAATTGTGGCGTCTGAGACTGTCGGAAGTTTATTAATGTAAATCAGAAAGATAACAAAATACCGTAAATATGTTGGGTATGTGGAATGATTCAGTAAGCATACATTTGAAAACGGTTTGACGTCCCATCCGACCAGACGGGGTGTTTTCACATTGAATGAAAATAGCACCGATCTGCGCACTTCCGGGTTTGAAAGCGCGGCTCGTGCTAAGCAAAAAAACATATCGCGTTCAATTTATACACGGTAAAATCTATCGAATTTTGAATGCATGAAAGGATTTGTTGAATCCGGAAGTGCGCAGACGGTAATTGAATTTCGTCTTCCAAAAAATTATATTTATAGCAATTGTCAATGAAAATTTTCATATTCATGAGCCAAAGTATGACGTCATCAGATGCGTTGCAATGGTTTCTCCATGTAGTACAGGTAGATATCCATTAGCCTTTTAGAGGAATGGCGGATACAATAGGAGGGCGCTATTTGATTTGGGTATACCTTTTGTGCCATACAAAAGGTTTACCCAAATCAAATAGCGCCCTCCTATTGTGTCCGCCATTCCTCTAAAAGGCTAATTGCTTGTTGCCTTTCATTTTTAGAGTTTGACATTTTTTCTCACTGTATCTGACTTGTATCGCGTTATCTGAGTCTGTTTCTCAAGTGAGAACGGTATTCAAATGTTGCTTCAACTGTTGTTCCTGATTGTTGTGTTGAAGGTGCAAGAAGTTTCTTTAAAAAAGAATGTTTACTCTCTACAAAAACCACTAGGCCGTGGGCCGAGTCGCAAAAAGTGCTTTTAATTAGTTTTAAATTTTCGTAACGTACCTCAGCAATATACCTGCAAATCATATTAAAACGAAGCCAAAAATAGACTGAATTGTGTGAACCTTGTTCTTTTTGTCTTGTTTTGTTTGCTTTTATGTAGTAGTAAAAAGTTCGGGCTGAAAAAATTCCTTCACAGCTCTATTTTTTGGAGTACGTGGCTGTCAAAAAAAGTCGGGTCCCTCTGCTATCGATCAATGTTAACAATGTATTGGAGCGTCTGGTAACAAGATGTTGCGCAATCCAAGATGGCGACGTCCGGAGGAGACGGACATGACATGCATTCGTGATTTCGGTGCATAATACATGTTGCACAATCTGCCAAAGGAAAAAGTCATTTGCTATAGAGCAGCATGCATGATGAACAAGTATGCTAAACCTTTAAAGTAGTTCAAATTGTTCTTAAATTTACTTTTTAAAACCATTGCATCAGAAAAAATTGTTCAGTACCCTGAACAAAAACGTTTGTTGGGGGGGGGGGGTGTTTCTAGACAGACTAATCACCCCTTGTAAAATTACACCTGTATTGCAAGAGTGTTAGATTTAGTACAATTTTTCCTTTTTATCATTTCAAGAATATCTACAAAAATATAATCCATCAATTTATTGAAAATATCGTAGAAGTGTAATTTCTCAAATTTCACATGCTGATCATGGAATGGACAAGAATAAATTTGTTATAATATGAACATGTTAACTTTTGTCAGCAATTTCTTTTTTTTCATTCGTTATTAATACATGTACTTACTAAAACAAGAATTGCAAAGTACAACACCTTGGAAAGTGATTTTAGCCATTGAAATTATTAATTCAGAATTGTTTACTCCTTTCAGTCTTGAATTGAAAATTCACTTCCAACAGTTATTGGAAAGAAATTGGGCACTGACCGTTATCTTGCAACATTAATTTTAAAAAATAGATGGCCACAGTCCACTGTTCTTCTCAGACCTTACAGTTCCAGTTGAAGAATGGCATAATTAAGTTATAAAACAGTCACCGATATTTAAAACTTTGAGTGAATATCACACATTGTATTGTCCATCAAGGAACAAGACTGAAGAATGAGTGGCATTAAATTACGTAATGGTTGATGGCATATTAAGAAAGAGATCCCTTAGTAGTACTTGTATTTGGTCACGTTAAGTAATGGAAGACACTTTCTCGAAGGAAAATTACTTTAGCTCCAATGTCTGCTCAAAATCCAAGTAGCTTCATCAGGGCCGCCTCGTCAGTGAAATTTAACAAGGCATAAGCACAACATGCAACATAGAAAGCCAAAATAATTGCATGGACTTAAAAAATAAGGTCACAGTAAAATCAGGTTGCCTTTCTTCCTTGATGAATAAATGGAGCACTTGCCCAGTCGATCCAGTCCTTGGTGAAGTCCAACAGGGCATGCACAAAAAGGCGTGCACAAAAGTTTTTTCTGCGTTGATCATGCTGGTGAAATTTCTATGGGCCCTTTTGAAAGATCCTTTGTCCTTCAGTGACTGGTGGTAGACCCCTCGTGCTGAAAAAAAGGAAAACAAATATAAATACATGTACATGTAAAATGAATATTCAAGATGGTTGGATCCTTCTCTCAGATGTTGATATAGTTTGCTAATATCTCCACACTATGAACATCTAACAAAAGAAAACCCACGCAGTCCTTTGTTTGTAACAAAGGACTGCGTGGGTTTTCTTTTGTTAGATGTTCATAGTGCCAGGATGTCCTGAAACTCCTGATAAAGGCCAATTAACGAAATTTATTGGAAAATGTTGAACTTGTCAGGCAAATTTATTGGAAACAACTTGCTGGAACATGTTATGTTGTGCAAAATCAACCCAACCAATGTGGGGTATTTTAGGAGCGGGGTGGTTAAAGGGCGCAACAGTTTGGCTCATTGTTTTTGGAATTATTTAAAATATTCAACGGAAAGAATGCAACGTCCTGCCGCTACTTTTTTTTCACCATTATCTTACTTCAATGATAGTTAGTCATTGCAGATATATGTTGAAAAGGAAAAAAACACATGAATTTGGGACAGAAAATTTCTAAAAATGGTCATGAGTCACCATAGACATTGTACATAACTAACACAATGACGTCTCAATACTACATTCTTTCCTATTTAACTAGTGTCCCTTGAAAACAAAACATTCATAAAGTGATGACTTTACACAGTGTGTAAGACCTTTTCTCAACAGAACACCCCCCCCCCCCCCACAAACCCCAAATAAACTAAATACTAACCTCCCAACATTTCATTTTAGAAAGAACACTGCCATAATGACCATGACAGCAGTCTCGACCAACACTAGACCTGCAGACGAAAATGCAGTTCTGCTAGTAATCCTTGTAAGTTGTATAACGTTTAAGGGCCCTTGCAAAGGCCTACATGTATGATGCACATGAATACATGGGACCGAGTCTTCGTTGTATGTAGTTTGAAAAATCAACCAAAACATGCCTGACCATTGCATCAATCTATCGATAATATACGGGGGAAATAACCTCACCTTCATTACAGCCTTGCTTAAAAGTATTGCGTCAGCGACCTGAAATTGAGGGTGCATACACTGTACGTGCACCCAAGCAGCTGATGTACGAAGTAAACATGACACAAACGGCCACAAACACTCGTTGTTTTGACGTATTTCTAAAGAAAATATTTTCAAACTCAGGAAACCGGCAAGAGCTATGATACATTCTGTCCCAGATTTTGTGTTTTGAAGTTTTAATTTTCCTCTGTCAGGTCGACAATTGTAAGAAATATCGCCGAAGTCCACGTTAGAACCGCTCTATGCATCGCTCTCTCGTAGTCTCCTGCGGTTGCTGAATTTGCGTAAACAATGGCGCGGTACTATGGAGACTATCGTATGGCTCCCAGACGTCACATACACACGATGAACTGCGCCAGACTAGTCACTTTTCAGCCTCTTTCCGTGAGAAGAAGTCGATTTATTTGAAAAGTTTGAGAGTGTTGTGCTCATTAACAAACAAGATTCACAACTAAGAACAACCCAAATACTATCTGTGATATTTATTTCTATTGAACAAACCAAAAACAAATCATCCTCCTTAGGTACGTTACGAAAGAAGCTCTTTTGGGGCCTTGGCCCACGGCCTACACGGCTGCATATGTTCAATGAACTGTGAACTTAAAATTTTGTAATAACTATTTATTATCCTAAAAAATCCATATATTTTACTAAATGAAGTTAAATTCAACCAAATCTAGAAAATAAAGGTAAACAGTGAGATATTCAAACTTTTATTTGCTTTTGCTGCAATTTTACGAAATAAATGGATTTGGGGGTTAGTATTTTATAGCGTATTAGCAAACACTGTAACACTGATCTGTGTAAAGTTTTGTGTGCATAGATTCTGGGAAAACTATGTTATATATAGAAATTATGTTCTAGGAGTATGGTTTCCTGACCCTACATTAGACAAAACGGAACATTTTATAGAGTCAGGGAATTATCAGGTCGGGGAACTAGACTATTTCCAACGATTGTCGGCCGATATATATTTCCACTTTTCTTGAAACGACAGTACACTATGTGCAACGATTTCACAGGATGCTTGAGACTGCTATTTACTTACAGTCTAGTACGGTATTTCGTAATAATTCAGTAGTTTTTGATTATGTTTGCAAATGTTGTATACTACCTTTAATCATTGTGAACACAAGGGAACAGACACAGCCTCGTAACTTAATTAAGAAGAAAAAAGTTACAGCACCTCTGGAAGATGCTAGTGGTGACGTCACAGATCATCTGTTTAAATTCGTGTGCCCGTCTCCCTTTTCCAGACCTGACTTAATCAACACTTTTGTCAATTGTCTTTTTCATATACACATTGTTTTTGTTGTATACCCGTCCAGGTCTCTTTTTATTACAGGATTATTTAGCTAGGATTTCATATGATCTTATTTCCTATATGTTTAGATATTTTTTATATACTTTTAATCCTTTTAAATTACTAGTTTTTGTTTTATTTCTTATCTTCTTTAATTGTAATTTTATGTCCAGGGCCCTATGGAAGACCACATTTATGTGAACGGGCTACCCTGATAAAAGATCAGAAATAAATAAATAAATAAATAAAATAGAACTTCCCTATGCTCTGAATGTCTATTGACTCGAATTCTAAATGTGTCTTTTTAAAATAATGTAGTCTTGTGAAAAAAAAGGAATTTAAATTTCCATACTATAGTCTATTGATGACCAAAATAATATTGAAATATTTGACCTCAACTTCTGATCAATCTATCATTCACGTTGCTATAGGGTAGAGTGCTTCGCTAGACTGGACAGTGTTTAACACCTAAACATTCACATAAAAGTGGTCAAAAGTGATCTTAAAATCGTTAGACTTTTGTATGCACACTGTGATTTGAGCTTCCATGATTTTATGAGTGATACCGAATCCAAGTTTGTACATTCCCAACACAATCAAAGAAGAAACCGGCCCTACCCTCAAAATAACATGCAGACACTCTTAATGGTAGTATACAACATTTGCAAACATAACAAAAACTACTGAATTGTTACGAAACATCGTACTAGACTAAGTAAATAGCAATATCAAGCATCCCGTGAAATCATGGCACCTGGTGTTCTGTCGTTTTCATGCAAAGTTGAAATCTATCAAACGGTAACGCGTTTGATAGAACTTCCCCGCCGCTACAACACGGCTGTCATTGGACTGGTTCCCGGTCCCCCCGTTGTCCTTCGGACTTCAATGTACTTTTGTATAATATATACATATAGGGACCGGGAACCAGTCTAGGCTGTCATTCACACATTCACACAAAATGGCGGACGGTGTTTCCGAACCGCGGTTTGTTTTCCTATAAACAGACGACGAAATATTGGAACTTGTAGGCGATGCTGACGCTGCTGTTAACACAAAGAGACAAATGAAATATGCAGTCAAACGATCAGAGGAATTTGCAAGACACGCAGGAGCAACAATTAAAGCTTTAACTGATTCGGAACTGGACCACTTTTTGTCGCGGTTTTATGCGGGACTGAGAAGGTAAACGGCGCGTTGTACACCAAGAAATCCATGCATTCAATCTGTCGGATTTATTCAGGCGTTGTATAAAACAATTAATAAATGTTTCACATTCGTGCAGTGGTAAGAATAATTTCAGATGGAATGTCCCATTCCACTCCAATCTGTCACCTCATGAAATTATTCTTACCATCGCACTCGTAAACATTCATTATTTGTATAATGTATCACGTGTCGACGGATAATGTAGTAGGAAAAAACTCTAACCGATAATGTATCATCACAGAACGGATACTGTATCAACCGATAACGTATCAAGAAATCAACCAATAGTGTATCAGTGTGGGGAAAAAGGTATAAAAAACTTGTTCATCCAGTGATCGTACAATACTCTCCGCGGCTTTTCTTCAAAACGGGTTATGGTATAAAGTTGTAACCTTGATTTAGCATCAACCCATTCAAAGGTGTACATATATCTATGGCGCCATGATGACGTAATCGGGTATCAAATACAACCGATTTCTGCTCAAAATCAAAATAATTACTCTTAACAAAAACTGTTCAAATGAATGGTGTGTTTTTAATCTTCATGATTAGTATTAAAGACATTACCTTAGGGAATATTTTTGCTCCCCGGGCACGATGCTGTTTGACCTTTTTCCGATGTTACCTGAAGTGTAATGAATTTAATATAACTTGAAAACGGAAGCATTTCACTACACACAAGCAAATTGTTAAAGTATTACGTTTATGCAACATTGCTAATGTATCGTGACTTTGGGCGTGATCCCTGGCCAGATGGCAATTACGGGTTTATGGCTTCTGACCATAGCGCCCAACGAACAAAAATATTGACTAATTTTGGGGAAGCGCCAACATAGGGCTGGTAGAGCACCGGAACGGCAGTCCGGAGATCGCAGGTTCAAGCCCCGTTCCAGTCAATTTGTTTTATCAATTTTCAAAATAGTATATTAACTGCACCTAGTCAGGTTTCCCATTTGAAATGTTATGTTATAAAAATGTACTATGACGTCATTCCCCAAAAGGACGCCCTCTATCGAGACAACAAAACGGTATTATTTTTAAGCGTGAAGAATTTGCTAAAGTGCTTCTATATGTTCGCTGAACAGTTACCGCTAATGACTTGGCAAGGTTTTATAATCATGACGTCATCAGACCGGAAATTATAGTGGGCAGAATTTTAAAATGCTTGTTTTTAATGAGTTGATAGTGTGTTTTATGAAAATATGTTGTTTAAACCTTGCCCCATGACTATGTTCGTAGCCAAAAGAGTGATAGCCGGTGCAATGTTAAGTGTTTGCTTCCAAGTGCTGTGACGTCATCAAACCAGAAAATTACGCGTTATTCATATTTACGCGTACAATTTCCATATTTTTACAAGGTTTTTGTACTTTACGAAAGTCCAATAGTGCCATGAAGTATACATTTTCAAAACGTGAAGTATACTTTTCTGAATTGTTTTTACTAGATATTATGTGTATAAAAAGAATCGTTTTTACGAGATATATTTTTCCAAGTTTGTTTTTACAAAATATATTTTTCCAAGTTCGTATTTTTTCAAGTTAATGACACAAGTGGGTTTTCGTAGGTACTTCATGAATCTAGATGATGTATCCTCTGAATAGTCAGCATTTACCTTCCCTTGACCGATGACGTCATAAAACCGGACGTTACTTGTACATGTACGTGTACATAAAATGTATACTGAATTTTATCGTACCCAGACGATGCATTTCGGTTGTCCATGAAAAAATTAATTCCGTTATTCTTTTTCTGACATCACCATAATTATAACTGGACGTGTCCGAAGACTTATATGTAATGTAGTTGCTTTCCCGATCTCTCTGCGTTTGTAACTCAACAAAAGCGAATCTCTAGTTACATTAGGTGTCAAAGAACAACGTTTCAAAGCGAAACGTTGTCTATTTTCTCATTTTTCGCAAACAAACATTTACGAAAAAAGCACGAGCTCCTAGTTTGGTTTCTAACCCTGGCAAAATTCACCTCTGTAGGTGGTTAGGAGGGATCTTTCCCCGGATCAATGAAACGCCAAAGAAGCATAAACCCTGATCAACACATCGATCGGTCTTTTACATCGATCGATAGATTCTTTTACATGGATGAGTATTTTCCATCAATCGATCGATCAGTCTTTATCGTCGATCGATTGCACTTTTCCAGTCGATCGCACTTTGCAATAACAACGTGTCACAGTTTACACACTCTAAATTCTCCCATAAATAAAAGTTTCCTTTCAAATGCAACGCCTTTAAAGTCGCCGCGGGCATTGGGGGTTAGTGGTAGATTGGGGGATTAAGTGACTCTATTGTGTGCGGATAGATATGCTCTGGTGACGACACGACTGTCTGGTGTGCATTAACTTGGAGACAGTGGGCTCATTAAAGAGAAACCCCGAGGTACCTCCAAAAACGGTAATACACCCCTATGTTTTCATAAAACACACGATGAACTCATTAAAAACGAGCATTTAAAACAAATTCCACTATAATTTCCAGTCTGATGACGTCATGATTATGAAACCTTGCCAAATAATTTGCGGTAACTGTCCAGCGAACATATAGGAGCACTTTAGCAAATTCTTCACGCTTTAAAAAGAAAACCCGTATTTTTTGTCTCGATAGAGGGCATCCTTTTGGGGAATGACGTCATTGTACATTTTTAGAACATAACATTTCAAATGAACCACAAGGGAAACCTGACTAGGTGCAGTTAATAAAACAAAATAAAAAATTGATAAAACAAATTGACTGGAACGGGGCTTGAACCTGCGACCTCCGGACTGCCGTTCCGGTGCTCTACCAGCCCTATGTTGGCGCTTTCCCAAAATTAGTCAATATTGTTGTTTGTTGGGCGCTATGGTCAGAAGCCATAAACCCGTAATTGCCATGTAGCCAGGGATCACGCCCAAAGTCACGATACATTAGCAATGTTGCATAAACGTAATACTTTAACAATTTGCTTGTGTGTAGTGAAATGCTTCCGTTTTCAAGTTATATTAAATTCATTACACTTCAGGTAACACCGGAAAAAGGTCAAACAGCATCGTGCCGGGGAGCAAAAATATTCCCCAAGGTAATGTCTTACTAATCATGAAGATTAAAAACACACCATCCATTTAAACAGTTTTGTTTAAGTAATTCTTTTGATTTTGAGCAGAAATCGGTTGTATTTGATACCCGATGACGTCATCATGGCGCCATAGATATATGTACACCTTTGAATGGGTTGATGCTAAATCAAGGTTACAACTTTATACCATAAACCGTTTTGAAGAAAAGCCGCGGAGATTATTGTACGATCACTGGATGAACAAGTTTTTTATACCACACTGATACACTATTGGTTGATTTCTTGATACAGTATCCGTTCTGTGATGATACATTACAGAATAGAGTTTTTTCCTACTACATTATCTGTCGACACCTGATACATTATCGGATAGAAATTCTACTACACTACCGGTATCAGTCAATTTGTGATACATTATCGGTTGGTGATACACTATTAGTCAATTTGTGATACATTATCGGCTGGTGATACATTATCCGTCGGTTACTACATTATCAGTTGTAACACGGCGGTTGGCTTGTTTCCGAAATATTGATAAGGGAAATTAATGTATCGAGTCAGGTACGCCGCGCGTCCACATTATTTTGATACTATACAAGTGTCATAGTTTTCGGTACCAGATTATCCTTTCCCGACAGAGACTGCCAGGCAAATGCTTTCAATCACTAGTCTTGCCGTAGGAAGCAACCCAGTCGCGTGCTGGTTGCCCACAATTCCGTGCATGACGTAAAAATAATGGTAAAATGGGAAACCCGTAACTCTGCGATATGCGATCAGGCCTAGCCAGGCGTGTTTAGTGTTAAAATAATGAATGTTTGCGAGTGCAATGGTGATAATAATTTCATGGAGTGACAGGTGATCTGTCACCGAAATAAAATATTCCTTCCATTGCACGAATTTGAAGCATTCATTATTTGTTTCAGTGGATAATTCCTCATCATCTGATTGGTCAGAGCCGCCCAAGGTGTGACCGTGCAATGGAACGTCCATTTAAAGAAGGAATGTGGATTCTGTTTTTGCCAAGCGGCTGTGCCGTGCGTTGGGACAAATAATTCAATGGGACATGATCAGTGACCCGCCAATCAGATGACGGGATTGTATTCTAAAATTATGTAAATTTTAATAGAAAGAATGTGCCAAAATAATATTGTCTCCTAGTGCAAATTGTATCATTTAGTCAAAGGTTTGAACATACAAAGTGTAAACGAATCCCTTGCTTGTAAAATAAATACATAATGTAGTTCGATTATCCTATGGTTAATTTGACATGCATGTAGGAGAGTGAAGCTGTGAAAACAAAATGAAATATGTGAACGTTTAGATTTGAACAGTACCTCAAACATGTCAAATTAATTTACAATGCACAGTACTTAAAGGTGACTCGTGATTCGGACTCGGACTCGACCTACACGACTCGGGACTCGGACTTTGGTGACTCGAATACAAGTCTGCGTCGGGCTACTAGTTTGGATGCACGTACAGTCAGGCGATTTGTACCACTGCGCGTCCATATTAGCCCGTCATTAGATATGTTTCTCTGTACATGCAGGGACCAGACGGTTGGATTAACAGTTTCTCTTTTAACCCCTTGCGTACGGTTGACACAAATACGTGCGGATTGAAAATTGCCACCTGCCGGTTGACGTCTATGTGTGCCAATCTCTGCAATTTCAATTAATTATTGGGGTATTGTGTACGTTATGCTTGGCTGCACAAGCCTTTTGTTTCCATTTCACTTGGCTGCACAACCCGGCCTGGCGCCCCGGGTTCTCCCATGTAATGCCCGATGGCAAGGGGTTTTAAAACCCTTTGCGTACGGAAGACGCCATATGCCGCCATCAAAACCAGTGCCACCAGGCCGGATGACGCCATTTGCCGCTGTTTGTGCCATTGTTCGATTATGTTACGCTTGACTGCACAAACACATTGTACACTGAAAAATCATGGGGGTTAAATTTACCCAATTGTTGGTGAAAACTGCAACTACCCAAAATTTAGGTAAATCTATTTGAACACAACCGGATGAGAGTTTGTTTACCCTGCCAAATTTTGGGTAGTTGCAGTTTTCACCAACAATTGGGTAAATTTAACACGTTCGCTTGGCTGCCAGAACCGCCGCGACACCCCGACGTCTCCCGTAAAAAACCCGTACTCAATTAAGGGTCCCGCCGAACACACATGCTACGAGCTCGACACCTGAACAATACAGTCCGAATTCGAGGAATTCAAGTGTTTGTTTATGCAAATCGCCCATCACAAGGCCAAAGGCGCCACTCGAGATAGTAGATATGAATAGGGTCGGGATGGGTAACTGGTCCACTCAAGGCATTAATAGTGCCTCTACCCAAACTGGGTACACTGTCAAAACGTTGGGTAAAACATAATTGGGCAACTGTTATTTACCCAACATTGGTATTAATTTACCACAATGTTGGTTAATTCAGGCATTCAGGTAAAAATGGACCAAATATTGGGAAGAATTTGCCCTAGATTTTCGGTTATTGATATGTTGCCCAACACTGGGCAAAATATCAACCCATTTTGACCAACCTTTTTTTAGAGTGTAGACGTGCTATAGCCCAGAACTGGGTTCGAACCCACAATTTGCCGAATTACCCGCAGACTATGAATTTAATGCTCCAAATGCTCCAAACCACGAGGCCACGGCACTTCTTACCTCATTGTGAGCGCTTTGAATTTATTAGTAAACTGGTCTATGGGCTCGGGTTGTGGTGTAGCATGAACGAGGCTGTAGGCGGTGATCCGGGGATGGGGGTACCTTTAAAATATTTTCGATGAACAACAGACTCTTAAAGTACACACCCGTAGACTGTAATGCAAGATATTGCCGTTCCTGTGCATGAAATAGGAGCTATTATAGGCCTATACTCGGTGGAAAAACAAGCAATGCAAAGAATGATCGAGGGCCACGAGGATTAGGTGCTGAATTGATGAAAAACAGGGACCGGTTAGGAATGGGGTTAAAGTCAGGCTTAAACACATTGTTTCCCGTACACTCTAAAAACGGGTTGGTTGAAATGACCAATATATTGGTTGATATGTGTCCAACCAATATACATATATTGGTTGTATGTTTTCAACCAATCCGTTTTTAGATTGTATTTGAACGGTGTTCAATGTATGTTTTCATTTGTACATGCACTTTAATATTTCGTTTGGATTGTTAAGTCTAAAGTCTAATATCCTGACCTTATCTTGGGTGCCAACATTATCAGGTAATCAACGCACATAATAGTGAAAATGCATGCACTACGATCGAGACATAAATATCCAGCTAAACTGGTTTTCATTTCAAGTAAAAAGACTGTGGTGGTTTCAATTATTTTAACTTCGACAAGGATTCCAAACTGGGTATATTTTAATATGGATTCAAGTAAAACGTGAAACACTCTCTAAAAAATGTTTCTTAAATACAAAATTATGTTTTGACAATGCTCGGACACACCACTGTTTCACCTATGATGAAATCAAATCTATAAACAATTATCTGGGGATACATAAAAATAACGCATTCTAGCATTGCCAGATGTACTACCACGTGATATGAAATCCTAAACCTTACATCATACAAGGTGGCTGCAACCGTACACTGCAAAAACTGTGTTTAAGCACGAACACTTTTCTAAAAAATTTCTTGCGGTCAGTTTGTAAAAATGTTTAATTACAAAACAAGTTTATAGTGTTGACGAATATTGATTAACCATTAAACATTGATGTTTAGGAATTGGACACGTAGGCCTAATGTTTAGATTCTAAACATGTTTACAAACTGGTAGCAAGATTGTGGTTATTCTCAGACTAAAATGAATGACAGCACACACACAATGTATTTGTTTGTAACTATGCCACAGCATTTTTTTTGTTTTCCAAAATATTGCCAGATACCAGAGTTTTTATGGGCAAACTGGCAGAGACAAAAATGCATTTACATGGGGCACACCAGACCCCCTGGGCTCACCAGTCCCAGCAATGAAATAGGGCACACCAGACCCACCATATGGCACACCAGACGTGACAATAACACTTAGGGCACACCAGACCCTGATACATGAGTACATGACAATAACAATTAGGGCACACCAGACCCTGATACGTGTTAATATGGCACACCAGACCATCACGGTTAGGGCACACCAGACCCTGATACATGTCACCCTCGGAGACACCGTGTGAAAAAATATACACGGTTGCACGAAGGTGCTCAAGCGGAAGGCGTTTTATGTTTAGGGTAAATAACTGCGTTTTGGGGGACACAATTCTTTTTCTAATGGTCTGAACAGATGAATAGAACTTCCCTGGACACACACACCAAAGATTGAAGCATTCTGGCAATTTACACATTGGTTCACCACTGATTTGCAAAAAATAGTACATGTCTAAATCCGCGCTGATTTGCAAAAAATAGTACATGTCTAAATCCGCGCCCCAGCCCTCTGCGAACTGCCATCCCCAAACCACTCAGCAGGTGTCTATTTACGGCCACCCAGCTGTTGACGACACTCCAAGGGTAAACCACACCTATAACCCCCCCCCCCCCCCCCCCCTAATAAATGTATTGGCCATTCTGATAGAGCATTGAGAAAACTTTTAACCTGTGTTTGTCGAATTCCCGCTAAAAATGATGCCTTAATATATGACAGACTTCAAAGATACACTTGTAGTTAAGAATCTGTAGTGAAATACAATAAAATATAATTCCTGGACAAGATCTTCCCCCAACTGAACTGATGGGAGGAATAACGGCTCCTGGAGAACATCCAGGAAACCAGCAGAGCATAAAGTAAAATTAAATATTAAATGTGGTGATATAAAAGCAGCAATTAAGAATCATCTTCCCATAAAGTACTTGGTAATTGGTGGAGATGGGGTGGAGGTGGGTATTTGAAAAGTTCAACTAATGGTTGTATACCCTATAAAGTGCTGTGACAAAGTGAACCCAAGTTGCACTTCCTATTCCCACCCAAACCCATCCACCAGATTAAGAAGCTGCCAATTGGCTAAAAGTGTTATCCTACAAGAACCTTCATTGGTCAAAACTCTCTAATGTGATTGGCTGACATGGTATGAATATTTCACTGAAGAATCCTGTTTTGGAATCATGTGTTTTTCACAAAATTTGTAATGCCAATTTGAACCACAAATTGTCTCCAAATTCTACACCTCCTGCAGGGAAAGAAAGCTACTAAAAAGAACTACATAAACATGCATAGTTTCCCATCCTAGGAGTTAATCCTGTGCCAGAATCCTCTGTTTTCCTCCAAATTTGCAGTGCCATTTCGGATAAACTTGTTCAACCTTCACACACCTATGTCTGTACAGCTTACTACTTGCAATTCTGAGAATAAAGCATTTGATCACTTAATGATAAAATGTCTTAATTATTAAACCCAGTTTTAGTGTGTATATACCAAATCTTCACGTTCCATATATATAAAAAGCGCGCGTCATCAATTACAGTACTGTTTACTATTGACATGTTTTAACTGTGTCTATATTAAGGATTGCTTCAAACACTGAGGTAGAGACAGACCTTTGAGAAACATGTTAAATGTAGTACCGGTATACAACATTTGCTGTAATTTTCAGAAATAGATGGGGTTGGGGTTAGTATTTTATAGCGTACTAGCAAATACCGTAACACTGACCTGTTTAAAGCTTTGTGTGCATGCTGGGAAAACAGAGAGAAAAAAACTGGTTCTCTGACCATGCTTTAGACAAAACGACGCAATGTATAGAGTCAGGGAATTATCAGGTCGGGGAACTAGACTATTTCCAACGATTGTCGGCCGACAATCATTGGAAAACGATAATAAATTCCCACTTAACTTGAAAACGACAGCACACAAAGTATCATGATTTCACAGGATGCTTAAATTTGCCATTTACTTACAGTCTAGTACGATATTTCATTAGGGCCTAAAATTCAGTAGTTTTGTTTTTTGCAAATGTTGTAAACTACCTTTTAACTTCGACAAGGATTCCAAACTCGATATATTTCAATATGGATTCAACTAAAACATGTGGTATTTTTGGTAAACAAAAAATGCTCCGTGATGACATCAAATCTAATGTAATTCATCAAATGTATTCATGTCATACGAATGCAGATGCATGGGCAGATGTCAACATGAGACCCGAAACCTTACATCTGTTGGGTGGCTGCAACTGTATACCAGATCTTCACGTTCTATATTGTCAATTACAATACTGTTTATGATTAAATATAATAACGTGATTGACGTTTGAAGATTACCATTGGCAGGTTTTAAATGTGTCATAATTCATTTCCTCCCTTTGTAGCTCCATACCTCTTGTGGCTTTTAGCCTTGTTTAGGACGAACTTGCATAACAAAAACCCGGATTGCTTCAATACACTGAGGTAGAGACCAACCTTTCAGAAACAAGATTCCAAGCACAGCCATCATTGGGACTTTTGACGTCTTATCCCTGTACACCAACATCCCCCCACGAGGAAGGTATTCGTGCTTGTTCCTCGGCCCTGGCCAAGGCAGGACACAAGACCCCACCCATCAGTGATATTGGCACCCTCATGAGACTTGTACTAACCAAGAACAATTTTTCCATCCTAGGTAAACAATATCTACAGGTTCACGGTACAGCCATGGGCACTCGCATGGCCCCCTCCTTTGCATGCCTCTTCATGGGCGACCTCGAAGAGCGCATGCTTGCCTCAGCACCATATCGCTCCTGGTGGGTATGGTGGAGATACGATGCATTTTTCATCTGGACCAGTGATCAGGACAGTCTGGAGACTTTCATTAATCACATTAATTCGTTCCACAGGACCATCAAGTTTACATCAGAGTATTCAGTGCATCAGACCAACTTCCTGCATGTCACCATCCGCAAGGAAGACAACTCGGTAACCACTGATCTGTATTCCAAACCCACAGACACCCAGTACCTCCACTCCTCCAGCTGTCACCCCAGGCATTGCAAGACAGGCATAGCATTCAGCCAGGCACTTAGACTCAGAAGGATTTGTTAATTATTTTCCCATCATGTACAGGTACTGAAGAATAACTTGATTGCCAGGGGCCACAGCTCTAGCCAAGTTCAACGTGCTATCGCCAGAGGCAAATCTATCACCAGAGATTTAGCTCTCAAGGAAAAGATGCCCAGCACTAATGCCGACCCCAAGATTCCCTTGGTCACCACCTTTCATCCTAGTCTCCCTCCCCTTCGTACAATAACTAATGACAACCATCATATCCTTCAAACTTCAGATCACCTTGCCCGTTCCGTCCCCGACATCCCAGTATTGGCTTATAGGCGCCCCCGCAATCTACGAGACCTGATTGTCCGGGCCGAGGTCCCCACTTTGGCTGCATCCCCTTCCACACAGCATGGTACTTTTAAGTGCGATTCTGTGTGTTGTTTGCAGTGTTGTAGTCGAGTACTTTTTCCGAGTACCGAGTACTGCCGAGTACTTAGATTGCCGAGTACCATTCAAGTCCGAGTACTTTGCCAACCGAGTACAAGTACAGGTCTCCGAGTCCGAGTACATGTGTTTCCGAGTACGAGTACGAGTCCGAGTACATTGTGCTTGAAGTAAAACGAAAACAAATGCAAATCCGTTTAGAAATTTTCCCAAACGTTTAGGAACTCAAATTTCAAAAATGGGACCTTGTATTTACGCAATCTACCTTCAAGTTCTATTTACAAAGAATCTACGATCTTTGAAAACGTGGATGTTAAATAAATTTTCCAAACCTGTGTCTTTGTTATTATTTTAGTCAGTAATATGCAAGTTTCCGACACAAAAACACTCTCTCCTTCATGAAAAAAAATGCCACTTCTCGACGTGACATCACTGACTGCGCGACGGTGAACGTTAAACCGCCATCTTGAATTCATTATGTATTCATGATCATGAAGCATTAAGTTGGTATTTAAGCCAATAGGTCAATCGCCATGACCATTCATAAATATTTTAACTAGAATCCCCTGGCCTTATAAGGGTGGGTAATTTGAATTTGAATGCCTGTATCAGAAAGCGCCAATGCCACTCAAAAGTTAGATCAACGATCACCAAAAAGAAATGATCCAAGCCTGGCATCGGCATGGGGAGGGGGAATTCCAACCGCGATATTGCCCGGAGGCTTGGGATTTTGGAGGGTACCGTGAGGTACAATTTGCGGAAATTGCAAGATAATAATTCTATGGAAAACGAGGCAAGATCTGAAGACCACCTCCTGCGGAGTTCGCGCCGAAACTTCGCACGAAACCATCGAACGACCAACACCTCGACGTTTCACATATGATTGGCCCAATTATGGGTTCACGGCTAGATATTTGTCCGGTTCGCTCGTGACCTTGCAAACAGGACGCTGGCAAGGACTGATCTCTTTGAGCTCTCATTGGACAGATTTTGCATGACCTGTGGCATGCAGCGCACAAACTCGATTGCTACAGCTGTTTATCATGTAGCGCGCGCTAGCTGCATGCTAAGGTCATGATAAAGTTACCCATAATGCCATCTGTACTTCCTTCACAAGATTCTGTGAAGCGACATCAGCCCTTCCCATGCCCAGCGACCTGTTTGCAGGGCGGGGGTACAAGCGAATTTGTCCGGACGGTGCGCAGAGGAAGTCGATTTCTCCGATTTTAACCATTTGAAAGTATAGATAAAATAATCAGTGAGTTTTTTTGTATCGAGTATTGCTATTCGAGTACGAGTACTTCCCTTTGTTCCTTCTCTTGCCCCATTACCACCTTCTATGCCCCCTCCCCTTCACCACACTCCTTTGTCCCATTTCCCCAGCTTCATCCCTCTCATCTTAATCCCTCCCCTCCTTCATCCTTACCCTAACCACACTTATTTGTTCCTTTCTTCATGGCTGTCCTTTCCCTCCCTCTATGTTTACCCACTGCCAGGCTCCTTTGCATCCCTCTTTTGCACATCGTTTGAAAATTGTGCTAGTCGATTTCATCGATATTTTACTCGAAAGTAAGTAAAGCCAGGTTCCAAACTATATAATTCGTAAACTACAGATATCAATCTATATTTGTAGCAAATCTTGTGAAATTGAACGATCTGCACGAGTTTTGTGCGTTCCGCCAAAACTTGGTAGACGCGACTGAAAATTACCGGGGGCGAATTTCAGTGGAATTTCGTCGCACGGTATGCTTTCAAAATGGATATTATCAGGTGAATTTTTTCGCAAAAATTAAATTGAATGTAATGTTCGGGAAGTTTTCATGCCTAGTCTGTGCTTTTTAGAACAAAATATTCCATCGCGAAGTGGATGATGACGGATTTCAATTGCTTATTTTCCGGGCCTAATCTGTGGTTTGCAATTATGTATTTTTTTTGTTTTACCATTATATTTACATTCCTCCAACTTTAAAATTTCATTTCAATATACTATATTTCAGGTCCATTCAGTCAGTCAGCAGTTTGCAACAGTTGATTTCATTTTCACAGAAACATGTTAAGTGAAATAATAGAATGCTAACAAACTGGTGAACAGCATGGTGGTTGAACGTCTAGTATCTGCTGTACGGTCCGTGACTTGGACTGGTTGTAAAATATGCCTTTAATTCCCATTAGAATGAAAGCTAGAGATTGACCTTAAAACGACAAGTGGACAGAATATACATTTTTTAAATGTTTAAAACATGTTACGACTTGCCTTTATGTTGCTATCTGGGAGAGCAATTTATTTCCGGAGAAACGGCAATACGGTAATTACAAAAGCTTGTAATTTTGTATAGAACTGTAATGTAATTCCCCAAGGTCGTCTTTAAATAGACCATTATGTCATGTATTATGACATTGAACATGCGCATATACCTGAACTATAGCGCCCGCTTTTGACGACAAAGTTAGTTTTATATTCGCCATTCACATAGGGTTTGTACAGCGAATATGTTTGTTTTTTCACACATTCGACATTCACATTATTTTTGTTAAAATTGTAATCGCCATACTATAGTCTGGTTCTATAAAATTCCAAAGCTTCGTTGAGAGAAATTGTTTCCACGTCCAAGTCGCATAGGTATATCTCCGGATCTAACCAAAGCCAATATCTCTCGTGATGTTGTTGGATAAGGTGGGAAAAATGACGACAATCTTTTCAAAGTGATTTTTATATTCTTTTTCCAACAAGTCTAAAACAAATTTAGTTTTACCAGAGTTGGTTGTACCGCATATCAAGGCGCAGTGAGGTGTCTTTGGAAACATGTTATTTAATTATACCCCTAATTTTTTAATAGTAAACGCCACTAAATCTTCCATCTTCGATAATCATTTGCGCGTCTATCACCAATAAAACGTAGCATTTTAGAGAACCGGCTGTCTCGGCTTCTTTTTCTAAATGAATAGAAATGCGACTTTTATTGTCGTCTGTTACTCTCATGTCTAACCAAAGTCCGTAATTATTTTTTAAAGTACTCACCCATCGTCAGGTTCCACAAACTCAAATCTTTGGTCACACCGATACCAAATTCCGTGTGAGAGTCTCGGAAAAACTTGGAAATTTCTTCCCAACGTCTCATACCTTGAGTGTACAATTGATTCGGTTTACCCTCGAGTGTAACATTTACTTTTTCAATCTTGGGGTTATAAAAATGTTCCGGATTTTTGTTATTGGATTCCTTGAATAAAAGTAGTACACCATTGAGACTTTTAATTGATTGGTTAAGATTATTGTTTCAAGTCGTATCGGATTTGACGAGATATCTTTGAACTTGATCGTATAGAAAATTAGTCTTCCCTCGATATTTTTGTCTGATGGCAGAAGCTAATGTTTTATTGGTCACCACTTCAAACTCGAGAGACAACCCAGAAATTTAGTACTTGGGGTCGACGTCTATAGACTTGACGACGCTTTCGTGATCGTTGAACGTAAACTCATACGTTAGTCTATCATTGAGCGCTGATGGGTGAAACGGTTGATGATCTCTAAGCATTTCAAAATCTAGAGGAATGTAATATCTATTTTTATAAGCATCGGCTATGGCTTTGTCTTTTCCAGAATTCGCATTATCGATCGAATCATCCACTCCTATTCGGATTTTTGTAATGTTGGGAGATTCGATTCGTGGGTATGCATTTTCTGAATTTTTAGGTCGCCACATGTCTTTAAAAACGTTAAATATTTCCGCGTCGTAAAAGTTTAGAATCTCTTTACCTTCGAGGCATATTCTTACTTTTTTAAATCAAATTTCGCCCCACGTTATTATATAGAGTTCTAGCGTCGTCGTCCCCAGACTCTAAGTCAATGTTGAAAGCCAATCGACTAGTACCAGGCACAACCACAATTTGACGGTTAACGTTTGATTAGCGTCTATAGTACTAGGATTATGGGTAATGACTACCGATTGTCTCAAACTTCTATGAGGGTTCAGTTTACTTCCATAAATCGCATTCATTATTTATAAATTATAATATATTTTTAAAGTAATAAATCATGTCAATTATTTTAATGATGGTTGGCGGAGCTATCGTAAACGCTTTTCCGTTTACGGGATCAAACTTTTTATTTTCGAGTTTAAGGCAGTCTAATGCGGAAAAAGAGCGTAAACGACACGACTTGGCCGTAGAAAGATTAACCCAAGTGAGAAATGAATGGCAAATACAAAGAACCAAGTATCTAGATTATCTCAACGAAAGACTACAAAAGGAGGCTAGGGCTCAAAAAACATTTCGCAACATTGACGATGCTTTGCGAGAATATAACGCCGTGACTGGCGAAGACATGCGAGTACCGATAGGTTTAATGCAAGAACCCACATTGTCCGATTTTTACGTACCTAGTCAACAACAAAAAACGGGTGAAGTTCTATTTATCTTGGGAGGTACCGCTGTATTGGTTTTTTTATATTTATAAATATATATAAAATGGAAACAAAATTGCGAGATATATTTTACAGTCCTCTAGGCTACTGTAAAGGTGAAGGAGCCGTAAACAAATTATCGTCGAAAGCTGGCGTTTCGAAAAAGAATGCTAGAAATTGGTTAAGAAAACAAGCTATGTGGCAAATATATTTACCGAGTCCTAGTTATATTCCTATAGACCTACGAGTCTTAATAGATCGGTAGGATTACCGAATCAACAACATCAAGCTGAAACGTATAGATACGCGTTGACTGTTGTTGATGTGGCTAAAAGAGGCTGAACCCTTGACCAATAAAACTAGCGGTCAAGTCGTTGAAGCTATAAAAAAGATTTACAAAAGTTCGGCATTGTCGTGGCCTAAAACTATCAAAGTAGATCCTGGTAAAGAGTTTATATGGCCGAATTTAATACGTTGATGAGATCTTAAAATGTAGTTGTGCAAAGAGGCGAGGTAGGTAATCACAGGGCTCAAGGTATCGTAGAACGATTTAGGCGTACTTTGGCGGAAAGATTATTCGGTCACCATTACGCTAACGAAATGTTGGAACCTACAGAGCGTAGCAAGTTGTGGGTAAAACGATTGCCAGATTTTATAAAAGCGTTAAACAACAACAAACTAGACTGATATCCACGATGGACGGAAAGACTCTAACTCCCAAACTGGCCATGTCGGAGTTGGAAATACGACAACTGAGTTCAGAGGGGCTTAAGACTCCAGAAAAACGTTTTGGTGTAAACGACGAGTTGGTTAGATATCTATACGCTCCTGGAGAACTAGAACGAGACTCGAGAAGACGAGCTACCGATCCCATTTGGAGCGTAGAAATGTATACGATAGAAAAAAGGACAATCAACCCCGGACAACCCGCGTTGTACTATCTAAAAGACGGTCCCGAGAGATCATTCGTTAGACAAGAATTAATGGTCGTTCCACCAGATACCGAGTTACCTCCCCATTCATCTAAATACAATGTCGTAAACGAGATAGGACATTCCGGTAACGCCCACTAGTATCTGGTGGGGGACTATCCAATGGAGTTGGCGGTGGTGTATCTAAAGTATATAAATTATCTAAAGTATCTATTGTTGGTGGCTGTGGAATTGGTGATGGGGTATTATCTAAAGTATCTATATTATCTAAATTATCTAAAGTATCTATATTACCCGATGGTGGGGGTGTATCTACATTATCTAAAGTATCTGGGGTTGTTGGTGGTGGGGGTATGCTGGCGTTCAAGTTGATATTTAGCCCTATCGATAAATCAGACGTTGCTATCTGTATATTATTATTATAACCCTGATAAATACCGACTAAAAGTTCCATATCTGATGGAATCAATAATATAACCCAGGACTTATCACAAAGTTGAGTGAACTTCTGGCTTACTGTAAAGAGTCTTGAAATCTAGCGATAGAAGCTTCTAGATCCGTAGGACTAATGATGGCGTCTTCTACAATATTTTCAAATTGCGTTTGCGCGTCTAACCCAGTACCAGACGTTATACTCGGGTTTTGTTTAGCTTGCGCACCCAGTATTGCATACACGCACGTCTTTGAAATGAGTGGAAGTGAAAAAGCATTTACTTTATCAGAACCCATAGATAACACGAGCGGAGATTACTGTATGAGTTTTAACAACGCAACGTTTACCGTGAGTTTGTACAATATACTTCATGATGCGAAAACAGAATATCACAAAGTCAATCCCGGTTCACCTCCCATAAATATTGTAACGGGTAGAATTTCGGTTCCAACCGGAAGGTACGATATCAATTGGTTTCTATATCAATTAGGTAAATTAGAATTAGTATAGGTTTTCGCGGCCAATTTCCTAAAATGCTCATTCACTTCTGAAAATCGGTTATTCATTTTCGTCTGAATTTGAGAATCGCTCTGAACACGCGTTTCATTTTCGCTACCAGAGCATTCGATTCCATTTCCGTTCAACCAATTAAGTGATTGTTCAGAACCTTTTGTTTATGTCCATTTAGATTTGTTTACAAGACTTCTTTTTCGCTTTTAGAGGGCAATTTTAAATATTGAACATTCTATTTCACTTTTAGTTTCATGACATCGGCACCAGATCCAATGAGGGGGTTCTTTTTCATGAATCGTCAATCAAATTAGCTTTACCTGAAATCAATTTAGAATGAAATTATAAGTTGCATCATGCATTATTGGTTGTAAACATAAATCTCTGTAGTTAGTTGAGTAACATTAACACGTACAGGTTGATTCAAATCGAATATCTAATGAAGAGTAATATCTCATTTTAATTTCTGCTTGAATTTATAAGATTCTGTATCAGGTTTAGAAATCTGGGATGTAATCTGCTATTTTGAATGAAATAAACTTTCTTTTGTTTGCAAGTTCACGAAAATGTATTCCCGAACTCGGCTGGAAATTGAATGCTTGCGTAAATGAATGCACAGGTAACGTAAATGGCCGCCTGTTTCTCAAAACCGAATGCACGGACCATGAAAACGATTGAACTTTTGTTGAATTAAAACGGGAGTAAAGACGCGCATTCAAATTCAGACGAAAATGATTGACCCATTTTCAGAAGTGAATGAACACTTAACGAAATTGGCCCGGAAAACCTATATTATATCAGAAAATTATTATCTAAATTTCGATCCAGACATTACCCATTTGTTGGGACTACCGGCCAATAATTTGATCCACGGTGTAGATTACGTAGGAAATTACAATATGAATCTTATCAACAATATTATTATACATTGCGATCAGCTATCCACTAGAGATAATTTCTACAATGGACAGCGTACAAACGTGTTGGACACTGTACCGTTAGTCACGAATGGGAATGCGAGCGATATTGAATTAAATCACGTTATTTATATCGAAAAATGAAAATGAATCCCTCTCAGACTCGTCCGCGCTAAGATAAACCAACTCAGCTTTAGCGTCCGGGATTCTTGCGGTAAGTTGATTGAGAATCATGGAAATAAGATTGTCTTTCACGTAGAGGTTATGAAAAGGATGATTTTATTAAATCTCGTTGGGAGATCCTAATTTTTTTATTACACTCGGTACAATTTCCGTTCTTAGAAAAAGTACCGCGACCGCAGACTTTACAAGGCTCCATGGCTCTACCTTTTGTTTTAAAACGATGCGCATGCAAAGCGCAATACAACTGGTTAGACTTGGTGGTTAGATTATTACAACGATTCAAGCTACCGCAAAGTAACCAAGAACATTGATGATTTCGCGAATTAAATTTTATATTTAGTTCTTTTATAACTCTTTTATACCTAGTTCTAGCTATATTTTAGATGAGTTGTAACCGCCGTTTTCCTTTCGTAGAATGATTCATACAAAGTTGTACCTTTGACTTAGTTCCACGACCACAAATGAAAACACGCTTTAGGCGCTTGATCGCGTCTGCTAAAATGTTCGACACACCACGGATCTCCATCTTTTTCACACGTAGTTAGCTTTCCGATGTTCAACCACCTACACATGATTATATATAAATCATTATTATTTTCATTTTTTTAATAATAATTGTGCGCCAAGGTTTGAATTCCATCATCCATGATGTAACGTTTATCATCTATGGGATTTAGAGATATCTTATTTTGAGTCACAGAGTTTTCTATGTGCCTATCGCTTCTCAACATGTTCATATCGTGTCGATAAATTCTAGAGTTAAACAGACAGTCTTTATAATCTTGCTTGGTTATGTTATTTGAAACGACAGGCTTTTTAATTCCTTTTAATCTCTTAATAACCTTTTCATCGTCTTTTTATAATACAATACATTTTTGATCTGATAGCGACGACTTCTTTGATTAGACTTCCACCACATTCATCTTTAAATGTTTCTATTATTTTCTTGTTGATGTCGTCGTGTGAAAAAGTGATCTTTCGGATAATTCGACAAGTCGTATAGATCTTTATCTTCCACCATATCCTGTATATGTCTTTAGTCAATATTTTTAAAAGCAAAGAATCCGTATCCGTATAAATCAAATCGACATTTTCCCCATATTTTACTTTTAGATGATTGTATTAAAAATCATACATTAAAAGTTTAGACAAGTCTAAAATACTCATGCCGCAATAGATAGGTTTTTCTAAATATATAACTGTTTTATACATTTCTACCATGATCAATTCACACTCTTCAAACGTTGTTCTACGCTTGTAATTGGGTTTGCTCATTATATTGTGAGATATTTATCTTCTTCTTGGGCTCTTACTAGATGAGCGTTCATTCGGTTTCTAACGTTTTCCATCGTTTTACCAAATACCGAGTTGTTCATCAATTCTTTTTTTAAATCAAAATCGGATTTAGCTTCTTTTCTGAGTTGTGTATTTTTGTCGTTGTAAGATCTCATCCAAGGTGTTTGTTTAAAATTTAAAACCTTGTGTACTCACGTTAGAACGAGTCCTTGTTGGAAATTTTAGATTCAGTCGATGGTTTCGAGTCGGTTTTTCCCATCAAGTTTATTTGATAAGGACTCATCCAGGTTTTCGGGGGCTAAAGGATAACAATTGTGGAGATCTACTTCTAAAATATAACCGTAGGGGGCGTCGTCTCCCAGAGACAATACGTATTTGGACGTCCACAAGGATAAAACCATTTCATCGATCCATTTAAAATCGGAGTATGGTAATGGTGGAGACATGGCCCATCCATAGAGGTTATTGGCATCCAAATATTGGATAAAGACATCCGGTTTATCTGGGTCATGGTCTTTTAGGTATGAGTTATTGGCTTCGGCGTAACGACACGAACCAACGCTAGATATTCCACCTCTGACTCCACGCTCTACGAATAAATACTTGTCGTAATCGGTCAAGAGTTCCAAGTGGATCTTGCTATATGTTTTAATATAGCGTCCCAACTGAGGCCCGGTGACGTGTAATAATGACACGGGTCTAATCCGTAATTTACGATACAGATTTTTCTAAAGTTTTCAAACACATCGGCCAATAATAATACATCAGTCAATACGTAAAGATCGTGATATTCGCCAAGGTTTTTAATGTTGAAAGCCTTCCATACTTTTTAGCGTGTTCGTAGTCCGGGTCGCTTATGTTAGCATCGATCAGGCTACTATAAAAACAACGTTTAGCGGGAAGTTTTGTTTCGTTAAATCTTTCAAATTCGTTCATGTATTCGTACGGATACACACCCTTTTTAATCAAAAGTTGACGTTTTTCGAAGTCTATTGATCTAGTTAGTTTTTTTCAATTTATATCTAGAGGTGATCGCTTTATCGATGAAGCTAAACGATTCTCTCGGACAAGCGGCTACTAGTTTTTCTAGCGACGTAGATAAAAAATGATACGAATCTAAAAATCTGATTTGACCTATCGAAAATATAATGTATTTTTCGGTCGTTTTAGGTATACAATTTAATTCTCCTTCGGTTTTTGATACACTTTGCATAATTAAATGCGCGTCGTAATTTTCTAAATTGTGAATAATGATCGGTATTGGCGTTACGTAAGGTTTTATTTGTAATTTTAAGTTACAACAGATATGAGCGGCTCCGCGAAATTTACCCGTGATGTGGCAGTGGTCGCGACATTTTTTTAGCATGTTAATCTCTTTGTTACATATTCCGCAGAATTTTGAGGATATTTCTCTTTCCGCTCGATGTATCTTATGACATGAGGATTGGTATAGTCGGTAGATTTATCCAAGTTCCACGTTCTTTGAAATTGTTCATATATAGCGAATACAAAATCTTCTGATCTCTTTTCCCGGTAGGTTCGTCCAGCGTTATAGCGTATTCGTCTATGATTTCTCGTAGTTCTTCGTTAGTTTTTTTGTTTAAATTATTCAAACTTATAATTTTTGGATGAATACACTCGCAAGTGTTTCTTTCGTAGTTAAAGGAGTTCGAGCAAATCCAACAAGATTTTCCATCGTTATATTCTCGCTCGTCTTTAGACGTATAAATCATGGGTTTAGGATTTTCAAAGATATCGTTGATGTTACTTTCTTCGCGTTGTAAACTGTTACAGAAATGATCCGTTGCGTCTGATCCTCGATAAGTTTTGGGCTCGCCCAAAACTTGACCGTCGGGGCCGATTATGATATAAGCATAGCCGCAGGCTTTGTGTTCGTGAGTCTTTCTGGTAAAAGTTTCTTCATCGGTCGATTTTAACGGTACTATGATACTTTCAAAGTCCGCGTATATAACGAAAGGTACGAGTTGACTATTTGTTTAGTTTTTAAACTTTAGAATTATATTTGTTTCTTCCGGTAATTCAATTCTAATGGATCTTTCGCCAACGCCAATACAATCTTCTCTGCATGTGTTTGTCTAAAATGTCTTGTCTGCTATTAACATGTTGTAGACACCACGTACACAAATATTTATGGCCATTGGGTTTAGTTTCTTTAGTCAATAAACGATCGATTTTTTGTATCCAACAATAATGATAATTATCTCCCTGAGAAAACAAAAACAGATTGATGACGTCGTCTTGTAGAATAGGAGATATTTTCAGAGAGGTTATTTTTTCGTTTTCGTAACCAAAAACGTTGATAGAAAGACAATTTTGTTTTTCAATCTTGTCGATTTAAACCGTCGTCTTCTTCGTAGATGGAAGTTATATTGTATTGAATTTTATAGTTGGGATTGGCTATGATTATTTGGCGTAGGGTTTAAATAATTCTAGAGCGGCTCTCAACACCCGTCTGATGCATCGCCTTTATTACCTCTTATGGCCCGATATCTATCAATGTTGATATAAAGTACGTTTAACTCGTGAATTTTCCAACCGCATCCTTTACGTTGATGTCTTGCTATTTTTTCAATAATCCTATCTATTTGTTGTTGTACTTTGTTTTCTATTTCTCTTTCAGGTATTACGTTCGATCGAAAGCTATTAAACACTCTCGTGTCTTCGACAAAAGTGTCGTTCGTATAATCATGTTTTCTCATAGTAACTTTTAACGCTATATTATACGTAAATCTTTAAATTTCATTTTGTGCTTCTGCCAATTTGCGTACGATTTTGATCCTGTTGGCATTAATAAAAGCTACAGGGTCTACTGTATTTCTATAAATCTTCATCTCGTAATTCTGTAAAAGATTTCTGAATGGTCTTGGGCTTGCATCGTTGAAATCAGCAAGTAGAAATTCTTCGTCTGGATTTTTACGGTGTTGTTGTATAGCGGATACCAGATCCTTTTTAATATACTGACCTCTTTTTCCAGAAGGATCACCCAGTGGAATATTTTTATCATTAATTAACTTTTCCAGCGTTTCTTTCGATTTGAAACGTACATTTTTATAAAAAAGCGCTTCATTCCTTTTTTATGACAGACATGTAGTCTCGTCTGATGTACGTATCATTACGCCCAGATGGCAAAACTAAAGGAATTTCGTATTTTTCGATATAATTTTTTAATCGTTTTTTGACCAGCGCGTTTAACCCGTTGCGGGTATAATTCTATCTCCGATTTTTTCTAAATCCATCTGTTATAATATATTATTATATTATTTTATTTAACAAAATGTTTTGTTTTTTCATTTTGTTAGATCGAGCGAGAGGGGATTCCCCTTTTTATTGAAAAAAAATATCAAAAATTCTGCTGTATATAGGTGTAGGCCTATAGCAGAATTATAACTTTTTAATGGGGAAAAATTTTCATTTTTTTGGTAAGAATTTCTTTATCAGAATTTTTGGAATTCTGCTGTATAGGTATATAACATAATTTTTGGATCAGATCTGGCTTTCTAATTTTTGGAAAAATTATATCAACAATTTTGAATCTAATCAGGCTTTCTCATTTTTTTGAAAAATTATATCAACAATTTTGGGTCTGATCAGGCTTTCTCATTCCTATACTACTTCCAGCGTTTCTTTTGATTTAAAACGTACATTTTTATATAGCACTTCATTGTTTTTTTATGACAGACATGTAATCTCGTCTGATGAACGTGTTACGACATCCATATGCTCTACCCAGAGGAATGGTGTATCTATCGATATACTTTTTCAGATCGTATTTTGAACAGCGCGTAGCCTATAACCCGTTGCAGGAATCATTCTATCTCCGCTAATTTCTAAATTCATCTTTATGATAGATTATTTTTATATTTTTAATAAAAAATGTTGTCATTTTTTTTGTTGACCACGATTTTGGAAAGAGAGATTATAGAATCTTGGAATTCCCCTTTTTAAAGAAAAAATTATAAAAACTCTACTGTATACCTATACAGGAGAAATGGGAGCTGGGTCTAACTCGCTCCAATATAAACTACTCAGGTATCAGTTAAAAAACAAGCCCATATCGCATATATAGCAAGTTGGGTGTCCAGTACGCATGCAGGGCTGCAGCGCTGGCCGACCAATTTTGTTTTAAGAATGTTGAAATTTTTCAAAAAAGTTAGCCCAGATTTTTTGCCCCGGAAAATAATTTTGAAAAGTGGGGGGGGGGGGGGGGGGGGGGGGGAATGGACTCTTTTGATGTTGGTGGCGCCATTTACACCCCCATTATACTACTCGGAAATAGGCATATCACCACGGTCAATTCCTAGGACTAAAAAAAATTGACAACCTCTTGGGGGATTTCAAGCCCCCCTCCCCCCTCCCCCTCCCCCTCCCCCTCCCACCCCCCTTGGGTGCGCCACTGCGTGTATAGCGATTACGACCCAGACCGAGTTCCTAGTTAATTTGATAAAGAACTTGGTTCTGTTCAACGAGCTTCACGTGATTGGAGTTCGCTGTTTGGACTTCGGGATCTAAAACGTTGCTTCTTGAAGACGCTATTTAGGCTATATCCTCGTCTATGTTCTCGGGATTATGATTTGCATCCGCTTTCGCGTCTTTCCTCTACTGCACTTTTGGTTCTACTGTACTTCACATAAGTGATGGCCCAGTAAGTCCGGAAGTGCAGTGCAAGTAAGACAGCTGTCCATGGAACCCCCAAGAGAATCGGTGTGCGATTTTTTGCAAACCGCTTTTCTTTTTATATTTCTACAAATGTGGACGATTTCTGATTCTTTTTCTCGAGAATTGATTTAACATATGCACCCCCAATGCACCTATAAACCCTGGGCGGCGATCCCGGGGAGGGGGACACGTTCCCCCAATATTTTTTGGGGAGGGGCGGCTGTAGCAGTGTCCCCCAATAATGGTCTCCTTGTCATAATCAGTCATTGGCTTTCACATACGCCAGCATATGATGCACGATATGGGCAGAGGGAACAACCCCCCCCCCCCCCCTCTTTTGTGTTGGTCATTGTGTTCTCGGAATCTCAGGAATTCTTTTTAGAGGTCTAGGGGATGTGTTAGGTAACAATAGTCTGGAGAGTGTATAGGGTATAGGGACAAAAGGGGGGTACCCCTCTGCCCCATATCGTGCTGGGTATATGCGCCAGTGCAGTGTGCACCAGACTACACAAAGATCAGCATAAAACTTCCAGAATACACAAGAGACATCGAGTACAAAATCTTTACTGTTGGTTGTGTGCTTTTTCCTCTTCTCCACCACCCCCCCCCCCCCCCCCCCCAAAAAAAATAAAAACCTCGACGATAAATCGCTAACGCAGTTAGGAACAGGCACTGCTGTGTGGACATGGCAAACAAAAGATTGTTGTTTTGGGGGAATTCTGTCAGCATGAAATCACACATGAAATCCAGTTTTACCACGCAAGACTTTTTTATGCTAAGCAAATTCTTGCGCTCAGTCGTTGGGCCCCAGTATCCACGTGTCTTATAACAGCGGAAATTCGAAATGAACAAGACTGCAGACGGGTATTTTTGTGCAAAATGAAGTTTTATTTGGCTGTAGGCAATAACAAACGAACATATCCCTTTGTAAACGAAAAAATAGTTTTATTAGGTACAAATCCCTTGGCAGCTGAAACTTTTATCTTAAAATATGGCGCGTTCGAAATTTCGATTTTACTATCAACTCTAAAACTACAATCAAAACGTGTAGATAAAACTCTTGTGCAGTACAGTTAGTCTACATTGATTTATAGAAGGAACAGCTGTTTTAATGTATGTGCTTTGCGTATACTAAAATATCTGTTTGTATCACTAAACATGGAAATTGAGCAAAAATACGCTTACCACAATAGAAACATAAGATATAGCGAGAAAGAAAATACAGGCTAATGGTCGATATATTTCGACAAATAAAGTCAACCGGAAGGATGCGCTAAAGAAATTAAATTTTACTGCCTCAATATGCATATTTTAAACATCTTTCTAATGAAATGCATCATTTTACCTTCCAGTTTAGGACACGTGAATTTGTTGGGATATACAAAACTAACGTTTTAATGTGAAATGGATAATCAAGCGATAAGCAAATGAGAAACAAAACTCAAAGAATACAACCACTTCAGACCCATCTAGCCCAAATAATATATGCATTACTAAAATAATGTCAATGAAGTGATAATTCAATAATTAAGCGATTCATTTCTTCTATTTAATAGCCTGGTTTTCTTTTACTTCATATTTTGTCTTGTTAAGTGCTTGCTAATTCCAACTTTCTAAGGTATAACGCTTATTAAAAATCTAACAATTGATAAATTTAACATGGATAGTTTGGACACTTTAAAGAACAGGTTTTTGACGAGTTTTGTCTCTAATTAGAATAATGTATGAGATATCTGAATACAAAACAAAAACACTACTGTAGCGGGTTATGTAAATAAACTTTGAACACATTAGATCATGTTAGACTACAGCAATGACAACCTGTGGCTGAACAAAACCTTAAGCAACAAAAAACGCTTATTTCTCTTTCTAGTATAATCCTAAATATATATCACTTTTCAGTACTTTTTGTTAGTGCAGGCTTTTCAACACTAAGCTGACTACCTTGTTCACTTGAAACTAACATGCATTTTGTTATTATAAATGCCACAAGTTCACCTTTTTGGTAAAAAAACCGACCCTTTCTGAAGTAATACTATACAAACTATTGAATAAAATGCTTCTAAGCTATTTTGTTTATCACACCACACCATTCATATGATACAGAACGCTATTTGCTATCAAATACTACTTTTCCATACATTTTAACTTGATTAGAAAATAGGTATACGTTTTAGTCAAACTTATGAAAAAGGTTACTACAAACGTTATACGCTATGTCGTCACTTATGAAAAAGATTTATAACTTTCTGTCCATTTCGAGTAGAGGCACTGTTGGCATTTTTTCCCAAATCAAAGTGGCCCCGTGATTTCATAGTCACGTTTTGGATTCAACCGTGCATGTTCATACTGAAGCAGATATATAAACAAAAATCACAAAGCATTCTTTCCTCTTATCAACTAAATTAATCCTTCATACATCTTTTACTTTTTCCTGGTTAGACAAAAGTTAGTTTAAAGTTCTCCGTGTTTTAGCTTCAAAACGTTTCTGTACCATTCACTGCATAAATTGTCCAAACCTATCAACAGGATCAGAATTTCTTTTAGAAACTAATTCTTAACCCATTTTGGTTTTAATAAAAAAGAAAATACATTTCACACAAGAATAGATTTTTGATGTGATTTTGAAGTTTTTCATACGTATTCAATTAGGCTTCTTTTGATTACCTAATCACTAGCGACTGTTATAAACAATAACTACATTAAGAAATGACATGATTGGTAACAACGTACATGATTAAATGATGCAGTATTAATTGTAATTAATTGCATATCTTTCTGATTTTTCACGTGATTAGTTACATGTCATTTAACAGTTTTGCATAAAATTGTTAGGCCAAGGACATGATTTTTATTTTGGTTTCCTTTATTTTTTTCTTCTTTAATTCAATCTAAATCTACATTTACTTAAACAACTCAAACCTCCCTTCTATACATTTCTAACTTGTACAACTTCTGTTTTGTACTCGATCAACAACTTGGAAGACTAATTCAGATACTTGAAGTTCAACCTCTTAGGAAATACACAAAATTTGGTAAAGGTCACTGTAAATTTAAGTTTTTTTTTAATAAGAGGCTTAACAGGCTAGCACCCAGGCGATATACGAGGTTCTACATACACACTGCACTTGCAACATTTTGTAGCATTTCATAATGAAAGTCTAGACTTCAAAAACAGGGTCAATGTCAGCTTGTTGGAACACGGGTTTCTAGCTCCGACGAGCCGAGTCGGTGCTAACCCTACTGGCTACCTTACCGAGTACCAGTGTAATCTATAAAAACCTTCCCTGGCTCAAACTGGTTTCCATGCTCAGTTTGTAAAATATCACAATACGTTTGGGCTTGCCAGTCGACCACGAGAACCCAGCCAGTGACCATGTGAAAAAGCAAAGGTTAACAGCCATAGCCATAGCCATTTCTCAGTGGCTTACCAGGTGCATACAACTATATAGTGATCCCCGACTCATTTGTTGAAGACTACGGCTATATCGTGCTGAAACTATGAACAGTGCAGAGAGAACGGACTACCGGGTATGTGCTGGTCTCCCCACTTGACAACTAGTTTGTAGCTACCAGTTTCTTTCAGTAGATACGTGATGGTGAACCTCTGTCGGCCCATGTGCTTGACAAGGATTTCTTCGCAGGGGGTCTTGGGACCAGCGATGCCTACGAGGAGCATATTCTGACCTGGGGAGACAACATGTACAGAAAAGTAGGCATTACAGCAATCTGAGTAAAATGTCTCATTTACTTATTATTGGGACTTTCCTGGGAGGTTGTGCTAAACTTGTGAGGATATTTACCAGCCAAAAATCTTTGTCCACTATGTACATCATACAATGAAATCTCGATAAGTCAAACCTCTGGGGAATGGGCTCCAATTTCCAGTTAAGCAGAGTTTCCAGTTACCCAAGGTCCCCTTTTTTCCCCCAAAGATTACGTACGTGAATACCAAGCGAATATCCAAAGTAACGGCTGTTAAATAGAGCACAAAATCATGGCATTTTTAGGTGATCTTTGCTTCGCTTTCAGCCGTTGCAGCTCTCCCCCTTTAGTGTGAGGGAATGGTCCGACTAGAGACAATAAAACAGGCCCCTTTCATCGGCATTAAAGATGTTTCTTCCGCCAAAACATTGGGCAGTACATTGCGTAGCCATTCGTCTGTCATCTCCCTAGTCACGACACAGCGCCCTCTCTCGAGATGGCATGCGCCCTCTCTCAAGAAAACGATCTCGTATGCGGCGAGGCGGTACGGTATGCGGCATGCCTTGAAACGATCCATCCACCCGCAAAACGTCACTGCAGCAAGCACGTGCAACTGTGTGATTGGTCAGCAGTTCACTTAAATCATTGCCAACTGCATTGTGGTTGCGTGCAGAACTGGTCGCATTTCTTCAAAGGATTGCGGCAACTGTTGCGGCCGCTTTGCATCTTTGGCCTTCCTGGGCGGGTCCCCGGCGGTATGCTTTGATCATTGTAAGTTGCACCGCAGTGAATAGGCTGCTCCAACGATACTACGGACTTAAAAGGATTCCAGTTTCTTCCGTGGCCTAATTACGCAAGTTTATTTCTGCACCTGGTGATTTTGAGTTTGACTTAACCGGAGTTACCGGTCCGAAATTTTGAGTTAGCATGGGCATGTTTATACATGATTTGCTATTCTGTTGAGGGGAATACATTTTTACTTTGAGTTAACCAGGGTTTCGAGTTAACCGGTTTTGACTTATCAAGATTTCACTGTAGATTATTCTGGACATGCAGGTGAAATACTTTTAAATGTTACATACAACAGGTATGCTAGACCACTCAGCCATGGTACGCCACTGGACGGAACCATCAATAAATGGAAGTTGAAAAGTTGAATCTGTGCAGAACTGGAAAAAGTTCACAACTAGGAACAACATGTACAGTCAGGGTAACTCACCCTCTATGCATAGCTTATGAAGCATAACAGCATTTCTCGAACCTTGGCCTGGGGTTTGGTTTTGGTATTCCCCTAACTTTAGGTCCTAAGATGTGGCTACATGAAAGTCTTTCATTCGATTCCAGAGCTGGAGCTAGTTTATTTTGTTCAAATACTCAAGGCTTCAAATTGGTAACAGAGCTGGGGAAAGCTGTAGACCAAGCCAAAGCTGAAGGCTATGTTTGTTATATGGCCATCAATTGGAAACCTGGCTTACCATGCTACATCCAACGATATCTAACAGTAGGTCATTCATGTAGTATTTGTTTTAAACCATGTAGTAAACAAAAAACCCTTTTGTTGGATGGGTGGAATTCAGCAAGTTCAAACTTTCCTATTGCTGGATTCTATTAGATTCAACTGGGTGTCTAGAGAAACATGAAGGGGTTAGAGTTAGCAGACCTACCTGCTTCTGAGCAGTTGATGGTGAACTGACATTTCTTGTTGATGAACGCCTTCTTGAGGCCGACGCCCGTCGACGTTACCTTCATGGCATCGGAGGTGAACACCGGCATTGAAGATGTCTGTGTTGTCTTGACAACGGTTTCTACGGTGACATTGGCCTGCTCTACTTTCATGCTGACGGGGCCCCTCGCTTTGCCTGAAAACAAGAAAACAAAAGTGCATAAATGAAAGACTGATAAACTATACATGACTGGGTCAAAGCAAGTAAAACTGCAAAAAGTTGTTTGCGCATGCGTTATTTGCCCACATGTGACAGCCCTGTGTACACTATGGCACATAAATATCGGCTGGCATGTGATGGTGAATTTACCAGATAGAATTTGCACATCACTTATGTATGAGGTATAGTGACGAAAAAAAAAATTATTACGTATACCCAGTTCTGCCAAACCGACACCACCCCTCAAAAAAAATATTTTAAATAACAAAAATATAATACCCCAGTTTTCCCCTATATCAAAGAATCTGACCACACCTGTACACTAAGTTAGCATTGTATGACCAAGCATTGATAATATCCAGTCACCCAAACTTAGGGTTGACAAAAGATGGCATATGGAAGCCCAACCAATGGATATCTCATGTCGGACCAATAAAGGTCGGATTTACACTCTGCTAATTTAATTTAGCTTTATAAAAAAAATAGTCTGGAAATTGTCTATTTACCAGTGATTTTTGCTTTGAATGGGCTACCACCGATGTGATGAGCTCCGGCATACTTGATAGAGATAAGATGATCACCAGGCTGGGTGGGGAAGTAGATGCACTTGTAGCCTTCTCCAATCTCCTGGACATCTAGCTTGACCTTGGATGGTGCATCGATGGTGATGGACAGGGATCCCGCGCCGGCCCCGCAGGTGTTGACGATAAACTCAGCAGGTTCACCTGGACAGGGACAACAAGATTAACATAGTAAAGGGCACGTTCGTCAAGGAATATCTTTGCAGGACTTTACGTTCTGTGTGATTGTGGTTCTTTTCTAGATGCGTAAGACTGCATGGGTTGAGTTAATAAGTTTTTTTAAGAGAATTTCCATGATCAATGTGATGTGGGACCCATCACCACAGACGGCAACCTATTTTTCACTTCCTTTTTAGCTGTAAAATTCTCATTTGTGATGGGTCTCTATCTAAAAGTAAGAACTTTGCCGTGGAACCATGGAAATTCTCTTGAGCAAGGTTGGTTCTGAAGAGCTCAAGTCTTACTTGGGGCCTCCTCTATCTAACATCTTGCTTGGCGCTCCAATGTGGTGGGACTTGCTTGAGCAAAGGCTAGTGACATCACATGAAAAAGCTATGTATATATGTTAACCATCAACTAATAAGGGTGTAACATAAATGTGACCCGCTCTACAAAAAAGGGTATTATGTCCCACTACATGAAAACACACACAGGGCTGTTCTATGTGAAGCGGGCCAACAAATTCTTCACATGAGTGAATTTTTAGTTTTTGGTTTGTTGGCTTCTGTTATATCTATATGTTCATAATTTATTTTCAGAAACATTAATATTGATGAATACAGATGAAAGAAATAAATAGATACGATTTGAACCTTTGCATGGTGGGTGCGATATGAGAGAGACTGAGATTGCGGGTAACACCATGTGAAATAAATCTCTTCTAGAAAGAAGTGTGGTTCTGAAAAGAACTGGGGTGAGTGTGTAACTCAACGTTTCGGACAGTGTGCTCTGTCCGTCCTCACACTCCCGAGGACGACAGAGCACACTGTCCGAAACGTTGAGTTACACACTCACCCCGGTTCTTTTCAGAACCACACTTCTTCCTAGAAAAGATTTATTTCACATGGTGTTACCCGCAATCTCAGTCTCTCTAAAAAAAAAAACTGTTTGTGTTTAAAGGCCTATATCTCTAAATGTACTTCCGTTAAATGTCAAGATATCTCGAGAACACAAAATGCCACAGGGGTCAAATCTACACCAAATTAAAGCTTAGGATGTGACAAATTTAACTATGTAAATAACTAATTTTTCAAATTTTGCGAGATAATACCGCTTTTTGCAGAGCCGGTCACAAATTCCAGTTGGTAGTAATATTAAGACATACCTGTCTTTCCCTTCTCCAAACCGTCACCGTAAGCATGAACCATGCCAGGATCACCGATCAGGTCATGGCCACCCACGCGCACCTTGAACGGACTGCCTGGGATGGGAGCCTTCTTGAAGTAGACGTGGATCAGATGGATGCCGTTCTCACGTGGGAGGAAGCGGACGGCGTAGTTCTCTGAGGACGAGATGAAACAAGGATGTCATATCGCAATCAAGACACGAATGCGATCCATTTTGGGAGTGCCTTAACACAGCAAAGCGAGTTGGAACTTGTCAAGGTTCTTGTCAAGGAACCTTATAAGGTTCATTGGGAATGGTTAAAATGTTCACCCACGTGTAAAAACTCATCATGATGTAATACTGAGCGAGAAATTAAAACGAGGGGCCAGAGAATATGTTCCTTTTATACATTTTACATGCAAAATAAAATATGCCTGATTTTCCTTATGACTCATTCTGCGGGATTTAGTCATGAAAGGGATTGAATGAATGCAAAGAGTTGCGAGTCTGCATACCTTCTTCATTTGATACAAGACATCCATCATTACCCATGATGTAACTTCTGAAAATATTTATCCTGTTCCTTCAAACCATAACCAAAGTACAACATCCAATAATTTTCCCCCTCATACATACTTTTTTACAGGAAGTCTAAGGTCCTTCAACAACAATAATTGACCATCGCTGTTTGCAAGGTTAACCAAACCCCTTGGATAATTATGGAACATTGTGCAGTAACTTTCATTTGTCTCTGATTTTGCACGTTCCATGCAGAAAAATAGTAACTTACATGATGGGGCATTTTTTACAAGCTGCATTTACACAACCCTACACGGAATTCAGAGTGGCAATTTCAATGCTAATTTTAACTTTGAACTCCTCGGGAAAAGTTAACAGAGTTGTAAAAACTGACAAAAAATTTATCAAACATGATATAAATATTACTATAAGCAAGCAAAGGAAAGTCTCGGCACAAAACCTACACGGATGCATTACTGCAATCTCACCATTGTCTATCTCCGTGATGGTGCACTCATCTTCAACACCAGAGGGTGCTACAGCCTTAGCATTCAGATCGCCCTTGGCTCCGTTGAGCTGCACGGCGAAGGAAACTGGTTGGTTGGCCTTCAGACCGCTCTCCTGCAGAAACAGAAATATTCTCATCAGCAACCACTCTGGCATTCTATGCATAAAAATACCCTAAGCCTTCATCAATATTCTTCAAAATCCACCAGGTGGTTTTGGTAGATTTTGCCACTAATTCACTTCCAAGTTGCAGAAAATGCATGTAAATGACTACTAAGAATGCAACCAACGAACACAAATGTGAAACCACTCAAATCTCATTTCTTGCCCAATGAAAAATAGAGCGGATGTGCTCTACTGTCCTTAATCCTACAAGATCCTTCCAAACCTGGTGGATTTTCAAGGATCTTGGAGGGTTAGTGGTCACTGTTCAGACATCAACAATCTAGCCGGGAGAGAAACTGCATTTGGTTTTATAAAACCTCTGGAGATCTGAAGATTGAAATTGGATGTCTTTGGTTGACACTGATCAGAGAAACATACTACTGCACATTCACAGCAGAGGGAAACCCAACTTACGTGGAGGGCCGACACGCTAAGACGTCTGGCTTCACCAATGGCTGGTGTGATCATGGGTTTGAATGGACTATCAGGGATGGGCTTGTCGTTGTACATGATGTCAATCACATACTCTCCTGGGAACAAAAGATGAAGTGCACAATTTGTCATTTAAATTTTCAACATGCATCAACAAACAATTAATGGATATTATAATACCGAGGTTAAAACAGACATTTTGAGTCAATACCTGAAAAAAAGAAATGTTCTTGGTCAGGAAGTACGCATTAACCACCGTATTGATATGTACACTCCCCTTACAATGGGGAGTGGTAACATGGCCGCTGCTGGCTTCAGTTATATGTACAGCACACAATAACCAATGAGCTAGCTGACTGATTGTGCCTGACTGACCTGCTGCAGTAGGGATATAGGTGACTTGGTAGGAGCCATCTTTGTTGTCCTGGATCTCAATCTTGGCCTTGGCTGGCCCCTTGACAGAGATACTGAGCTTGCCAGGGCCAGCTTCACGTGTCCACACTGTGAATTCAGCTGTCGGAGGAAAGGATGAGTCACATATGGTCAATGGGAGTTTGAAGTGTCTGCACGGGCACTCTGGAACACGTTCCCTTCTCTGCATATACAAACTTCACCCTCCTCTAACAAATTAACTACAGACTCAATTATTCAGTCAAGAGCTCTTTGAATTGCTTGTAGAATGTGTCATGAAGGGTGCTATTTGCAAACAGGTTTTTGCAATTTTTACAACTAACTCATTTTGAGATAATGCAGATTTTGTTTCTTTGTTCTGTAGTTGTTTAAAATTATCTTTGATTCAATGATTCTACAATTTTGATCAGAATAAAAAATATTATTTTGGGTGATTAATGTGACTTACCTGGTACGTTGATCTCCCCACGTTCTAGACCTGGACCCCCTGCATGGACCTTGTGGGCTCCGCCCTCACCAAACGGACCCACGGTGAACTGGAAGGGACTTCCTACAGATTTAAAATAAAACAAAGAACGAAAGACAAATCATAGCCTGACGTAAGAAAGATAGACTTAGGATCATGGTTCGGTGTTTTCTGGGATTTTTTTTCCTCCCAAATCCAGTTCTGCTCCCACAAGAACAATTGCTTGCAAAAGTATGAAGCATGCAAATTATTATTGTATGAAGATCTTTCTCTTCCATGAATTTGCTTGAATTGAAGTGTCAACTGAACTGAAGTTGTTCAAGTTTACTAATAACAGAGGATTCTGTGAACTACAGTTTAATCCCACCCAAACCAAGACCATTCTGCGAAACAAATATGGAGGAAATAGGGGAGATGGGGGTTAGTTGGAACACAGGGTAAGTTGAAACATTGAGATTTTTTCTAGAGCTAGCTCTGGAAAAAAATCTCAATGTTTCAACTAACCCCCATCTCCCCTACAGTGGCGTATAAAAAAAATCCCCCCCCCCCCCCCCCCCCCGATCGAAAATTACAATTTTTTTGTTAGAAATTAACTCTGCGGTGTGCTATGGCGCTGTTTTGTTAAGTAGGTCACCCTGGTGTAACAGTGCGTGTATACTGTCATGGCATACCGCAGGTTAATAATATCACCACTTTAATACTTACCCCCATCCCAGTTTTCAAAATTCCAGACAAAATAAAATTTGGGGATCGCATTTTTTCAATAATTTTCCAACCCCCCCCCCCCCCCCCCCCCCCCCCCCCCCGATCCCAAACCTGGATAGGCCAGAGGCAGAGTAATTTAGCAGAATGAGTTTTGGAATGCTTTTTCTGAGATATCAGGTTTTGATTTATGGTGCAATTTGTTACAATTTTTGAAGAGTTCAATCCCCAAGCTACCGAGGTGTCTCTAATTACCTGGTACATGAATGCCTTTGTTCTTGACGCTGATGGTGTGTATACCGTCCATGCTCGGGACAAACCGCACCACGTAGCGGCAGTCTGGACCGTCCACAATCTCCGCATCCTCGGTCCGGCCTTTGGGGTTAGTCACTTGAGCTACCATGTCCAGAGGGTCCGTGCCTACACAGATAGGAAAAGGGATGGTTTTTATAGTCTGGCCAAAATCCACAACCAGGCTTGGCAGTATGTTGATGGTTTAAATAATGACGTATGTTCAATTTAACAGTGTTACCTGCAAACTGACCACTCACTAAGGCCAGATAAAAAAAAAAATGCCTGCTGGACTTTGATAGTGTCATCTGGACTTTATTAGAATTTGGCAGACTTAGTATTGTGGCATTGTTTTGGCTACAAAAAGAGTTGCCTGGTAGGTGTACATTTATTCATTTACCTATTTATTTATATTTGTACTTTACATATTTATATATCCATTTATTTATTGAACACTATCATTCAGCGAAAAGAAATTACATTAGTTTAGGATAGTATTGCATGCATCGGAAATGTCATAAATCTACCTACAATTACAGGAAATCCTGTAACTACAGGATGACATGGGTCCCTGCGGTAGGTTTCCTCTCTATGGAGACCCTATTTTCCTGTTACCAAACTTACCTGGAATCTTCAAGCCCAATTCGCACTCACTGCCAACGTGTTGCACAGGGGCAGCGTTGGTGGGCTTGACCATGGTCTCCTGAATCAGCGGTTCCATGGTGGATCCGTCCTCGGGGTGTACCTTGACCGTGAAGGGGCTACCCGGCACATCCTGCTCGGCAAAGCGGACGTTGAGCTTGTAGTTGCCGGGTTCGGCTGGCCTGTAGGTCACAGCACAGGTACCGTCACCCAGGTCCGAGCAATTGATCTCGGTTTTGCTGGGGCCTTCGATGGACACGCCTAGGCCACCATAGCCTGTAAAAAGAAGGTCATTCAGCAACAAATTTAGGTGTTTTCTTAAAAAGCAACACTGAAAAAAGAAAAAAAAAATCACACCATTTTTACCCAAATTCTTTAAATCCCAAACCAAGGCCTGTAAAGGCTTTCACTTCCACATTTTGTACAATAATGCAGGACTGTCTATGAAACTTCAACATCCAACAGAATGCCTCGGTGTATAGCACTGTTCGCTGTCAAAATGTTACGAATATTCGTGTGGATAGTGTGCTTGCGTGGAACTTGCCTCCCGTGGCAGTACGCACATATGTTGATATGACCTGACCTGGGAATCATACATGTACGTTTGAAGATGCCAAGGTCAGCTCATGTCACCAAGTCATGTCACGGTTCATGCAACTCAACTACTCACTGGATGGAAAGGAGAACACTCAGCAAATTTCCATATTTTGGTTTTATTCCTCTCCCAGATGAAAGTTTCAAGAAGCTCTCATCTCTTCTCTAAAATACCGGTGAGAACCACACGTTTCAAATATATGCACCCACCTGCATCCCTTGTATCCACGACAAACTCCGCCATCTGACCAGCATCAGCGTCCCTGATACCACGACCCTTGACCTTGACCTTGCTCGCATCCCCGACCTCCTGTGACCCAACAATAATTTTGAAGGGGCTGCCTTGTATCGGCCGGTTGAACTTCTTGACGTTGACCAGATGCTCCCCTACTTCTTTGGGTGTGAATGTGATACCTAAATTTGGAAGACAGAAATACGTTAAAGAGACCAAGACTTTATTGAGCTGTTATACGCAGAGCTGTAGTAGAGTCCCTGCAAGTCCTTTCACAAGTCCTTTCGCAAGGCCAGTCAGAAGTCCTTTCAAAAAGCCGGTCACAAGTAACTGGATGAACAATGACAAAGGAATGCCTTTGTCAAAGCTCATTTGAATAGATTGTGATTGGACTTGTGGTGGACTCAACTACATCCCTGGTTAGAAGCACTTCAGTTTGTTTTGAGCAGGAATGTTGCTAAGCAATGAGCCAATATACTACACGGTGGTGTTGCTTATAGCTGGTTCTCAGCAGAATTTGGCTGAGCAAGTCAATTCGTATACAGCTCCAAAGAAACTGGTACTACGTAACTAGTCCTCTGGCGGGATTTGAACCTCTTTTCTAAAACCCTCTGCCACATATGTAAATTTAGACATCCCTTGCCATTGCATAACAACATTTTGCATACATCATGCATGATTAGTTGTAAGGTTACATATGCTAATTTTGTTGCCTTTGGTGTGAAAGTGTACATAAGGTATGCACTGAATGACATCTTTGTATTTTCTTTAGATTGGAACTTTTAGCTTGGGAAGTTTCATGTTTACAAGCACCCATTCCAAGACTTGTCAAGAATGAGGTCATAATTAGAGCCCCCTGCTGGGGTATAATAGTATACAAATAATGAATGTTTATGAGTGGGATGGTAAGAATAATTTCATGAGGTAACAGATTGAATGTCCTATTCCACAAGGCGAAGCCGAGTGGAATGGGACATTCCATCTGTCACCGAATGAAATTATTCTTACCATTGCACGAATGTGAAACATTCATTATTTGTTTTATACAACGCCTGAATAAATCCGACACTGCGACAGATTGCATGCATGGATTTCTTGGTGTAACGTTACAACGTGCCGTTTACCTTGTCAGTCCCGCATAAAACCGTGCCAAAAAGTGGTCCAGTTCCGAATCAGTTAAAGCTTCAATTGTTGTTCCTGCGTGTCTTGCAAATTCCTCTAATTATTTGATTGCATATTTCATTTGTCTCTTTGTGTTAGCAGCGTAAGCATCGCCTACGAGTTCCAATATTTCGTCGTCTGTTAGAACAAACCGCGGCAGTTCGGGAAACTCGGCCGCCATGTTGTGTGAATGACAGCGCTGTTGTAGCGCCACCAAGTGACCGTGAAATTAGAAAAGTTTTTTGGTTCTATCAATGCGCGCGCACCATGTGATAGACCCATGTGATAGAACGTATTGGGCGGTGCGGGTTCGCGTCGTGTGATGGGTCGAATAATTCAATGCACGTGATCGACTCTCCACCAATCGGATGGCGGGGATTTATTCAGGTGTTGTATAATACCTCATAAAACAGATGTACTGTTAATAGCACCACCTGCTTAATTCAGATGTTCCCCCCCCCCCCCCCCCCCCTGGCAGGAGCGGGATTCGAACCTGCGACCTCCGGAATACTGTACCGGCGCTCTACCGACTGAGCTATCTTGCTCTATGTTGGCAGTCTCTGAGTGCTGGTATGGTATTCAAGAGGACACAGGTTCAAATCCCGCCCCTGCTAGTTTCTTTGTTCACTTTGAAGAGGACAAACCTGGCAACTTACCTATGTTTCCATTAGGAAGACGTTTGAGAACGCATGGTTCTTCAACGCCACTGGGTGGTGTAATGGTGGCTTTTAGCTGCGATAGATCAGTCTCCGTGATCTTGAGAGGGACATCGCTGGCTGCGCCAATAGACATCATGCTTCCTGCCTTATCTGTTGACCAAGAGAGAAATAATAATTAAACCAAATACCCAAATCTAGTTATCAAGCCTATAGAAGTAGCCTCAAGATCATGAGAAGTTCTTAAAACTGTGGTTGAATTTGTGTAAACAGACAAACAGCAGCCTGCTGTTTGTCACATAGTGCATAGATCCTTTAGTCGTATGCCAGCCTCGCCTGCATTCATGTTCCTGGCCATGACAATTTTAAGGCCTTCAATATGACGTGAGAAATTCATTCATACGATTTCATGTACTTGTGTGCACACTGAGCCGTCTGATTGATGTAGGTGGCTTGACACGCACTGACGCATTCGTTATTAAAAAAAAATTAAATAAATAAAACATTTGCAGAAACAGATTGTTTTCATTGAAGGCCAATTTCACAGAGCTGCCAAGCACAAAAATTTGCTTAGTACCAAAAAGTCTTGTTAGTTAAAACAGGTTACCAGCCAAACGGCCATGGGGATTTTCATGCTAAGCAAACAACCGCTGAGTACCAGTCACAAACTATTCTTTACATGCAATTTGGGCTGGCAACCAGTTTTTACTAAGCAAAAATTTGCTGCGCTAAACACAAATTGTGCACTATGAAATTGGCCTGTGGCTGCGTGGCTAAAAGCCGTGTCCGCACTGGACTTTTTTTTTTGAAAGGTTTTACTGAGACGATGGTAAAATGAAAAATGTTCAAATGTGACCACTGTCCGCACTTGGACTTTCGACACGGGAAAATTTTACCGAGACCGTGGGAGAAGTAACCGAGCTGTCAGTATAACGACTCATGAGGGCGCTTTGCATGACCTTTCTACATTGGCGCGTTGACCCAAATCACGCGTGCCTTTTCATTTTTCCGGCCGATGTGTACACGCAGACCTACGTCTTCAGCACCAATCAAACTTCCGACTATCAATAATAGAATCTGCCATGATTACGACCAAAAGAGGAACAACGCACTGGAATTTGGAAACTTCCCACATATGCACCGCACCGCAGTGAAACAATGCAAAGCGCATGCGTGGTTTCCCTGTGAAGCATGACCTTGCACTCGGGCCGGATGTACGCTTTCCTGAGCCACTTTTATACCGACTCGCACTGTCCGCACTGGACTTATCGTCTCGGGAAAAGTTACCTGGTCAGTTTTCCTGGGCAGCAGTTGCCCGGTAGAAGTAACTGCTGGACTCGGGGAAAAGTAACCGAGAGGAAAACATCCCAGGCTGTCCGCACTGGACTTAAAATGGGAAAGTACCCATCGTCTCGGTAGGTTTTACAAAAAAAGTCCAGTGCGGACAGGGCTTAAGATCACATGAACTCACCGACAATGTTAGCTTTGAAGGGACTGCCCGGGACGTGCTTATCAGCGAATTTGACCGTGACCTCATACTGCCCAATCTTCTGTGGAAAGTAGGTTACATTGCACGTTCCGTCCTTGTTGTCCACACACTTGATCTCGGCCTTGGATGGGCCTTCAACGGCCAGGGCAAGACCACCTTGAAGGAAAGATGATAAAAGTGAAGACACGATAGTAGGCTACATATTCACCAGTTCTCATTCCTGTGACATGAAGACCCATCTCTTTCATTCAAACTCCTAAAGGCTGATAAAATGAAAAATACTGTAAACCATTCAGAAACAATGACAGTAAGAGATTTCGATGAACTGTGTTTTAGTGATTAAAACAGACGACAGAAAAACTCATGTCTGGACCCTTGTACATAATTTACAGTGTATTCAAGTTTTTTTTAAGGTTTTTTTGTGGGCGGGGCATGCCCCATGATTTTTGAAGCCAAATTAATGCTTTTAATTTCTTTCAAAAACGGCAACAACGCAATCTCATTTTGTTTTCTCAAGTTAAAGTCAGATTAAACTTGCACCACACCTTTATGGGTTTTACGGGTAATTCTTTTTGAACAGTTTGTGATTCCCATTGATACAATAATATCTACGTCTACAGGGGCCAACAAAATACAAAAATAACGTTTAAGGAAATTTTTTGATTAGCAAAAAAAAAGGTAACCAATACCAGAATTGAACATGCACAGTAAACATACCTGGGCCGGCATCCTTAGTATTGACTGTGAAGACAGCTGACTCCCCGCATATTCCATGAGTCAACCCAGTTCCATAGGCCGTGGCCTGACCACTCTTTAGCTCATCAACATGAAACTCAAATGGACTTCCTGTTGTCATGGAAGTAAAAAAGAATTTTTTTCTTTTCAACTGACGGAAATGTATGAACCCAGCATGCAACAATCTCAAATCAGATTTAATAACCATTACCCAACACACAATGAACAAATACTTGGTCAGATTCATCACAAGATGACCGCTAGGTGACCATGGTGTGAGCGGAGCTGGTAAAAAGAAGGGCGTATCACCGACTTGTCCTACCTGGTACGTGGCTGGTTCCGTACTTGATGGTCAGTTCGTGTCTACCGGTCTCTTGAGGTGCATACTTGACAGTGATGTGGCCGTCTTTATTCTCGGTGATGGTGGGCGTGTCCTTCTTCCCAGATGGCCTCTTGACCTCACCTTTAAATGAATTGTGGGAAGGCTCAGTCAAGGGTCAAATAAATGAACATTTGTGTGGGTTTCTTTTTGTGCTTTATTTTCTTGTGTGTTCTCAGCTTTTTGTAGTTTAGTTATCATTTTTGTAATGAAGAAAAAATATTCAAAATCATAATTCTCCAAATGACGAGCATATTTATTAAAAGAATTTCTCTAACATTTCTTTGAATTCTAATGTCACAGGGAACAATTTTCAGTTTATTTTATAATTATATCCAGGCACTGAATAATGCTTTTGATCAGTATCATGGATTGACTTGCTTACAGTGAATTTTTACTGGCATTTTGCTCTTCTATACAGAAGAAATCATGCAGTGTAATGTATACTGTCCAAAATAGCAAATATCACGGAGAATATGAGTCAACAATGTGGGTTTTTTTCATAAGTCAAACTTGTCTAATTGTGTGCTTTTAACAACAGGAATATCTGAATTAACCAATATGGACACAAAATGATTAAACACAGAACAAACCATAAACCAAAACAGATCATGACCATGATACCAACATAAACAGGTGCTATGAAAGAAAATTTACAACAAAATTGAAAAAAACAAAAAAGCTGAGAGGAGGAAAAAAATGATTGCGGTTAACACATGTAACAAAAAGTATGGAACATAAAGAAGCAAATTATACAAGTTTCATATTTGGAGGGAAAAGAAATTAATTGTTACTGTTGGAGAAAAGAAGAGATGAGTTAGTAGAAGCGCCGGACGCCTAACAAAATTGGATGAGTTCATCATCGGCTGATGAAGCTGTGAAAATTAGAGAAAAAAAGAAAGAAATTAATTGTTAATAATACCATTACCGGTGTCATATTGTTACCCCAGTAAAACACCAAAACAATTTGTTGTTATATGTTCCAAATACAACAGCCGTCACGATTTAAACATTATGAACAAAAGATCAATGAGAATTATTTCCTGTATTCCTAACCTGGAAAGAGAGAATGTCAACAGAGTTTGAAATTTAATGCCGTACCCCATATTAAATGGACAGACTATGAGTGATACTTATTTTTGGGGCCAATTTCAACAAAAATTTGCTGAGAACAAAAATGTCTCGCATGTGATTTTCATGCTACACTAAGGACAGCTGAATATCAGAAGTAATTCACAAGACATGAACATTTGGCTGGTAATCCTGTTTTTACCAAGGAAGAGTTTATTTTATGAATCTGTGCTTAGCTGTGCAGCTCTATGAATTTGGCCCCGACCACCAGCTTTGGGAAATTATGACAAAATTATGTGATCACTCTGTCTCGAGATTCAATTTGTTCTTTCAACCTCAAATTCATTTGCAAATTAGGGTATTAAGTCGTGGGTTTCTTGATGGTGTTGCAAAGGACTGGACACACCACTCTTTGGTCCGATTAGGAACTGATACAATCTAACGAATCAAATGGCCGTTTGTTTTTGCCCTTTTGCTGTGCTTCGTTTTAAATGTAAACAAGCTTCTACCACAGAGCTACAAAAGCTGGGAACATTTTTTGTACACAAACTGACTGTTTGGAACTCATTTTTGCAAGTTTAAAAATTAAGTTAAGTTCCCATTCACCTCTTATTGATTTTTTATTTACAATTGTCAAAAGATCTTCCTAGTGAGAAATCACCACTAAGATTAGTATACCAAAAAAACAGCTGGACACTTTCATGAATCAGCTCCACTAAATAAGTTAGTAACTGCTCCTGATTTCAGTTGAAGCAAATAAAGTTATCGCTGGCTTTAGTAGATGATAATCATGTTAAAATTCATAGTGACAGATTAAAGCTCAATATTGTTTAGAGGAATAAATAGCAAGTGTAGTTGGTTTCCGAGTATAGGCCATCAGGTGAATATCGGGGTTAAAACAAATTTCTCTGGCGCGGACTCACCATTAAGGTGCCCACTACGGTCAAAATCTTCAGGAACCTCAATGCTAAAGTTCCTGTCATTGGGGGTTCCTAGTTGGTACACCCCATTCTCTTCCCCAGGTTTGTCTCCGAACCGATCACCAAGACGGGTAAACGGTTCTGTGACCCTTTTCAAGAGACCCTTCAACCCCGAACTTGGAGGTCCTGTCATGAAAACAAAGCATAGGATACAAAAAATTGAAATCTCAGATAATGAAATTGGAAGCTATCGTAGCTATCACAATGTGATTTTTTATGAGATGCATTCAGCTTTTGCTATGATGAAATAAAATCCATGGATACAAATGAAATTAAATTAATTATATTGTATACAGTTACATGGAATTAAAAACCATATTTTTCTCTGGCATTTTGTTATCAAGCAGGTTTTGTTTGAAAGTCTAGCAACTCTATTCAACAAAAAACCTTTTGGTCGTAAAAAGAAATTGTTTGACAAGATGTTTATGTAGCACCACTTTCTATGGCATGTTGAATGGCTAATGTATTACATATTAAAAGTACAAAATACACGCTCGTAAACAAAAATGTAATAAGGCCAAATTATCAATTTTCTACACAGACTAACTCCCTGAAGACAGTTTCGCATTTCCTTCAAATGCTTGGAAACCAAGCAATAAATAAACAAGAAATTTGTCGCGTCTTGCCCTTTTAATGTGAAAATATGAATATTCATTCACAAATGAATATTCATGACATCAATATTCAATCACCTGACTCCACATCATCTATTTTGTCCTTAGTTATCTTTTCATCGATTGGCTCGGCCTGCGGCTCCCAACCTTCGGGCACATCCATGAAAGCACCAAAGTCAACACCTGATTATTGTGGGGAAAAAACAAACAATAAATAACGTCTGCAAAAAAGACACAGAAATCCGTAGTTCAGTATATGCAAACCCAAGTTTATAACTGCCGATCACCATTTCAAGAGGTAATGTCTTGACTACACACGTCACGTGCAATCTTTAATTTAAGAAGTACATTTTGTCAAGTTCTGAACAAGCATCTGATTTAGGAGCATTGCAAATTAATGCTTGATGCTGTAAGTAAGTAAAAACACAGCTTTATTTAAAAGAGGATTTTAAAATTGACGAAAATAGCACTGATCTGCACACTTTCGGGTTTGTAAAAGAGGCTCTCAGTGCCAAGTAAAGAGCTGACTGCTAAACATGCACTGCCTTGCAATTTATGGCGCGATTCATTCATGCATGAATTAATTTGTTGAATACACTGCTTTTGTTACGCAATGACATTCTCACTTTCAACCCAGAAGTGCGCAGACGGGGCTAATGTGAAATTTCTCTAAATTTCTCTATGGTTGCTACGTGTGTGGTCACTCATTTCAATATGGTCAGTACCATGCATTTACCTTGACCATTGTAAAAGCTGAGATCTACCACTTCAGCAACAAGTGTCATATTTAGACTGATAGTATGAGAGGCCAACACTTTACAGAATTCCTCGGGAATTAGGTCTAGCAATCCAGCATGCTTATGGAGCTTGGGTTGTAATTACCAGCTCGCCAATGTCAAACTTGATCATACTTGTACAGCTTGTTCAGGTTTTCATAAATGTCAATTTCTTAATGTTTCTGTAATATGTGAGCACAAATTTGCATTAAAAAGCCAGAGTTAGGGACTGGAAGTTGTGTACACCACACATTGGTAGATAAGCTTTTTCAGGTATGTTACAATATCTGCAGAGCTTGTTCAGACTTTGGTGTACATATATATGTAGTCAATTTCTCACCATTTCTGTATACATACGAGCATAAATTTTCTTAGAAAGACGAGTTAATACCTCACCTGATTCTACAGGTATTATTTCCTCTTTTCCGATAACTTCCTCAATCACTTGATCTCCATTCTCTACTGGAGCACCATTCTCCACCGGCTTCCCTTCATCTACAAGATATTTTGGTTGGTTGTCAGTGAATGAAATACCATTATCAAGATGTATTAAATCACACAGATTTAAGAAGAGAAACTTGTGATGGAGAGACCAGAAAGAGTAAGATAGTCAGTGCTGATCTATGTTAATAGAAGTTGCTTTGGCGACACCCCTACGAGAAAAACAAAGGGTATTTCAATACGATACACATTTGGAAGAGCTACTGCTGTATTGTTTGCTGTTGAGAAAAATGGCTCTAAAGGATGAGTTTGCATTTTGTATGCACTAAAATGTGCAAAGTAATTCTTTTTAAATAACTGCCTCAAAACCTGTGGGCAAAGTTAGTAAAAGTACAAGATACCTGGAAGCAGTTGAGCTGGGTAGAATGTATCTCAGAATATTGTCTATTTCCAGAGACAGAGCCCTAACGAGGAGCTATGATCCAAATTCAATGTTTGGACTACAAACAAGAGGCTCACAGGTAATTTATCAGGTTAGGGATGACATCCTTAATAAGCAGGTTGGCATTACCAGCGGTACCACTGTTGAAGATACTGTTATACTTCTCAAGGTGGCTCCAGTGGCATAACTGCGTGAAATTTCGGGGGGGGGGGGGGGGGGGGGAACCTGGGGTGCACACATTTTTTTCAAGGGGGCACTGAAAGTAGATGAACTGCAGCTTGTATACATTTTTGTACATTTCAAAATTTCAAATGGGGGGGGGGGGGGGGGGGGGGGGTTGGCACGGATGTCATCTGTGGGCCACATTCCCCGTAGTTATGCCACTGGATGGCTGTGATAATGACCTCACTCTATTTTTACTACACAGGCAGTTTCATCATAGAATAAAACAATGAAGACTTAATGAGTCCTCTACTTTTGAACTTAAGTATTCTGGTTCCAAACATTGCACTGACGTCATCGCTTCGGAACTCTATAGATGTCAGCCGGGTTCAAAGAGTTTCTAAAATTTGGACTTTAATTCAAAAGCCTGATGCAAAGCCCTAAATGCGGTACCACGGTGACAACAGCGGTACTACTAACAATACCGCCTGTTCAATAAAGATGTCTGCCCTTGCCACAAAATCAAGTGCGCTTTGGATAAAGTGAAGTTAGTAACATTTGCTGTGTACACCTGCAGCAGCTGCAGCAGTCCGTCATTTCAGGATTAATCACTGGACTCTACACCCCAAGCAGTCAATGCTCAACTGAGGACTGACTACAGCACTTCTCAAGACAGAAGGATGTCTTCCAACAAACCATAGTTATTAACACCATTTGCTCTGTTAGTTCTCTCAAACCTTTAGGGTGCACAGGTTTAGACAATCGGGATAAATACAGCAACAAATTAGTAGAAATACTACCACTGCTCAATAGATTAATATTCAATAGATAAGATAACTATTTTAAGAGCTTCAGGATCATAGTCTTACACTTCTTTATTTTTTATGCACTCTTAACCCCTTGAGTACGAGTTTCATAATGGGCGCCGGGATGCTATGCGGGCTTGTGCAGCCAAACGAAACGGACACAAGAGGCTTGTGCAGCCAAGTGTAACACACAATAATCCAACAATGCATTGAAGAGGCAAAGAATGCGTGTATAGCTGTTTATAGACGTCAGCCGTCTTCAAGGTGTTAAGTACAATATAACATTAACTTTTGACTGCTGTGACATGGGATTGTAGGAAATGCATTTGACTACCCCTTCAAAGATGCACAATTCCCTCAGATTTACCTGTGGTCCTATGCACCCCTTGGATGTAAAAATTAGACCCACATCACATAAGCCACAAATTGTATCATGGCTCCCAAGCTAAATTTTTGATGTGCCCGTGCTTAAAAAGCCAGTCGGTCATTATCAGATCGAAGAGGTCATTTAATACATTACACGAACCCTCTATACATAATATACCAGCCACCAGTGCTAAGCCACAATCAAAAACTAAATGAGTTTTCTTTCCACCAACAACACCACAACCCACAAACCTCTGCAAATCCTTTAAAGTGCTGAAACTGTTTTCAACCGTGCTCGTTAGAAATGAGCACCTATCATGACCTTTGAGACTTTGAAATGAAACCCCACGACATCCCATGAAATCACCAGGTCCAGAAATAAACCGGGACACGGCTGGATTAAAACCGGACAGGGCTACAAATAATACTAAACACAGCCTAGAACATTCAGTCCAAAAAGTTGACACAACATGCGACAGAGAAGAGTTACCATCACAATATAAGACTGCCCGTAATTTCCCAGTGATATTCAACTTGTACTGCTCATGAATTTGCCCAGCCTTGCAATCCAGTGTAGCGCTTTTTCCTTCCCTGAAACTCCAATCACACTCACCGTCGATTTGTTTCGAGCCGTTCGGCAAATCAAAGACAAGGTCCCACTCTTCATTGGCTGCTTTTCCCTTTTCATCTTTGTCCCCAAAACGATCGCCCAATCTGCGGAAGGGCTCAGTTACTCGCTCCAAGAAACCCTTTACTCTGCTTGGCGATGCAGGTTCTGCTTTGGTGAAATATTCAACCAAAATTCAAAAAGTGAACATTCTGATCTTGTCCATGGATTTAACAAGTTCTTACAAAGATAATTTTTGTGTATCAGCATTTACCGGTAATGGAAAGTACCCACATCGATTTTGAATTGTAAATTTCTAGGTTTCTAAGTACCGGTTGTTTGCAGAAGTCAAAATACTTTAGATGACTTTCAAATGATACACGTAAGAAATAATCACGTTTTACGAATTTTTTTGTTTCAGTAAATTATCAGAACTAAATTATCAGACATCGGTATTTTTAAAAAAATCATGCCACAAGCACTCGTCAACAAAAATAACCCTTTCTTGGCTGTGACATCATCGGCATAATAATACATGGCCTGCCATACCCCTGCATACAACCTAGTTTTGTATTTGGTTCCCATCATCAGAAGCAAAGAAAACGGCATTTTCTACCAAAAGATATGGATCAAAATTGCAGAGTTCATTTTGCAGTGATAAAAACAACTCGAGGACAAAAAATACATCCGGAAATCTGGAAGATAGTCTCATCAATAATCCTGAAATCAGGACAAATCCGGAAAAATCTCACACCCATGTTAGGCCAGCTAATTTTATTGATTTCCATATTTCAGGCCAATCCAGTCAGCAGTTTGCAGTTTATTTCGTTTTCACTTTTTGGCACAAGTCTTGATAATTTACTAAAACACACAAATTCATGAAGTTTGATTGAGTGCACCATTACTTTAAAGGTATAGTACTTTCTCCATTTTTATTTCTGTCACTACATATTAACTGATTTGCACAATATGAATAATGATCTTGGGTTATTTAAGGTTGGTTTGGATTCTTAAGGCAGTTATTTGGTCTGTATGATTCCTGGAATGGTTTGAGCTAGGGAAATCACATTGTGACAAAACAAGACTGGACTAATCAGAGCAAATCTATTTTTTCTATTTTTCCTTTCTTTTGTCAACGAATATATTGATTGATTAATGAATCCCTAGGTAGTAGAATCTCACCCGATTCCTCAGGCCCAATATGGTCTTTCCCGATCACCTCCTCTATGGGTTCGCCAGTCACTTGGCCATTCTTATCTAGCAAATATTCACAGGGAACTCTCAATTATTTGGCAAGAACAAAGCTCTGAACAAAACAGTAGGACCTCAACTCACAAAACCCAAACTCAAAATGAAGTTAATTAAAAAAAAGTAATTGCATGAATTGTACAACTTGATTTGTTTAGCTTTCAAGGTTAAGTTCTTGATGTGGACGTTATTTAAACACATCTGGGTATAATGCTTACTAGTATTTAAAACTGATTGGAGAAAGTTACGATTAAAATGCAATGAAAAATATGAGGCTCACCACTAAGAATGTAGATTGTAGAGAATGTCCATGTATACGGGCGAGTCACAATATACACCACCAAGAATTTGTGACGCAGTGGCCATTGTATGACAAGGTCGACACGTCAAGACGTATCAACCTTTTCAAACACGTACTGCATACAATGGGTTCTCTTACAAACTCTTAGTGCACGTTATCGAGAATCACTCCCATTGATAAGACATGACAAACACATTTTCACATGAAGACCAACAAATATCTGTTATAATATATGGGCACTTGACTGACAAATAAACTCAATCAACCAAGGAAAGTTTTAGTTCCTTTTCATCATTTTTGTATCATACCAACCATAAAGACAAAAAATGATCTTCATTTCAAACAAATTTTTCTGATCTGGTTTTTTTGTTTTCATTATTTTTGGTCAGTTTGTTATCTTCAAAATTTAACTTGGCTAATACAAGTCGAGAGTAAGTCCGGCCTACATGTATATAATATACAATTTGTCCTTGCATTCAACTATAAAATGTTACTGCAGGAACACCGTTGGATAGCTGAAGTGATGACTGAACTAAAAATTCAATCGGACGATCGGATCAGAACCTGTCCAAAATGACAAATGCTATGAAAATTAGTTTTTCGAGAAGATTCATTAGTTGGTTGAGATGGCAGAAAGGAAAAACATCTAAACTGCAATCTGGAAAGTCCTGTTGATAAATGAATTATCCACACATTTTACAATGGGAATACACAGTTTGTTTTATTATAAAATCTAAATCAATAAGACAATTCCATCATCATTTCTTGATTTCATGTCACTTGTTTATTTCAGTAATATATAAAAATTACATGTAGGTTAGACAAAGTTTTAATACATAACAAATATACACATCTTCAAATAACTGACACCACACATTTCTGTTTAAACCATTTTATTAATCACAGATACAAGAAATTAGTTAGCTACAACAAACTTACATTATACACTAATAATCTGGTCAAGTTAATTTGAGTTTAATGCAAGGTGCAATTTCAACATTAACCAAATCTGAACACGGAAGGAAATTTAAGAAGCACAAAAGAAATTGAATAAATGATTATTATGGTCCGTTAACTTCACAAAAGACAAATAGAAATGTATCACCTGCCGAGGAATTTCCAAAGTCATCAAATCCAAACTCTTTTTTCTTGGTTATCCTTTATCTACGTACATGTGTAGACTCATCTAAAACGAGATGCTTAGATCTTTTGTTTTCTGAAATTCTCACCACATTGTCAGTGGCTTTTAAACTATTTAGCTTTTCAAAATCATACAAAATAAACCTAGCAACAGTTTCATGAAAATCAAGTACATGTAGACACAAAAGTTATACATATTTGACAGAATTCAACTGCATTTAGTCTTCTTTGTTTTCTAATTAAGATGGCCTGCACTCATCCAGGACGTAAAATTAAAGAGAAGGACCAAATTGTGTAAATTATCATTTCTTAATTCTTAGGATCAAATTGCCTGCAGCAACAACAGGGACAGAGGGTGTATTTTTAATTGGTTGTAATTTGTTTAACTAAATATTTCTGGTTCCTCTATTTTTCGATCTTCAATAGAGAGCAAGTTCAATCAAAGACATTGGTTAATTATAGTTGACGATTGTTGGACTAACTTTCACCGGAACACAGGCTAGTTGACTATCATGAACTAACCAAACCTACACGGCATGGTCATGCTGGTCATCAATAGCAACATTGCTCATACTATGCTATGACAAGAGGGGACCAGTGAAACCATAGTTCGACTAGCTATCGTTTGCACTTACATAAGGTACGTCAGAAATCAACCACTGGTTACCCAATGTTCCACGATCAAACTTTCTCATAGATACTAAAGAGTTACATAATTATAGTACATCATATACAACTTACAAAATACACTGCAGTATTTGGAAGACTTCATCAGTGGTAAAAATTTAGCATTTTTCTGTAGTTTTGTACTCCGTTAAAACGTGGCTACAAATTTCATTTCTTCCATTAAATTATTTTAATTCTGTTAAGGGTCAATACATAAATCGGTTCATAGTTCCATGAAAAAGTTCTATGCACAGATGTTGACCTTTCCTTGTTTTTAAATGAAAGCTTATTGCACAGGCTTCGAAACAGATTTTGTAAATTGGAGGATGAATCTTTTTTTCTAAGGAACCGAAACTATTAGACAATTCCTCACCTTCTAGTGGCTCTGCTTCGGGGACTTCACCCGTCTATGATTCCATCCATATTAAACGGATTGTCGGCACCTGGAGAACCAATTAGGAATCACCATGACAAAACCATAACATTTACCAAATGTTTCTGTTGCTGATGTACAAAACACCTAAAAGAATGTCGGCATATGTAGGCCTGATGGGTGAAGTACGTTTTCTAATGAGCCTTTCAGTTCAAGAATGCTGAACTAAATTGCTTTGAGGGTTTTAAGATCTGTTGCAGGACGCTAAGTTCATTCTGTTCTGAATTAGTCTTATGACAGGGTTCCCAAAGCAATCTTACATTAAAATTCTCAGACTTTTCCACGACTTTCCAGGACATCTTAGGGTTTTGCATGACCAATACTTATGGTGTTTTTTTTTACATCTTGAGAGTCCATTTACAATACACTGGCCATGTAGTGTGCATTATCAACAAGATGGCCTCCACCTCCCATTACAGACATGAAACTTCCAGTGATGTCTTGTACATGTATAAACCCCATTCATAATTAGCAAACTCAAGTTAATCTCAAAGAAAGTCATGCATGGACGAACAATGCAATCATTCACTCACCTGCATTTACATTCATCTTGCCTTCTAATTTGAAGCTTCGTTTCTTAATGACATTTTTCAGCAAGCTGCCGACACTTCTACATTTTGCCGACTTTGGCAATTCTGTGTCAATCAAAACCAGAAATGTTCATTTTTTTCACAAAGGGAATGAGGTTCTATAAAAAATACATCTAGAAAAATGTCACATGTATGAAGCATTAAATGCTTTCTAAAGAAAATTACATTTTTGATCGAAAAATTCAAAAGTTGCAACAACAAAAATTGTCTTGCCTCTGCTTTTCTCTTGTAACAAAGGTTTTTGGTCTCGGACAAACTTACACCACTAAGCCTTTACTAGAAGCCAAAAGTTAAATTGACTTAACTGATAAATAAGTTAATACACAAAATATTCCATGCACATTCCGATCACTCACAGGAATTATTCTTAACTTTAAATATTTGTGGCTACTATTTGGCAATAATGGCTACCAAATGGCTACGTGGCTACTATTTTAGCTTCTACAGAAATTAAATGCACTGGCTACTGGGCTAGTTAACTCTACTGGATAATGGCCGTTGTCAAACCAGCGGTGAAACCTCTACATTTAAAGTAAACTTTTAGATTTTAGCAATATAAACATGACGGACTGATCGATTTATACAGTAAGATTAAATCTGACCTATTGGCAACATGATTATAAAATTTGACTGGATGAAGACGTGCAACTCACCTGCTTCTTGCTCGTTGACAACATCAACTTTGATGAAATCGATGTCACTATGTTTCTCTATGAACTACACCATCTTCGCTTAAATCGACATCACCACCATGCGCCTCTTCACGTAAGGATCCAGCATCCTCAGTTATGACTTCAAAGTCAACGGCGCTATAGTCTTATAAAAAGCATATTGCATTGCAGTCTTTAAGCAAGTATTGCTGAATATTTTAGTATAGAATTCATCTTGATTTTGAATCTCTGCATTAAATTCTGAAGGTCATTAAGACGTACAACATTGTTTCAAAAAAATATACACGACAGGCTCATCTCGGGGAACACCCATACAGTATGAATGTACTTGTATTCACTAAATTCCAATGGTACAGCATGACTCTTCTTTCCTGGATCGTCGAAAGTAACGATTGTAAATGTCAGCAAATACTGCAAATTTGTATCAAAATAAAAGAAAATCCAGGCAACCTGAAAATTATCCAATGTCCTCACCTACTCCCTCTGTCATCATGGCTGTAACATCCATGATCACAATTGAGGAAAGTCACTGCCAATCGACTCTTCATCTGCTAGACATGGTATTAGTCGGTTACATGCACAAATAAAAATGCATCTAAATACTGAGAAATTCATGTAGGATATGTAGACGCATTCCTGTAGAGTTGATTTTCTTTGCAGTCATCTTCTGAAAGCTAAGGTTATAAGTTGATAATTTGGCAGTTCTTACAGACCTTTATCATGTTGCTGTTATCTGAATTTGGGTTCTATTTGTACTACCATATTATAAGCTTTGATTTGATCTTTGGTTTCACCAATTTCAGTCTCACCACACCCTTTATCATACTGCTTCTGAACAATTTGTTCAGAAGAGCAATTTGTTGAGTAGAGCATGGCAAAGGTCTGTTAAGTAAACGAAGGGGTGACATTCTGCCTTGTCTCCAGCCACCTAAGATGAAAACCTCATCCACCTAGAGTCAGCTGGTAAATCTTGGAGTGGATGGAATGCAAGAGTTGGAAAAAAATACAATGTGACAGTACATCACAAAACACAAAAACCACCACAAAGACTAATGCAAAAGGTGGGTAAAACACCGCAAATAATGGAAACCACAAGAAAAAAATGATACACTACTGAAATGTACAGTAAGCAAGAATGAAAAGTGTAAGGCCAGTAATATGAACAAACTCCTACAAGGTTTTACAAAGATGCTATCCCGGCCAGATAAAGAGTACCAACCAGTCGGAACTGCAGTAGTGATGCAAGCTGAAACTGGCCAAAACCACTTTGAGCCAGCTTGTACCAGATCTGCGACTTGTAGTACACAAGGCCAGCACACGAGCACTGATGTCATAACTTGCTTCCTCTCATATGTGCTTGCTGCACGGTCAGCTCCAATGTTGTCTTCGCCAGGAAGAACTGCTCCTAGCCAGCTGGTACCTGTTCTACTCTAAGCACAAGGTACCATACAGACAAGCAGTAACAAGGATCTTAAGGGTCTTACCATTGACGTTACCATAGCCAGCACCCAGCACGGGCAGCTGGAGCTCGAGGGCTCGGCACTCCTGTGGCATGACAGACTCGGCGTCGATCAGGTCTTCAGGTGGACCTTCTGCAGCCTGTGTGCATCCAAACAGACAACAGAAAAGGAAAATCAATTATCCTGAAGCATTCTGAAACTAACATGACTTACTCTCCAAAATCTGCTAAAATCCACTACCAGGTTGTACATGTACTACATGTAGGCTTTGATTGAATTCAGGATGAGACTTGATATCCTAATTACGTTTAACCTCTACTCTCTGGCTGTTATTGATGGGGAGCTGGTATGCCAAGATGGGCTTGTGAAGTTAAGAGTAATGCAAAAAATAGGCAAACAATGGATTGAGTATGTGCAGGAATGCACGTGTAGATGACAACTGGACACGTAGTCATTTTCAAGCTGTGGCTATGGCCTTCATCCGTATTCAAGAGGTTAAGTACAAAGAATGTAGTCTACTGCACAGTGCTGGATTTTGAAGGATTCAGGATTCAAGATACATGTAGCTCCTCACATCTGCGCTCTTTTTCCTTTTTCAGACAACTCCAAACATCCCACAACTGCCTCCAGAACATCGATAAGAAAAAAACTGTCGTAACTGTCGTAAGTACATACGTAAGCAACTCAAAACCTTCCACTGTACTTTATAAAACATTTCATACTACAGGGAAGTGGAGATCAAATTTGACAGAGCTCTATCACCTCAATCTCAATGTTTACAGCTCAAGTGGGCTTTATGTGTTCAGTCTGGCAACGGAAAGGTATTAAGAACATTTGAATGTGACATCTGAATGACATGCCAGCAATTCCTCTCAAGACCATATTGCTATGTCCACAGATGTGCGTAACTGTCAAAACAGACCAACTGGAAAATTACAAGTGATGACATCACAATAAAATAAGGTACATGTATCATGTACAAATGCAATACAGTGTGTTTGTTTAAGGGCAACATATTTTTCTTTAAATGTTTTTACAAATCTTGAATCCAAGCCATTAAAACCAGGAAGAGTACCATATAAGTATCAATTTGGAAGTTTGCAAAATATATCCAACATTGTCACAAATATGGTGCGACATGAGGGAAATTTCATCAGCATAAAAACGTCAAAAACTGAAGACTGGAGTGAAAAATGATGAAGTCACCTTTTCATGTGCAAAATATTTCTATCAATTGATTTACAGTAAAGCAAAGTTGCTCTGCAAGTCTTAAACAGGTGAACAAGAAAGGCCTGAAGGTAAAGTGTATGCAAGTAGAGATCAGACACTCATAACCTCCTCCCAGCTTATGTAGACATTACTAAGTCAAGCTTTGCAGCATCTGTAATCCACTGACCCAGTTGAAACCCAATCCCATAGGCCCCAACATTCTTCCCACATAAATCATATCAAATCTACTTATAAACATGAATGGGTTTTTATTGGTTGGATCTTGCTGCTCAAGCATGCACATACTTTGCCAGATCCGGTTACATACTGTAAATACCGGTTGCTGTACTGGAGGGACAAGCCAAAGCATGGGATAGTGTGTAAAAATACAATCAAGTCTGTACCCAGAGTTACTTGATGAAAGATGTCTGTACAGGGCAATCATAAGTGTCAAAAACCCCAATTTGAGAGACCGCCAACATAGGGCAAGATATAGTTGGTAGAGCGCCGGTACGGTAACCCGGAGGTCGCAGGTTCGAATCCCGCTACTGCCAGTTTCTTTGTTCACTTTGAAAAAAATAAACCGTTTACAAAAATGTACATCACAATGGTAAACTAGCTAGGCTTCTCACCAAAAGGCACAGTTCTGCATAAGCAAAGGAATAAAGCTTGAACTCTCCCCCTGAAAATGCCCAACCTGAAACACACATGCTCAATATTTGTTTGTTTTTCCAAAATATTCTTTTTGAGGGTCAGTCCAAGAATAGATCCCCTTACAGTCCCATATAACATTTTCTTTAACCCCTTAAACCCGGGCATACCGGGCATTTCATGGGGGTGCCAGGGTGCCAGGCCGGGTTATGCAGCCAAGCGAAACAGAAACAAGAGGCTTGTGCAGCCAAGCATAACGTACACAATACCGTAATAATGGATTGAAAATGCAAAAAATTGGCACATATAGACGTCAACCGGCCAGGTGGCAATTTTCAATCAGCACATATTTGGGTCAACCGTACGCAAGGGGTTAAAAAGGGAATAAATATGTACTGGGCCAGTTTAAGGAGCTTGATAATGACCCAAGCCGAAGGTCAGGGTCATTATCAGTGTCCAGGCCCCAAGGCATGTTTAAAACCGGCCCAGCACATTTATTCCCAATCATAAAATACCTTTTTCTATAATTCAGCAAAAACCACTAAAAATTGCAAATTTCCAATGATTTTGTTCAATTTTTTTACCTTGTTTTGTAAAACACCCCTTCAGCTATTTAATGGTTCATGCCATGCATGAATAGTGCTAAACCTTTCCTTATATGGAAATTGACACGCACATGACACACTTGCCAGGTGGTACAGAACGCAGCAGTGCCGATTCAGTGTGAAATGGACTCTAAATACGGACGCATCGGTAGTATTGCGCTTGCGTTATTAGGAGAGTGGACTGGTCGCTCAAGTGTTCAACCAATAAAATGGACCAGATTTCGTAGGACTCAATTTTGTGTGACACCAGAAAAAGTGTTTCAAACCAGTGGGTGTTTTATCGGCCGTTTAAAACCACCCACATGATGGGCTCTCGACCAATAGGAATGGATGAACTGTCTTAGGTATTTGTGAATTACATATAATCATCACAAGGACTAATAACAAATTCTTGTGGGTATTCTCCTTGCAGACGCCTAACATTAGAATTAGAAACACTGACATCTTGTTTTAAGAGAGTTACTGTTGTATATGGGACATTCATATTTGTGAATTCTTTGACTTGTCTTCGATTAAAAGCAGGTACCTAGGTTATTACACTGACCGTCCACACTTAAAAATTGTCTCTTGATGACTTGTGTATATTACGGGCATGTTCTGGAGGACAATATTGCAACTGATGAGTGTTGCATCATACATGTACTACACACCTGTAGGCTCAAAATGAACATTCTGCAACTGTTGTACATGTAGTTTTCTGCCATATGCAAGTATGGATACAACAAAACTGAAAAGCTGTACTTAAAGCCATTAACATTTTAGTCAATGCAACCTTTCCTAAAAAATGACTAAACAGCTAAATTGCTATTCCTTTATATGGTATGAATGCATGCATGCGGGTTTCAAACTCCTCAAAGAGATGTTTCTGAATTATATCGGCCTTTAAGGCTGGTGCCAAACGTCTTTGATATCAAGGTGGTACATTGTATCCTTTTAACAAGACTGTCCAAGACAATTACCATGACAACAAACAACCTTTAACCATCCTGGGCTTCTTCAACTCAATCTTTTCCTGAAGCCAAAACTGAATCTAATCCGTCAATAAACGATGCACAGAAGAGCATCGGACCAAATACTGCTGTCACAAACACCTCGGCAACACTCTACCCAAGCAAAAACACTTTCGCTAAAGTCCACATTGGAATGCACGAGTAGAGTGCATGGAGGTATTCGTAGAATTAAACAGATGGTAAACAAACATTCTACTGGCAACATTCATGACTCCGTTACATTTTTCAGCACAGCTGCATCCCTTGGTAACAGCACAAACCATCATTCATCATTACGTTTAGTACAACATGAGGAGTGCATGTTTTCCCAACTGCACAAGGTTTATGTGTTGTCAACACGGCTATAAAAATCCGAGCTGTATGCTTTTACAAATGCTTACCACATGATTAATTTTGTTTATGTAAAGACACCCCGTGCAGGTATGATAAATCGTGGAGGTAATATTACATGTACATAGTCCTCTGCTTTTTGTTAAGTTGTACAAAGGTGCACGATTCTTAACTTTCTGATTCCTACCATACACTTGAATTGTTCTGTAAAGAGACCCACACCGGTATGTCTGATATAGCTTTTATAATGATTAAATCAACAAAATTATTATTTTGAAAAGAAAGCTTACTATTTATAAATATGGTATTAATACTAGTCTACCAACTGGAAATATTTATCTGAAATGTCATTTTCCAGAAAACTATTTAAAGACCTCCTAAAGACCTCAAATTTTATATTTCAACAATCAAAATCAGCACATGCACAAAATCACTGTTAAAACAATAGTTTTACACCATTTTCGTATTACTCGGATTTAGATTTAGCTCAAACTTTTACATACTGTTAAATCATGGAGGTATATGTATACCAACAATTACGCCAATTCTTTTTAATATTATCAGGATACCATCCGTTATGTACTGTACAATCTGTGACATCCATCGTGTGAATACTCGAGATGGCTATGATGACTTTTTCCAAGCCTAGGAGGCATTCCATGCATTGACTTCCCAGCAGTGAATGCCAAGCTGTGAATATACCAGATCACATTTCATCACCATTCTAAATTTACACTAGGTTTCTTACAATGTGTTTCGGTCTCTTGGGAGAAGATTTTTACATTGCCCAAGATTATCTTGTAGAGGGATTACAGGAAAGATATTCTGTCTAAAAGTTACAAACAGACTATTATTAAAATAAAGTGGGAAGCTATTCAGAATATACATGTAATAAATACGTGTACATGAGGAAAACACTCAATGCAGTATTAGAACATTCAGATTGGTTTAATGCAAAAAAAACAACTTTGTATCATGGGACACAGTTTTCTCTCTGGTTTTGTGTGAAAATGCATCAGATCAACACGACATGGATCTTCCAAAGTTACTCCTGTCTGAACAATTGCCAGAATACCAGCATAAAAATTGCATTTATAAGATTACACAAATGTCCCATTTTATTAAGAAAAACCACAAAAATGGTCTGTTTTCTCTTATGAACATATCCAATCCATCCCGACATAAACACAACACAAAAATTAAGTCCCCCCCCCTAAATGACCCCTCACAGTTTCTTAAGTAAGAACTTTTCAAAGATCACATCTAGTGAAAAATATTTCTGTGGGTGTTAGGCAACTGTTGTGTGAAAATTGAAGGCATCCTTTTATTCATGGTTGACTGAGCACAAATTGAAGACAAAATGACCCATTTTCAAAATTCACAAAAGTGACTTTATTACTGCAGATGACTGAGAAGCAGATTGGCAATGACCTCCAGACATCTTCTCATGGTGTTGATGAGTCTGTGGTCACCCGCTGCCGAGGGATTAGTCATCCATTCTTCCTGCAGTAATCGCGACAAGTCCTCCAGAGTGCTTTCTGCTTGGATATGGGCATACACATCGTTTCAGCAGGTCCCAAAGATGCTCGATGGGATTGAGGTCTGGTGAATTTGCCAGCCAAACCATTTTCTGGATCCCCTCATGAGCCAAGAAGGCATTCACCTCTCCCTCTGTGAGGACGGGCGTTATCATCCATGAAGACGAATCCATCACCATGGGCTGCGGCATACGGTGCAACATATGGACGCAGGATATCGTCAACATATCGTTGCACATTCAAATTGCCATTGATCTGAACAAGTGGTGTTTTGTTGACAAGACTTATCCCAGCCCAGACCATGATGCTTCCGCCACCGAAGGATATCACAGGTTGCACACAACACTCGGCATGCTGTTCTCCACTTCGACGCCACACACGTTTTCTGCCATCATACAGGCATGCACACAGTCTTGTGAATTTTGAAATTGGGTCATTTCGTCTTCAATTTGAGCTCAGTCAACCATTAATAAAAGGATGCCTTCAATTTTCACACAACAGTTGCCTAACACCCACAGAAATATTTTTCACTAGATGTGATCTTTGAAAAGTTCTTACTTAAGAAACTGTGAGGGGTCATTTAGGGGGGGGGGGGGACTTACTTTTTGAGTTGTGTTTACATGTACATGTATTGACCCATCATAGGCACTGTTACTTTTGTCGGATTTTTGTTGAACCTTTGTTGGACCCTATTCACTCCTGTGATTGGTCAATACATCAAGCGGGCTGGATTTAATTAATTTGTCTATTCTTGTTGCACCAAACTAATGCAAGAAAGTAACTCTGCACACGAAACACCTGATTTAAAGCACGAGTCACTGGACTTTTGAAATCTAAACTCGCTACTTCGGTTGAGAATGAATGCCCAGACTTGTTATGCATTATAGAGTACCGAAGTCTGACGTCAGTTGCCGCGGCAACTGGTTCCAAACACATGCAGTTTAGAATGTATTCTGGTTCCAAACATTGCATTGATTGACGTCATCACTTCGGTACTCTATGGATATGATTTATTAACAACCAGACAACCAGAAGCCAGCAAACGTCATCAGTGAAAATTTATTGGCCGTGTTGCGAAACACGGTTGACCTGGTTATAGTAGTTACTGCAAGTAAAATATCATGATTGAGCAAGAGCTTCTTAAGAGGAATTTTTATCTTTCTTACAGACCATCAGAAAAACAAACACTTAAACACGTGAAAACAGTGTAAAGATAGTATGATTGAATAATCAAACAGGCAAACATTACAAAGAATACTTAAAGAAGTCACTGGCAGCTGACACTACGTAAAAACAAAGCAGAGAGAGAAGGGATAAAGCTAATTGCTACATTTGTAAATTGTGATTCTTAACTTAAAACATTCCTCTTAAATTGAAAGACCATTTTTCTGGGATAGTACAACTCCATTGGAATAAAACCTTACGACTCGGGGTAGCACAGTGTTCCTTTCCTGACCTTTCACCTCTGTGGCTCGGGTTCGCAACCCACCTGGGCCAATGTGGTTTCGGTTTTCAGTCCCTACATGGGTTCCCCCAGAATATTTTGAAGTTTTACTCCAATCTATAAAAACTTAACATTTCTTCATCTTCTTTTCACATTTCTTCACCTCATTACGCTTTTAAAGAGTCCCTCTTTGATCACCAGAAACCATTCAAAAAAAAACAAACCAATATCAATATACAAATCATTTCAAAATGCACAAAGACTGTCATTCCCATGTTAATTCTGGCATTCATCCAACATTCTAACACCTCCATTAACAAAACTGGGATCTGAGCCAAATTCTACTAGACACGTGATCAACTAAATACAGTGATTGCTTGTCCTAAAATAATTTACACTTCAACTACGAGTGCAAAAATCAACTGGTGTGAAGCATCAAACAATGCATTTAAATGCAGATATCCGTGACCTTGTGTCAAACCTTACAAATAAATAAATAAATAAAAATGCGAACTCCATGTCAAGTCGGCCTGTAGACTGTCAATATACACAAATTGCTACTTGAAAGATCTTTGCAAAAATCCACAGGACGAGTGATTTTCTCTTTTCTTACACACACATGAACAACACAAAAAGTTTCACAGTGCATACATTCACAAAGATCGATGTTGCTGTTTTTAAAACCGCACTACCGGATACCATTTACAGAGAAAGACTCCCCAGAAAGTACATCATTAAGGCATTAACAAATGAATCACAGCAATGAATGATGGGTAATCATCCCCATGACGATGCTCCTCATGGGCAGACAGCCATTCATCCCTCACTGTCAATCATTCCAACCCACTGGACATCATTTAGCTGTGACCTTGCTGACCCCAGCAGACATCTTACAAGCATCTTTAACACCACTTACACATACAGCTGGTTGTCTGAAATTTTCTATTTTCCAAACTCACATACCTTGTTGAATATGGATCCAGGCAAAAAAAAATATCTCCTTTTCTTGACGAGTTTTCCCGAGAACACGTAATTTGGGGTCGAATGATTGTGAATGAGTCCCTGAGCAAGTTGGGTGTTTTACATCCAAAGGTACTCAGTATTCCAAGGAGTGGTTGTAAGACCCTTCAAAATTGACTGCAATGTTTTCACAGAGCAATGCACGTGGTGTCCGTGTACTTCAAACCAGCGACGTCCAAACATCAGTCACTATAAACTCCCACCACGGTGAACACACCGTTGCTAAATGTCACCGGCTGTCTGGCAAAATGTGTGTGCAACCAAATAAGTCCAGCCGGAGTATTTCAAGAAACTATGATGGGGAGGCAACAGTTGAGCGGCCAGTAATCTTAAACCACCTCGGAATGCCACACATGCCTCGTGCCGCAGGAGAAAGATGAAGCAGAAAAAAAAAACCTGAGCTAATAATGTGAACAGACTAGTCATCACTGGAAGAGGAATCGGGTCTGGATTCAACCTCATAATATTGCCATCATCTCCTAATGATACTCGTTGCTTGGCAACCAGTTGTCAGCCATTTTGGAGATAGAATCTGATTGGCAGACTGGACAGGACAACCACCCAGGGGGCAGGCTACCACCCTCGCATGATATATTTAGATTTAAACACGGACTCTTACAGGGAATGAGTGCTTAGACCCTGCAGGGATTCCACATTGCGAGATAAACTCAAGTTTGAACACATACTAGCAAAAGTAACTCGACCATTATTGTGTGGACAAAGGCAGATCTTTGATGGGTTTTGAGCGTGTCTATACAAGCATTCCATTCACGAGGCTTTTCTGAGGATGAAATCCAGATTTCACTGAGCATATTTGGGTCAATCCTTTGGGACTGAATTGCTAGGATGTTTTGTTAGTCACCAAGCAGTCTGAATGATTTGACACATTGAGTGTTATTTGTAAATGCTTTTTGCATGTTTTTCTCCTCATTATGAATGTATTTGATTCTTCACTACCGATATCCTTTTCCAAGCTCCAAAAATATTAGAAGTGAATCATCAATACAAACTTGGTTCTTACTTGATTGCGAACAAGTTGTATTTCAGTTTGTAAATTTTGGAAAAACTATAGCTTTGTGCAAATAAGCCTATCAAAGAATCAGAGAATTCCGACACAGGAAGTTATAGAGACCTTTGCAAGAAATATTCTGTAAACTTTGCAGTTGCAGTCAATAGTTTACTCATCCCCAATTTATCCCAAAGCAGTGAATCAAATCCAAATGATTATACAGAAGGACTTTCATAACAATTTTACTGATATACTGTCAATTTTCTGAAAATTGTATGAAACAGAACGGCTCCATGAACAATGGACTGCAACTATATTTTACCCAGTTCTGCTTATCAACAAATATAATCCTGGAAGATATGATATGAGGTTGCTGGCTGTCCAGATCTTCAAACATTGCTTTTGAAGACAATCATCATCATTATTATTTGTAGAGTTTATCAAACAAGTCCACATTCAAAGATTAGACAATTCAAAAAAGGTTTAAAAAGTGCAAGTCCTCAATTTGAACTTTTTCAGAACTTCTGTAACTGTACTTTAAGACCCCCAAATTCCAAAACTTAATCCCAGGTGAAACAAAAATCAGCTGTTTTAAGTTACAGTCTCACCATATTATGCTGTACTGGCAGGATAGGGTATTTGATACCTACTCATAATACTCTGTCAGTGTTCTCCACGAGGGGTTTTAGCAGGGCGTGCCGCCCTGCCAAAATTGTATGCCACCCCGCTAAAGTTTTACCGCCCCGCTAAAATTTTCACCGCCCTGCTATTTTTTTCTTTTTATTGGATTTTCCCCCCATTCTCCACCGTCTTCACAGTTTATCTAAGTACGAAGAAGTTTACCGCACTCTGTGGAACGAACATGAAGAGTTTGCCAGCATTAACATTCAGCAGTATTGCAGTAGCGTTTATAGTAATCGAACAGATCTCTGGACGCAACGTACGCAACATATTATGTATTCACATCATAAAACTATACACGTAATATTATTCTGGACTGGTTCCAATCTCCCTGGTAATATCATTTTCACTTTGTCGCGTCGAGAACCAGTTTACCTAAAATACAATGTTCCGTAACACTTGAGGGCGTCTTTCTCTTGGAAAATACCTTATCCACACGCGCTGTGCCCACGTGCATGTTTAGCTCACCGGCCAGCCGGCTTAACCCCCTAAAAATCTTGCCTTCATTTGAAGTTGTAAACAAGAGCAAATTTGATTCAAAGAGTCAGAAGAAAGTGGCCAGGAAATGCCTCAGATTGCACCACAGAGCATCTAGAATCCAAAATTTCCCGGGCCCTTCAGCGGGCCCTGGACCCCACGCCATAAGGGCTTCGCGTTTGCATTGTGTCTGCCGCCCTGCTAAAATTTAAGGCCGTGGAGAACACTGCTCTGTAATAAATTACTGAATTTAAGAACTGAACTTTAATAAATGGAAAAAATTGGGAAAAAAGAAGAATTAAATATACAGTCAAACTGTATCACCACCAACACTGTTACACAAATATATACTTAAATATTTGGTCTGATGGAATCTGCCAACTCAGTGAAATACTCATACATGTACCTATATCTGTCTACATTCACATGTTTACAAAGTAACTGACCATGAACTATTAGCGAAAAATATCTAACACGTCCTAATTACTGACAGATCCCTACATGTGTAACTATCCCCAACCTGGCTCCAGTGACATATCAAATGTCATTTTAGTAGGAGATCCTCATTACATACCTCATTAAATCAAACGAGAATGACTGAATGGCTTTTCAAACAAATTATTAGCCCCATTGTCATACCTTTGAATAATTAGGTCTGCAGAAAAAAAGTTCGTAATGTCGGACCATAAAATCAAAGTCAACTGTGGTCCTAAAGAACTAACAATTAAGTTAGTTGAAATATCAAATTTAATATCGCCATTAACTTCACACTGCAGTAACTCAACCCCCAATAAATATTTCAATGATGAACTCCTATAAGTGAACAGCTAATTTCCACTTCTCGGTTTCCATCAATCAACATTGATGCTTGTGTCATTACTGGGGACCTGTTCACTTTTACAGTTGTGAATTACATAAGTACTTGGGTATGATTGCAGTATTTATGCATCGCATTTTGAATTTCTGTCCGTACCAGAATCAGTTTTTAGCAGCTATCTTTAACTCAATGCTTTTGCCTGTTATACAACTCCTTCAATGCCCCACACAAAAAGAAAACCCTATTTCTGAGATCAGTCATTTCTGTCAAAAATAGAATCTAAAAATGTGTTTGTTTTATAGCTTTATAATAACCTTTTGAAAGTCCTGTTTATCCAGACCTGACCAAAATAAAATGATATGGGTCAATTACTACAAACTAAAACTGCTGTCGGAATGTATATTACAAGACAAGCCTAATTGGCACAATTAATCATTTGATCAGAGAGGCCAGACAAAGCACCACCAATCTTAAACCCCAGAGAAAAAAAGATCCTTCAACGTGTGGCCCCACGCCCGAGTTTCAGCTACAGTAGATAGCAAGCGAATTGGATGAACTACCTTGGTACACAACAGACAAGAAATGCCTATAGGGCCCAGTCTAGCTGCATGAACCAGGCAACTTGCATGCATCTCCATAAATGGGCCTGTGTGCTGTGAGTAGGTTGCATAACTGAAATGCCAGACCAAGAACCAGGCGTTTGGAGTGCATGGAAGTGATTATGCCGTCCAATAGCTGCCTTCAATAGAGTACCTACATGTACATATGTAAGTCCAATGTCAGATGGCACGACAACTGGCTCCAAACAAATGTAGATTGACTGTTCCTTTGTTAACAGCCAGTCATGCAAACACATTGACACAAAATAGAAAAAGTATTCTGGTTCAAAACATTGCATTGACTTCATCACTTCGGAACTCTATTTGCCTCTGAGGATATGACTTTGTAAGATGTGTTGGCAGAAAATCAAATGTAGCAATCATCTGCATTATTGGTACAAGTTCCGGTGTGCAGCTCGTGTTTAGTACATGTACATGTATAGTCTCAAATACATAATTTGTTCAAGACACTGTGCATTTGGAGTATATCTATTGCTACTTTTTATAGCATAGCTCTCATGATACTGACAAGAAATTACAACAATCTGAACAACCTATTGCAGAATATAGACAACTGCTTGACAATTTTTGTTGGTGCTTTGTTTTTGTTATTTTTGTTAATACATACAGTACACTGAATTTATTTCACATTCTAATCTAGATATGCATCTAAAGCTCTTTCTCCAACTGATTTTGTTTTCTTTAACAGGGTATATTCACTGGCCAAATGAGCCAAATAACTTCCCACCAACAAACTATCAGCACAGAATCATACTCGGTATGTTGATAGCCAATGAAATCATGTCCTGATTACAATCGCACATCGACAGAGATAGAACAGGTGCTGCTACGCTTATCCCCTGATTTTCAACATGTTCCACCCTCTATGATGCAATGGCTATTACCGCATCCACGTGCGTCGACTTTCAGGAATCATCTCGGGTTCGAGCAGGCACACAAAGTGCATTCCCAGCAGGATTTACCAACAGTATATTCAGCACCGCATAAATGAGACACCCTGCCAAATATACATGTATGTCTACAGAGATACCTTAGCAGCTGAAATTTGATCGAGAAATGCATGATAAAAAGATCATAAACACAAACAAAGGGCAAAATCTACAACTTATGCTATTGAAACTTCCTCAGAATTTGTGTTTATTCATGGTTACAAAATAAACATTCCAATATTTTTAATCTGCATCCCCCTCATGTAAGTTCTGGTTAAAGAGAGTATGTGTTTTTTCAAATTCAAGGTACTTTAAGCCAGACATATTTTATTAATAAATAAACATAAAGCCTGTTTTCCACAGTCCCATAAACACCCACGCAAGACGTCATGTCACAGACTGCTGGAGAAGAGATGGTTCGTGGCATCATTCAAACCAAAAAATGAAACAAATTAATATCTTAATTGTTGAAAAGTTTGATGTAATTGGCACTTTTTAACAGTTGTAACTTTTTTTGAAAGGTGAACTGATACTCCACTTCAAAGGTTTTAAATATCGTGTAAAAACATTTGTCTTATTTCCTAGTGAACAGTGGAAGAGTGGGTCAAATCTGTGGTACCCAATCAGTGGGATATCATTTTAAACACAGCATACTCCATGTGTATTTGTATGGGACTACTCCTCCGACAGCAGGATAAGCTGAATTTGGTAAACTTTGCCAAATATCTTTGTCTTGTTTGCGTTAGTCCCAATAAACACTTCCATGTCTGTGTTGCCATCAGGACTCTTGGACAATGCTGTTGGCGTTCATTACGACTATATGGAAACCACATTTTAAGGAAAATTCAGTCCATTTTCATTTTTTGAACAATGGCGTGGGTTGCCTGATGCATCATTTCTATTCCAAGCAGTCATCTCTCCAACCGGCAGAAATGCATACAACGGTTCCCTTGACCAAATGACCCTTAGTGACTCTAAAACAATCTGTGGCATCCTTCTCAATCAACAGCGTCATATCCAACTTGACTGATCCTAAAATTAAGCTTTGCCAATGTATTTAAGTAGTGCAGCATATGGCCAACCTACTTCCCTGGAGGCTAAATTCTTACCAAATTTCATAAGCCCCTGGATGTGGATATTCAAGTGTTGAATCTGATTATACAGCTTTGATTTGTTCTAGATGTTGATTTTTTTGGATCCTGTACTCTATTCTAATGAAAAAACGTAGGCTGGAATAGAACTGTGGGCACAGCTGTCTTGTGTCAAATTTCATCCATTTCAAGCAAGTGATTTCTGTAACATCAGCAATGCCACATCATTACTGTAAAAAGGTTTAATTTCAATCAATTATATCTATAATTTAACACAAACTTAATTTGTGATTGATAGAGATGTCTGTCTGGCATTACATGCTCTATATAAATCACTACTGATTTGAACACAGATGTGCCCAAGATAATGTATAATATACTGTCCATGTTCATTCAAATTTCTTTTAAGTGCAAAATCCCCTTTTTTTTTTTAACCAAAAATAGCGAATAAGAATTTATGCTTTTATCACCACTGCATGGTTTTTACATCAACTTTTTAACACTGTCAACCCTGATCCCCCTTTAAAAGAGCTATGTGCCTGGCTGGAGATTGTGACGGTCCAATTATGTTTGCAAAGGATGATGGGTAATTGGACTAATCTGACCTGATGAACCAAGAAAGCTGATATCTCAGAGCTATGGAGCGCCGGCAGGCTTCACAAGGTTGGGCAACATTCCTGACACCATCAGGTCATGCACTTGAATAATTTACAATGCATGCCCAGAGATGCTCATTAGGGGCCACCCAAACATTTCGCTAAGGGTCCACCCCGCGAGACTCCTTGTCTAGCGGATGGGTTCCTCCCGAGATTTGTGAAAGCAACTGAGAAATTAAAACTCAGAATCGCAGATGTCAGAAATTACAGGGAGTCCATTCAATTGGTGGGCTCGCATCATTAGTCTCAATTTAGGACATCTGCTGTGCTTTGATAAAGGTCTGCAAATAATCAAGCCCACTGTATGTCTGTATGATACCAAACATCTTTCTACATTCCATGGCAAAGGCTGATGTATTCAAGCATGCACTGTGTATCAAATACTGGCATTTTTATTAAACACAGCAACTATCACAAATATAGTAAAATGTAATATTATATTTTAGTGAAGCGACTGTAGCACTGTCGGAGAGCTCATTTTTGATTTTTAAGAAGCTGAAGTTTGGAAAAATCAAAACCGTGACAAGACCCGCATCCTACAATGATTTTTCTGGGATTTGTTCAAGACTCAAAACAAATTAGCCGGAGATTTTCTCAAAATTTACGAAGAGACTTGAAATCTGGGACTTCTGAGGTAGCAGATGGTCACTCAGTAATAATCCTATCCCTGCTAAATTTAAAAATTGTAATGCGATTTTGCATTAGCCAAAAAGAAATGTATGCTATGAAAAGGAGATTTTTTTTTCTAAATAAGAGTGGGCTGCATGGGAGATGAAAATGCAAATAAGACGGCAGAACATACCTCTTGGACAAATAAAACCAATTCACTTGGGTCATTTTCAAACCAGCAAACCAGTTTATCTAGATGTTGAATTGGTTACCGGTGAGAATACTACATTTGCACATAGCTTTGGGCCAGTTGTTGATCCTAAAATGCTTAGCAAATAAAAGTTAATTTCTACTCAGCAAAGAAGTATACTTACGCTGATGGTGAGGGGTCCACCTGTCAGCGACACACCTCCAAACTTGATGTCCACATTGTACGTGCCAGGGGCTGGGCACGTCCAAATGATGTCAAAGGTGCCATCGCCGTTATCAACCACGTGGCAGTCTGGCACCTCCTGGCCATCGGGCCCAACAATCGTGCAGGTCACATGACCCTTGCCGGCATCACGCGAGTTGACCTTGATCACTGTTTCTTCCTCAACGACCACCGTCTTGGTGATGGTTTCTCCTGTTGTATCATGGCAAAAAACAGATTTGCAGACAAGTTGGTTCCAGAGATCAAAAATAATCTGATGACAGTAAAGCAATTGCTTCCTGAAAACAATGATTGGCAAACATTAAACACATGCATATTCTACTAGACTTATAACAGATTACTTTAAACAGAAACAAAACATGGTTAATAGCTGGTAAAAATCCCAAAGATCCCTTGGTGAAATTAAAATAATTGCATTAAGTAATGATAACAGACAAATCAAATTCCAACTGTTAAATCTTAATAATAAATAATACAAAAATGCTTAGTGCAAGTTGATAATAAAATCCTTCACCAACAACTGAATTAGTACCGGGTACTTTTTAACCAAACAGACAGTTTTGTGCAGTGAATGAGAATGACATCAAGTTTCATGGAAAGTCTTATCCCTTTCCGTTTGGTACCCGGGATATCCCAGGTTGTTTCATTGAAATCTTACATCCAACACCCAGGATATCCCAGGTTATGATGCACACCTTCAGATCCCACACCCGATATATCCGAGGCTGTGTACTCAATGTGTGTAGGATTTGGAGGTCAACTCTTTGTACATGGTACTGAAACGTTGAAGGCAAAACTAAATGTGTAAACATTTCTAGAAAAATTTTTCCTGAAGTCGCTGATGAAGGATCAAATGCAAAACTGGGCAAAGCTACTCAAAAATTGATTTGATCACTCAACAGATACGACTCGTGCATCATCATTACCACCATGTACACGCCATGTACACGCCATGTACACGCCATGTACACGCCATGTACACGCCATGTACACGCCATGTACACGCCATGTACACACCATGTACACACCATGTACACACCATGTACATGCATGAAGTAAACCAGGAGCATCCCCATTTATTGTTTTGTTTTATGGGTGTCGGCCAAAACAAGGCCAAAAGGCCACTCAAGGTTTGGGCTACAAAAGACGACCAAAATCACAAGGATAGAATGTATCTATTCACCTTTTTTAGCTTAAGTGTATTTTTCAGCTTTTAGAATCCCATCTCATTGGTTTTGTAGACGTCTTCCCAATAAGGTCAACCTGACAACCCTGGACATCCTTGCCTTCTTAATTCAACTGCTCTGTGTCCTTGGTTTACACCATACACATACACACACGCACACAAGAAGAACAATTGGAGCAATATCTATGCATGCTGCTGATGCAATGGTTCCGTGTTAGTAACGTACATGACAGACTGTTGTCAGAATTCTTTTGAGGTATTACTTTAATGTTTGTTTTTTCCAACAGGAATTGTAGACTAGGGAAAGTTTGATACATTAGCTTGCACAAAATGTTTCATGTTGAAACTGACCCATTTTTCGGAAGTCACCCAATACCAAGGTTAAAAAAGCCACTCTAGGTAAAGGGCTACAACAGAGGTGGTGGGGATTGGCCACATTTTAGATTGCCGGCCCTACCACCATTGGTTTTAATAGGCTGACCAATGGACCATGAAATGTGCACATTCCATCTGTCATGATTTGCCATCCCAGCTGGGCTAAATTGTGGGCCTGAAGTTGTAATTGATGAAATTATGAAAAAAAGTACACGTACATTCAAGCAAAATGCTCTGAACATTCAAATGAATTTCACAACAAAATTTCACAACAAAATCTAAAAACATTTTCAAACTCTAAAAAGATAAAGAAAAACTTCATTTATGTGAGGTACAGGACTGATTTCTGCACCAAGTTCTTGATAAAAGCAAAGCGACCACAAAAAGAATGAAAGACCGAATTCAATAGACAAAGACTGAAATTCGGATTTGAAAAACAGATTTTTGCAAGAGGGCATTTCAAAAGTTTTGCAACTGCCGATTTGTGAAAACTGGCCTCTGTCGAAAAGCACTTTTATCAAGTAGATCATGGAAGTTACCAGTCCATGTACAAGCTACTTTGGACATACATGAGCATTCACCAATTTAAGAATCACAAAAAAAAAGGCAACTTAAACATAAAAACTGGTTAGTAATTTGGACGGAACACGGACGAGCAGCCAAGCTGTGTTGCATGCTGCGCATCGGAGCTTAGATTGACGTTTCATCTGTTAAAAACATGAACTTATTAGCGACTGGGACAAAAACAGACAAGAAGGAAAAGTGGAAGAACATGCAGCCATTTCTTAAAGGTTGCTTTTGAACCAATAGGATATTATTGGTCCTCTTATGTTAAACTTCAAGAATACATATATCTACTTTTTTGTAGTTCAATCAAACATATCCTATTTGAGAAGACATTTTGTTTCATTTCTAAAACAAAATCACTGTGGCAAATTAAGTATTCATACATGTGTGCAAAATAATGTACATCTGATACTAACTTGTTTTGTTTTGTTTTGTTTTGTTTTGTTTGGGGGAAAAAAACAATGAAGAATACAAAAAGCGAATCATATTCTGAAACTGAACAGAGCCGTGTTGAAATAGGAACTGCTTAATAGTTGAAATCAAATGTTTCCTCAAATGATCAACCGATTTGATGAACTGCATTTTCAAGTTCTTTCTGCCGAACTGAGTTTCAAATGAGTTTTACTTAATATTTGTTTCCATATGTTTTGGCCCAGGAATTTGAGTTTAGGTGAAGTTAAAGGCTCGAGCTGAGATATAAAGTTGAGTCTGGTCTAGTATAATTCAGCCCCATTGAGTTTGTAAAATTTTTCTGTTCATGTCCCTTAATAGAAATCTTAAACCTTACAAATATGTGACGGTTCACTACTATTATGAATGGCTGTTGAAAGTCTTCCACTGTTCACTACTAGGATTGTGACTTCTCATATACTGGCACATCTTTAGAGGAGGCAGTATACACAAAATGCCATGCAGGTAGGAAAACATAACAGGTTGGGAAAGGGCGGGGGTGCTGGGGGTGCTGGGGAAGGGCGGGGGTGCTAGGGATGCTAACAGGATATTAGGTATAGATGGATATTTTGGGGGGTTTTACTTTACCGACTGTCATCTGTGTGGCATGAGTTACATATAAGTATCATCTCAAGATGGTCAGATGTAATGACAAATGCCTGCAATGTTTCATGCATGATTTTTCCTTTTCAAGGTTTCGTGAAATTCTGTTCGATTTGGCCAAGTGTCCATCCAACATATCCATCTAGAGCATCACGATGCACAATCTTGAAGCAGTGTGCGAACGACAGCCTGCTTTTTTTTCTTTTTGTTATTTGAATCTGGTTGCCATGCCGATTCTTGCAGGTGTCCCTTACTTGTTGTCGTGGTGCGAGTGGTTGTGGTTCGCGTTGTGGTGGTGCTCTCTGAGCTAACGCTACGCCGCCGGACGGGGATCTCGTAATCGCCACTTTTGACGCCTGTAAGCCAAATTATGGGTCATCTGACAATGTTAATGCAGGGTGGAGAGCGACGTCATTTTTGGCAAATGCACATCGTTGGTTAGGTTCTACAGTCTAGGCGAGTATGGGGTAAGCTTCTAGAAAAAAATGAATGCTCTGTGTCCTTCACATAGTTGTGGGGTTTGGTTACAGGGCTCGCAACGGAACAAACTTCATTATGGAAATTCCCACATGCTCATTTTTTCGATCAAGGGTTATACAAAATGGGTAAACCATTAAGAATGACAAGCCTATCCAGTCAAAATTGTCTCAGTCCATATCCAGGCTGTGTATCTACAGATCTAATTCGAATGAGACACATGAATACTGTGCAATTTATAATACAATTTTCGTCACCAAGCATGGATATGACAAGACCAAGTTTGACTGCACCAGCTCTTTCATTCTTTCCCAAAGCTATTACATTACACTCATTGATTGGCTATCATTTTCCCAACAGGCAAGTCAGGCCAGCCAATCAGTACTTACCAATAATGTCGCACTTGCTGGCATCGCCAGTGGGGTTTGACGACACTGTCCAGGGTGACTTGGGCACTTGCTCCCCGCCATATTTGACCTTGATGGTGTAACGGTCAACATCCTTGGGTGTGTAGATGATCTTGAAGGTACCGTCATTGTTGTCGATGACCTCCGGTGTGATGGGCTTGCCAGAGCTATCCTGTGAGATTGACAGACCAACGAATTCTTCAGGCAAGGAAAATTAACAAGGAGCATGACGCTACATCTATCAACGAGTAATAGCTCAATTAAGAATGACAGTGTTTAAGTCAAGTCTGAGTCAGAGTGTGGCAATATCGGTTAAAAAGTAGAATTAAAGTCCATTTGAGTCCGAAACTGGTGAAGTCGGACTCAAATCCAACTTGAATTGAGCCCTCGCTATAGCTCAAGCTCCTGCCAAGACATGACCCTGGACTCCAGCATAATTTAAAGTTTTAATAGTCTCAGACGTATGTCCGGACTTGGAAGAGTACTTTCGTATCCAGCATCAAGTCTACATTCGAGCAAGGGCTCTAGTCATATCCAGATTTGAGGGTTTTTAAAACTTCTGGTGGACTCTTAGTGGGCGTAATTCAACTTTTTCACTCTTCGGACATTGGTCCTCAGATTGAGACTCAATTAGCACTGGGAACAGTCTTAATATGGGACCTGTCATGATTCAACTAAACATCAGAAACCGTAATATTTTCTTTTTTAGAAACACTTCTCTTTTCAAGGAATAGCCTACTGCCTACTATTCATTTGCAGAAATGATCTGGCTCCGAAATGATTTATGTTCACCTTAACAGATGAGCTCACTTCTTAATCACTAAAAGTTCTGTTAATAGCCTCAGCTGTTAATTAAAAGTCATGACATATGTTTCTTACTACCACTATGAATTTTTCTTTGAATACACAAAATTAACAAATAAAATAGCCTATGCACAATTTTCAAAACAAGTACAATGGTACTTCATTAAGAAAATGGTCGGACTTTAGGAAAACAACTTGTGAAATACATTTCATATTGCAAGGTTCTTGCAGGAATGATAAAGATCGTACAGAGATGGTGATTTCCAGATCGGCATCGCCAGCATCCTTGGTGTCCACGGTGAACTCGACGGGCAAGCTGGCCAGCACGCCCTTCTCCACACCGGGTCCCTTGACCTTAACCTTACTGGCATCGTACTGAGGAAGAACCTTGGAGTACACGGGACTGCAAGAGAAAAATCTGACTTAATACAAAGGCTCTGTGACTGCTGCAAGTTAAATGTCAAAGAGCCTATTTTAGAGTTGTTGGTTATTAACCCGTGAGCACGGTATTTTACGGGAGACACCGGGGTGTCGCGGCGGTTCTGGCAGCCAAGCGAACCGCTACAATGTGTTTGTGCAGTCAAGCGTATCATAAACAATAATCCAACAGTGGATTGAAACTGCACAAACGGCAGCAAATGGCTAGACAGCCTGGTGGCACTTTTTTTTTTTACACCATATGGCGTCGTCCGTACACAAGTGGTTAACCATTTTAGTCCTGTATAGGACTTGCACTAAACGGGGCTGAAATTTGAGGTACATGTAACTGAAAACTGCATTTTCTACCAAAAGATACAGTTCAAAATTGAAAAAATAGGGTTTTTAGAATGAAAAGACTTTCAGGTTGCAAAGGTCATTTTAGAATGAGAAAAAAATTTTAGGGCCAAAAAATCTTCCAGAAATCAGGAAAAGGTCTCACCAAAAATCCTGAAGTCATGCCTCGACCTTTTGTAACAAAAGGTTAAGACATGACTTGTAAAATGTACATTATAGCAAAATCTGTGTAAAGTGGACACCCAATGGACCCAAACAAATGTGTTTGGCTGGAGCCATCGCAGGTTGGCCACATTATGCAGGTAATGGCCTCTTTATCAAGGTGGGGGGGGGGGGGGGGCTATAACTGCTCTCCACATGTACAAATCCACAATTCCCAGAAAGCGAACACAATATCAGTAAGAAAATCAGAAATATAACAGTGTTTCACTTCATACAATCTCATCACAATATGTGACCCGCTCTACAAAAAAGGGTATTATGTAGCACTATGTGAAAACACACACAGGGCTGATCTGTGTGAAGCGGGCAAACAAATCTTCAAATAAGTGATTTGTTTGGCTTTTCCGAAATTTTTCGGAAAAGCCTTTGTTTTTGTTCTGATTTTGTTTTGTTCTTCCGCTTCTTGTTCTATCAAAAATGCCATAGACAATGCACACGTTTCATTCTCGGGGTCACTTTTGCCAGTAAACAGACTTCAATCTTGATGAGAGTTGGCATACACTTACACCCTATGCCGAAGTCGTGCATATTACTCTGACGTCACGATGACGTCATCACGTGGCACGTGACGTCATCTCAAAGGTGCATTTTTGAAGGGCCCATATCTAGAGAACCGTATGTCCGATTGAGCTCAAACTTGGTTTGTGGGTAGACCGGCTTGTGTTATAGATGAAAATTGATGTGACGTCATGATGACGTCATCATGCGATTTTATAGATTTCTTTTAGTTTTTGCACCTTTAAGCCATATCTCATCAACGGAACGTGCTAATTTCGAAATTCTTTTTGCAATAGGTTTGTTAGCTCATAGATACTTGCATATAAATGTGAAAAATTCGTGACGTCATGATGACGTCATCAAAAATGAGCTTTTTTGAAACACATATAAGGTTAGGTCCGATCGTCACAAAAAATTGGTGGGTAGGCAGATATTGTCACTAGCATGCCAAATCCGAAGTGACGTCATGATGACGTCATCGGCTGATTTTCTATGATTTTTTAAATGTTTCTATTTTGCTTCTACACTCAAAAAGGCTTAGACGCATATAAAAAACAACTCGGAAAAGCCATATGATCTGTTTATCAAACAGACATATAGCTCTCGTATTTTTTTGGGTTTGTTGGCTTCTATTATATCTGTATTTTCATAAATTATTTTCAGAAACATTAATGATGATTTTTTAATGAAAAAATAAATGTTGATAGAAATGACTTCTATCTCATTTCTTTGCACTTTTTGTGTTTAAAGGCCTATGTCTCTAAACGCACTTCCGTTAAAATTGGAAAACATGAGTATACAAATGTCAAGATATCTCGAGAACACAAAATGCCACAGGGGTCAAACCTACACCAAATTAAAGCTTAGGATGCGACAAATTCAACTATGTATATAACTCATTTTTCGAATTTGGCGACATAATACCCATTTTTGTAGAGCCGGTCACATGTGGTCCGTCAGCAAAATTATCCAACAACATGCGACATCAACTACAAGTAACTCTACCGACCTCTGAGGGATCTGTCTTCCTCCATACTGAATGTCCACCTGCATCTTGCCTTCTGCTTTGGGCACGTAGCTGACGTCATAGGTGCCATCTTTGTTGTCAACGACCTTAGCCTTCTCGATTGGAGCTGCAACAATCAGTACAAATTTCAGAATAATTTCACCTTCTTTTGGAAGGATTAATTGTTATCAGTTGACAGTCCCAAGATATCTAACTCAAAAAAAGCTTCGACGACTTCCAACTTATTTTGCTGGGTCGGGTCACAATTATGATCAGCTTTTAGGGGTCAATCAAGAGCCACTCACCTCTCTCGGGCATTATGGTGACGTCCAGAGGAGCTTTTCCACCAGCTTTGGTAGCATCGACCTTGAAGCCTGTTGGGGTGTTGGCACGGACTCCATTGCGGTCAAGTCCAGGCCCAGAAGCTGTGACCTTGCTAGCATCAATGTGGTCACTTACCAAGGGTCTGAATGGACTTCCTACAAACAAAAGGTCAAGAAGAGAATATGGCAATTAAGTGCGCTGGTTGTTTAGGCATTTGAAATCAAGTTATGAATATTTTGCTTTGAACCAACTAACACTTAAGTATTATTTTTCCAACAGTGCTACTTGACATAAGGATCCTACCTGGGATGGGATCGTCGGCAAAGGTGATGTGCACCTCATAGTCTCCAGGCACATTAGGCAAGTACTGTACAGTGCAGCTACCGTCCTTGTTATCAGTGCACTCCATGGCTGCCTCTGATGGACCCTCGATAGCCAGACCCAGCCCGCCCTTACCAGCACCCTTGGTCTCCACCGTGAAGACGGCCGGCTTGTTAGTGACGGCACTCTCCAGACCGGGGCCGTAGGCTTTACACCGGGAGGCATCATGACCAGGCATCGCCCCTACTTTGTATGGAGACTGGCCGAGTGGCTGGCCAGCAAAGCTGACATCAACTATGTGTTCACCTGAGAAACAAATTTGATCACAGGTACATTTATAAATTTGATCGCAGAGGATAAATTTAACACAGAATGTTCCCAATTTGTGTTGGACAAGAAAAGAAATATGGCTTTTTACAACCTCAAAGAAGCGACTCTTGTATTTTGATTTTCTTTCTTTTGTTTAAAAACACTACTAAGCACCATTTAATATAGGTGGTCATCAGTTTGCAAATTAAAAAAGTAACCATGGTTAGTAAAAGGATTTGCCTAAACAACACATCTGCCCGCTTATTTAAGAACACAGTATTGATGGCTGCCCATAGGTACCGGTTGGCAAAACCTACGCCTGAGATATTAGCAGAAGCAAAGTCTTACAGCTCCTATATTTATGACAGCAAACTATCGAACAGAGAAAGAACAGCATTTCTGTCATCTTATTAACATTAAACATCTTGCCATTTTGATTTCACTACAAACTGTATGAAGTAAAAGATCTCACCCTTTTCCTGGGGTGTGTAGCTGACGTCATAGGTGTTGTCTTTGTTGTCCTTGACGACGGGTTTCACCTTCTGGCCAGAAGGGGCAGTGATATCTGGTTTCAAGAGGTCCTTATCGAGGGGCACACCGACTGGTTTAGCGTCCACCTGAAACTCAGCAGCGCAGTCGCAGAATACGACTACACAAGAAAGAAAGATACACTTTACAAACACTCGAGTCTGGGTGTTAGACTTCTCTGGGATTGATTTCAAGATCTTTAACTGATACAAAGATCAGTCCCAGCAAATCTCATCAGTTAGTCAAAATTTAGAGGAAAATGGACAAGTCTATCTTTTCAAATTCTACAAATTGTCTTTCCAAGTTTAGTTCTCACTTTCATTCCTTAATCATGTGTGATTATACTAAAAAATTCCCACATTTCATTTGTGGAGTGCAGTTGATTGCACAAAATCGGTTTTTAAAAGAGTGAAAGCAGAATGTGAGTTTGTGAAAGAACTGCATGTATGTGAAGCACTCTATTAGTTATCCCACAAGCGTGAGTGGAACACTGAATAATGTAGTGCATCCGTGAAGGCCGAGTGGCATATGGGACACGGACGCACTACATTTTCCATGTTCCACGAGCGCGAGTAGGATAACGAATTTATCTTCAAGCAAACTTGAAGCACAACATAGATGGAACACGCAAGCTGTACACACAACCAGAATGCACAACACACGTGCGCGTCCCATTAACAGTTTCTGTGTTTTGCGTATAGTGCAATACGCAGAGTGTGATACAGAACGTGCAATATAAGATAATATCACACTGTCAGCTGCCATGGATTGACCAATCAGGATCAAGGATTCAAGTTTGCTTGAAGATAAAAACCTTTAACACGTTGACTGCCAGCCATAATTTATAGGGCGCCACCACATTGCCATTGTGTAATCTGGACATACAGCACATGCGTCCATACTGATGAGGTGCTTTCAAGCTGTCTCTATCAATCACAACCATTCCATACATTGATGTACTCATACTGCCAGCAGCGTATTTGATGCGTCTTCGGTGATGCCAGAGTATTCAATTACCATAACAATAGCGTTTGGTTCACTACGAGTATACTCGTAGTGGCAGAATCCGGTACACCCGTCACTACGAATATACTTGTAGTCGGCAGTCAACGTGTTAAATCTTGTTTCCATTTCTTTCTCTTTTGTTTGGGGGGGGGGGGGGGAGGGTGTGGTTCTTGCTACATTCTCTAACTAATGAATGAATTTGCATAATAAACCCTAAAGCATTTAGCATACATTAGCTTCAGTTGAACTTGAAGCCAAAACCCATGGGAATTTTTGCCAGGAATCACACTGAATCAACCACTTTCATGGGACATAAAGCCCTACATGAGGTAACAATGGCTGGGCTTCACTGTCAATTCTTTAAAATCCTCATAACCTCACAGATTTTCAAGGATCTGGTAGAGTTAAGGTAGAGTTAAGGTAGAGTTAAGGTAGAGTTAAGGTAGAGTTAAGGTAGAGTTAAGGTAGAGTTAAGGTAGAGTTAAGGTAGAGTTAAGGTAGAGTTTACCATGGGTCAGTAAAGTGTTTCATGTCCAGAAGGTCAGTTTAGTGAAATCCAAGAAGGGAGGGGGATCTCCAAAATATTTCTTCTACCCCTCTCCAACTCTCTAAATTCAAATTTGTAGTCCCTGTGTGTTCCTCTCTTGTAACAATCAGAAAATAGTTGAAATTCAAATTGCACTTTTAATCAAAAAATTAACACTATGTGGAAAGAGTAAATTTGTATTAGAGTAAATATTTTTATTGAAAAAGTTGTTATTCAGTAAAGTCGAGCTTTTGGCAGCCCTAAAAGTACATGCAGTACTTGGCCAAAACACAGGTTTGAACAAAGTGCAGAATGGCAGTGCTGGGATCAACAATTATTCATTTTAAAGCTAATCAGGTCTTATAGTCCCGATTCATAATGATCATACACATCACGCCAGATTTCTTCAAATATTTGTTGGCAAACAAGGTTTCACCTCAATCTCCCTTGCTCAATAACAGGTTGTCTGTGATACACACTTATACAGTCTGTTGTAGGGTAACATCTTTAAGTGCAAAACATTGTTAAAAACATAAAGGTGCCAGATTCTAAGACTAATTTGACACAAGTGGTAGCAGTGTTAGACTAAAAACATGCATGAAATTGAACACGAAATACGAAATTATTGTTTCGGAATTCCTAGGCTATTAAACTTGATCACCAGGAACATTTTGTAATGCAGGAAAATATGGTTAATGTGTGGAACCAAACTGGTGGGTTCTTTTAATGGAATTTTCTTCAGGCATGCAACTTGGAATTAACAAAAAATGAGAAAAATTCCAATCTTTACAAGACTTTGTACAGCGTTTTTCAATTGTCAATGGCATGAGTGTGAAATGAAAAATGAGATAATCAGCTGATCCGAGAAAAAGTTCCATGCCTTTTTCTTTCGAACCAATGTTTTTACGTGTCGGTCAGTCTACAGAAAAAAAAGTGAAGAGGCACATGTATTTAACATCGAAGTATTAAAATCACATTACCAGAATTGTATGCATTTGTTTAACTCTTACCACAGAAAGATCATAGGCACCTAATAAAAATGAAGAAATCATGGACTTTTAGAAGATAAAGAGCAGCAAATTCACAACCGATGTTTTGAAGAAAGGCTAGGCAGGTGAGCCGCTGTGCTTGAAGAGCGCATAGTGATGGTGACATTTTGTGAATGATCAAAGCAACGATGATTTTGTGCCACTTTTTTCCCCCCCAACAAGTGTCCAATCAAAAAAGGCATGCAACTACTGTCTTTTTTACATTACCTAAATACCCAAGTTATTTTTCAGCAAGATTGAATGATACCTATATATTTCATGTGTCAACATGCCATTGGCAAAAACACGACAAATGTTTACAAGATTTCATTGATGAAAACTGTGCTCAATAAAAAAATAGTAAAACGGATGTTTTACATCTCACATTTGCCCCTCAATAACCTCCGACTTTAATTCAATACAACCACAGTACTGTGTGCATTGACCACTGTCGATTCCATTGTGATGCAGGTCATTCAGGAATTTGCATCTAATTGTGTAGTTTCAATAACGAACAGACTTATTCAACATTTATTTGAAACTCATATGCAGAGAATACTTTATCAAAAAAATGTCAGATCTTGTAATTGCCAGCATCATGATTGTGCACTTTATAGTTGGAAAAATGTGACACCAATGATAATATCCCGCCACCGTGATGTAATTGTGATATGACCATACATGGTTGCCATGATGTTAAAGCACAACTACCAAGTGACTGAACGTAGGTTCCAATTTACCCTCATCATCATCAATTCCAGTTCCTCTCAGCGTGACCCCACTCAGGTCGATTGGCTTGCCGATGTCAGCCTTACGGGAAAAGTTAGGGATGGAATAGTGGCCGTAGGTGACATGCAGGGTGTGCGGGCCCTCCTCCAGAGGGATGTAGCTCAGATGATAGAGGTCCTCGTTCAGTGGATCACGCTCCACCTTGGTATCCAAGACTTCGCCATCGGGGCCGATAACCGAGCACTCCACTGGCAGCTTGCCCTCTTCCTCCGGGGCCTTACCAGCAGTGCTGCAGTCCACGGTGAATGGGCAGGCCAGGTTGGCATAGCCCTTAGCCAAGCCAAGACCCCAAGACTCGACCTCGGTAGAATCGATGACCAGGACGGAGAATGGGGAGCCTGGGATGTGCTCGTCGGCAAACAAAATGTTGACAGTGTAGGAGCCGATTTTGTTCGGGACGTAGAAGACAGCGCAAGTGCCATCGCCATTGTCATTACATTCTATCTCCGTCTTGGTGGGACCCTCCACGGTTACACTTAACCCACCATGACCAGCACCGGACACATCAATCATGAACTCGGCCGGCTTATTGACATGACAGCGGGACAACCCGGGACCGGATGCCAAGCACTGAGAGGGGTCCGTCTTGACCACCACGTTGATGACAATCACAGCTTCCTGACCGACATCGAACCCACCGTGAGTCATTGTCAGCTCATGAGGGCCCTCTTCCTCGGGCGTGAAGGTCACCTGGGTGCACGTCTCATCGACCGGAGCAACCTTAGCCACAATCACCTCCCCAGACGGCTTCTTGAGGTTGACGGCAAGATTGGCAATCCCTGCTTCACTGGTATCCACCTCAATAGTGTATGGTTTTCCAAGTACGACAGCTGAGAGACCACAGGAAACCAGTGGTTATGAAAACATGAATATCTAAACTAATACAACCATGGACCTCCAAAGCCCAAAGAATCCATGAATTTCATCTGCTGTAAGAAAAACATCTAATACTTAACTGGAAATTCAGACTGTTTGAAACCGTTTTCCTATTTTGATCTGCAACACAGAAATGTGGACTGTGTAGACTGGTTCACTTGTGAAATGTCATTTTTATGGGTCTGAAATTCAAAACGGAAACTGCAGACTTCATTATCACATGTGATCTGAATACGATATAAACTGGGTATCGAGAAAACTTTTGTGTGTTATATTCAGATGGCTGGATGGTTTGTTAGTTGATGTTTGGATGCACGAATTCAAATTTAAGATTGATTGAAAGAGCTGAACTTTATTCCTGCTGTAACCATTAGAAACTATCCCGTTACAATGACATCTTGGAAACAAATAAACATCTAACATGCATGTCATGCAAGAACAAAATAAAATGCCTGAAAGTGCAAATTTCACCCCCCTTGCAGGAGACATGCAGTATAGAACCTAACTATTTTGGATTTTGGAAAATCTACTGTATGGAAATGAGCAAAATGCATTTTATTTCTCTCAAGTAAGAGGGTAAAAGAATTGTTCTTAATTGAAGGAAAAAAACCTCCAGTTTGTGACTGCTTATGGGCTAAAGAAGGCATGACTGAGGGATTGAGCATACGGGCTTGGGAATGCAAAAAGGTCCCGTATTGTAGAGCTTGTGCAGCCAAGCATAACGTACACAATACCCCAATAATGGATTGAAAATGCAGAAATTGGCGTGCATAGACGTCAACCAGCCAGGTGGCAAGTTTCAATCTGCACGTATTTGTGTCAACCGTAAGGGGTTAAAGATCCTAGCTACTATGAGGAAGACCCTTCAACTTACTTGGCTCCAGGTTCTTGACCTTGATCTTACTGACATCTATGTTGGGGATGACTTTAACAGGGATGGGGCTCTGAGGAATCTCTTTGCCGCCAAACTTCACCCCAACATTGTAGTCTCCCGGTGCTTCTGGTGCATAGTTGACTGTGAAGGTGTTGTTGCCATTATCCTGGACCTTGCATGGGATTTCCTTCTCCTTTGGGCCGTTGACGCCTGGGGATGACTTCACGCTGACAGCAACAGGAGCTGTTTTATGATAAAGACAGGGGCAAGTTCTCACTATTCAGATTCATAGCCATTATCACAGTACTATGCTCAATCTGTTCGCTGATGAACGTATAACTGCAGTCATGTCTTGAATGTCAATGAAGAAAAAAGTCTGAAAATTGATGAAACGTCTGAAAAGTACATATCTTTCTATTATTATAATGTATTTCTCTGAGATTAAAAAAGTCTGAATTCAGATAAAAGTCAGACAAATCTCATGCCTGGGTTTTACCGGGTTCCCACCATTTAATGATAACAAAATTCCCATAAGTTTTCCCTGATCAATGTTGTTGAAAGAGAGATAATATTAATTTCCCGCGTTTTCAGAGTGAAGCTCAACACTCTCGCTGAGGAGAATTCTGAACAGTTTTTGGGCACAGGTTTTCAGAGCATTTTATTATTTTATCTCTGTTTTTTCCTGGACGTCGTCTTCTCCGATGAGACGTTGGTATATTAAGAAACTGATATTTATAATTTTGTAAATCGGTTATCTAAGTTCAGTGAACATTGTTCGGAGTTGACAACAATGTTGACGATATTGCCTGAAAGTCCAGGAGTTTCCTTGTAATTATGTAAATACATGTACACTGGCTGTGACTCTAATAAAGGCGACTTCGTGTCTCCTGTGCTTGGCTATCACCTATGAGAATTGGCGAGTGTGATTTTTTTGTATAAGTGGAGTAAAGATAAGACAGAGGGATTTCCACACTAAAAAGCCACCATAGCCAATCATCCAGTGGATACGCTGTTTGGCCATGAGACAAAATATAACAGACTGACCACTTTCTCTTTTGGGCCAATCAAATTCCCTCATTTTTTCCTGACTGGAAAAAGCAAAACTCATTTTCCAGGTTTTCCCTGATTTCCAGGATGCGGTGGGAACCCCATTTTAAACTTTAACCTGAAACCGCACCCAGCTAAAATGATTTAAACCAACCAAGCTCATGATTAGTATTAGGAACAGTAAAACTAGTTATTCCAGGTTAAAAGATTCATAAAAATAGAAAAATGCTGTAACTGGTTCTGAAACGATGAATACAGAAGAAAAAAAAAATGTTGATGTCATTTTGTGTTTAAGTCATTTACTGAAATTGAGGACAGAATTTACTCAAGATCATTTGGAGTGTACAACCTTTATAACTGATTCTGAGATCTGAGATAATCCAGACTAAAAAATGTACCAAGGCTTAGGGGTGAGATTGACCAAAAATGAAAATTCCACGAAATCCAAAAAAAATACAGAAGGAAAAATCCATGAGGACCCCAAATCAACATAGTTTGTATTTACCTAAAGGCAACCCCTTAAAATACCCATTTTTATTGGTCTATATCTACTTTTACAGGAAAACACCTTTAGGACAACACCTCAGGAATTCCATATTGCAAAAGAGATTCTTTATAAATTCAGAAATCCCGACAAAAAATCCTGACAAAACCACCCCCCCCCCCCCCCCCCCCCCCCCCCCCCCCCCGAATGCTAGACTTGGGTCTTCCCAGATTCAATTGACACGGAGAGCTCTGGGATATTCAAATAAGACTCAGTGAACTCTGACCTTTGCCTGCCTCCTGGCAATCCACAGTAAACTGGGTTGGCTGGCTGGATTTGACCTTGTTGGGTTCAACGCCCGGACCGTACACTTTGACCTTGCTTGCTCCACCACCAATATTGATCTGTGGGAAAACAAAAAGAATCTTCAGACTGATCATAATCTGTTGGAAAGATGCCATAGCACATAATTCCACTCATTTTGTGCTGCTGGGTCACATTTTGTATAGGGGTACTACAGGGAATCAGGACTGAAAAAAAGCACTGGTACCCGTTAAAGAAAGCAATTCCAAAAATGAAATCTCAGAAATTGCTGTTCATATTCATAAAGGTCCGCATGTTAATACTACCACATCGGTGCATCGATGCAGCAAGATGCAAGTGTGTACGATAAGTGTGTACAATTGCATTTTCGCAAGCAGCATAACATTGCTCTGTTTTTCAAAGTGAACAAAGAAAACTGGCAGGAGCGAGATTCGTACCCTGGTTTTCATTTTGAAAATTCCCTGCAAATGACATTGAAAAACGTTTTTTTCATTGTTTTGGAAATTACTGAGTAATATGTTGATTCGGTTACAGATACTCAACCGGTTCCTGACATTAGCCGTCCACTAACTACTTAGTTCAGCTGCACAGCACAAATATTGTCGTTGTGGTAGAAAATGTGCAAAAACTTTAGTCTTTGGAAATATGACAGTCCCTTGTCCTCACCTTGAATGGACTCTCAGGTATGCTGACCTCTCCCCAGGTCACTGAAACTTTGTGCTTCAGGGGTCGCGTAGGTGTGTACGACACCGTGAATGTGCCGTTCTTGTTGTCCTTGATGTCCGGTTTGACCTTGTTACCCTGCTGGTCGTGGATGAGAACGCCCACCAGGGCCTGGCCACACCCGGGTGCCTTGGCATCGATGGTGAACTCGGTGCGCTTGTTGAGTTCCAAGCCATCTATAGCAAGGCCGGGACCGTAGGCCTTAACCTGATGGAGAATACAGTATTTGGATCATCTTTGAAGTGTCGTCAAACAAACTAAAAGGTAAACTGACTAGATATTTGTACTCAATTTTCAGATTGAACATAAGGATACTGACATAACTAGTAACCTCCAGATTACTGTACCGGTGCTCTTCAAACTGAGCTCTTGAATAGTGAAAGCTTTGTAAGCCTAGTCTATGACATTACCTATGTCAAACAATTGCTTCCTCATCAAATGTTGCACCGAGTTTAAGCTGCCTTGTCTCAAACAATGAAGTTAAACGCACAGCTAGATACATAAAGTTTAACCCATTAAAGCCGGATGACGGCAATAGATGCAAAAAAAGAAAATTTGCCACCAGGCCGGATGACGTCTATACATGCCATTTTCTGCAGTTTCAATCCATTGTTGGATTATTGTGTATGTTACGCTTTGCTCCACAAACCTCTTGTGTCCGTTTCGCTTGGCTGCACAGCCCGCCCCGGCACCCCACTCTAAATAACCGTATTCAATGCGTTAAGAATATTTTACCATGACAAACTCATGGTGCAATTTGTGTTCATATATCCAGAACACAGCCTGATTTTATGAAGCTACTATTGCTTAAAAAAACATTCTGCAAAGCAAAAAACATTACAGGATATTTTGGCTGGTAACCTGTTTTTGCTCAGTGAACTTTTTTGTGCTCAACAAAATTTTGTGCTACTCTGTCACTGGTTGGAACTATTAAGTATCTATTAATCCTAAAAGTCCTGAATCCTCCAATTACAATACGATTTATCACACAACCTAAGGAGTTAGGGCTAAGGAGCTTACTTTCAGTTCTTGCGGATGCAAGCAGATCCCTAAAGCAGATGCACCAATTAATAAGAGCAAAATAACAAAAGGTATCAATCCCTCATAAGATAAAGAAATTATGGCACTCTCCCATACCGTGATACTTCAAATTACTAACTTGTACAAGTTCATAGTTGTTAACAATAGGATCATCATATGCCCCCCAAAAATGTACAATCATACAGCCCATCCGTCTGATATTTCAATGGCACAATTCTATACACCATAAAAGAGATGAAAACCTATTCTCCAGTTTGTCGACACCATTTGCCATGTCAATAAGCTTTTATTAGGGAAATTGATAATTACTGAAGGTATCACTTTTAAGACTAATATTTAAAATATGGCATGAGCTTTCGCAGCTACAGCTCAATCAGATGCAGTGTAGCCATGAAACCTTATACCCTATTTTTAAATTAGTAAGTCTTTAAAGTGCTACCTTCAATATCTTTATCTAGCTGACGGCGTAAACAACTTTGTTCATTTGGGAAATTATAAGAACATTTTTGGCAAAGCTCCCTCTACCTTGGATGCGTCAAAGCCACCCTTGTCGGGTATGATCTGAGCAATGTACGGGCTGTGCACAATGTCCTCCTCGTCACACGTGATGTGAATGGCGTACTCGCCTAGCACCGTTGGATAGTAGGATACCTCACAGGAACCATCCCCATTATCCTTGCAGTTGATCTTAGCTTCAGACGGCCCCTCGATGGAGAAACCTGCATTGGACAAGGCAAATCAAATTTGAAAGATTGAACGGTGGAAAGACTAAGACAGAGGTCTGCCGTAATACAATGAGAAATATGTTTTTGTGAAAATGTGGGGCTCTGTTCATCTTCAGAAGGAAACAAGGCAATTATTCTGTAGCCTTTTAGACTTATGATATGCCAGGTTATTTCTGATCCAACCTTCCTGAAAAGTCTAACAGGAATATCAAAAGCCACCTGTGCCTCACTACTTCAGAATTTGGTTCTATTTTCTATTCTGCTTCATTACATAGCACGCTGCAAATTGTTCTCATTTCCAATGTTACTGCTGGGGATATGATTCCAGTTGAAGTCAATAAATGTTGCCATGAAATTCTGTGAAGCAACCTTCAAATTCGATTCTAATCCATTTATTTCACTTCTAATGCAAGATTCACACAATGAGATATTTTAACCCAAAAAAAATTAAGGCAATTTATGTACATTTTCTAAAGCTTGTTGTAAGGAAAGGGTTCAAGGGGAAAAACAAACATACTGACAGAGTGAGAAAAAGAAATCAAGGGATGGACACAGTCGACAAAACAAGACAAGTCCTGTGAGAAAGACTAGGTAATTTGAATTAAAGTGAAACCTATGCATAGGAGAGTTTCTCCAATCTGTAATTAAAGCAAATAATACATTAATGTAATTTATCAGGTGAAAATAAGAATCTCCGGATCTGCCAGTTGAAGTCTTCAAGATTTTGTTTTGTCCACTGTGTGTGTGTGTTCTGATTCCTGTGTCACTTTGAACTTGAAACTTAAAAAGGTGATGCAGATTACGAAAGTTTGTGCAATTTTTAATCTATGTGAATAATTACAATGTTGTGAACCTGATCAAGTTGTTAAGCACAAAGTTTCACTTTAACAGCAAAAACAGTTTACCAGCCAAAATGGCATGTGATGTTTAACGTTTATGACTGGCTCTCAGCGGCTTTTTGCTATCAGAAAAATCTGCAACCCCAAATCGCGGCAAATCTATTAACATGCAATCCATCATACCAAGAGCGCCGATAGCACCGTTGGTCTCCACGGTGAAGCTGCAGGGTTTGCCCACGATGCCGCCCTCCAGTCCTGGCCCGAAAGCACGCACCAGGGCCAGCGATCCGGTGGCCTCGGGTGCGATGTTGACCGTGAAGGGAGCTTTGTTAATCTCCTTTTTGCCATACATGGCATTGATGATGTAGCGGCCCTGCTTGAAGGGACGGTACGAGCAAGTGAAGATACCGTCGCCATTGTCTTTGATTTGGCAGGGCTCATCGATGCCACCTGGGGTTATCAAACCGTGAAAAAAAATTAAAACTCAAACCGTCAGTTTCGAGTAAAAATTGTCGCCATTTAAGCATTCAGTAAATTCTACCTCTTCCCACTCAAAAAAATGGAAAAGAATCAATAGAATTTATTCCTAACAGTAAATTAACCCGAAAGTGTCAGGCAAAATTTGTGGCAACAGTTCAACAATAATTTCTTGTTTTAGTAGTTTTTCCCTTCACTTTGTGCTTCAAGGGTTGTTTTTGGATCATTCAGACGGATTCTGTCTATCGATTTTCATAAAAGGCACTGTGTGAATGTGCCATGTTTCAATGATATTATACACAAAGTTAAAAACAAATGGTTTAATAGGGGGGAGGGGAATTGTATAAACCAATGCAAAAGCCGAGTCAGTGTGAATAAACAGGCATTTGTTGGATTAGAAAATTCCAATTTATATGCTTGGGATGCAAAGTGATCTACTTGTATGCCCCAGCAGTTCGTTCTTTGGTAAAATCTTTTCTTTTTATGGTGCAAAGTTAAGGACGAGCAGTAGAATTTGTGCTATGATTATTTTCCCCCTTTTTTTCCATTTTTCGCATGTTGACATATGATGCATCTTTTGACCTAAAGCCCACTCTATATTTCTAAAGAATATCTCAAAACAGTTTGATTGATCACAGAATTTTCAGCAATGACATGCGAAATCAATTGTATTTTTCTTTTTCCAATGTTAGGCAAACTCTGCACGCTCAGTGGGTTCCTAATACTGTGATTGTGTGTGTCCATGCGAAACCCACTTTTATGGCCAATAATTCTATGAGACACTGTAAGGTTGATTGATTTGCCACAAAACCTTAACTGGTTTACAGCTTTAAAGAGTCCTTGAATGATAAAAGGTATTCAATGGGGTTTAAAACCAGACGAGGCACAACTTTTCATGGCCATACGGACACAAATAGTCCATAGCAAAGAATGAATGGGGGTCCAGAGCAGATTTTCCCTTTTGAAAAATCTCTCAACTCTTGTGTGCACAGCCACAATCACGGGTACACGTTTTGTTACAAAGACACAATTATGTACGACAGCCCAGTGTCGAATAACTCATTTGCAAAATAAGTATTTGCCGAAGTTAAAGCACTTTCATTCTAAGCTGCCATTGAGCTTGATGACCGACTCGTGTGTAATCTCAAATAATGGTCACATTATTGTTTAAAATATTGTTCATAACATGGACACCAAAAGCATGTGTACCCATGATTGTGGCCATGCACATATTTTCAGAGATGTTGATACATGTAGGTTTGACTGTCGGCAGTAAAAAGAGTTATTCACTAACTATGTAAGGTTCCAATTAAGGAGATTAGAATTCTTATGTCCTTGAGCAAGACGCTTTGTCAAAATGGATTTTCACTTTATTGAATAGAACCGATATATATTGGCCATGGTTATCCTGAAAGGCCAACAAACAGCAGCCTGGGTTACCAATATAAAGCACCGAGCACCAATGTATAAACATCGGCACCAATGTAAGCATTACGCTTGCTGGGTACCAGTGAATTATCAATGTTCACCATATTTGTGTAAGAACCCTATATAATCAACTATTTAAACACCTTCATAAATGTTAACAAATCCAGGGCCGGTCCAAATTTGATAGGACAATAAGAACAAAGCGGATTACTGAAACATTAACAGTGTCTTCTTATTGTCCCATCAAAATCTTAGACCACTGCGGAGGGTTGGGAGGAGAATGAATTAATATAGAGGGCACGAGGCATGAAAACTCGGATGGTTGGTTCGGATGAACCCAATGTCACCGCAACAAGCAATTGTTTAGTGCTAAATGGGAAAACCATGCATTTAGTCTCTAATAATTAAGTGCACTGTAAACTCATACATTCCAGCAACATCCAATACCCAGGGTTAGTTGTTTTGTCTGAGTTAGTTGGTTCTTCTTCCTTTTTATCTCCAATCCCAACTTTAATTACTATTTTTTATCAAATTCTTCTTAGGTTTTTCCACACGAAGAAAACAAATACATATATTATTTATTTTTTCTTTCTTGTCAGTGAAACCACAAAAACAGTTTTTACGTTTTTCTGGAATTCTTCCACGTGTTGTCATTAAGTTCTTTTCTGAAAGGGATGTGTCAATGGGAAACCTTTGAGATTCTGGTGAAAGCAGACATACCCTTTTTCACAGTTCTCACCAGTCGTATGCATGATCAGAACTACGCGCATATGCTCAGAACTACGTGCTCATGCTCAGAACTAGCAAAAATTACCAGTATGTCTGCTGCCACCAGCGTCAAAAAAGTCTCCCATTGAAATAGTTTTTGAATATCACAAATATTGTGATAAACTTTATAAAGTTAAAAAATCTCAAAATGTATATATTGAATATCTGTCTGCACTGCAGCACACAGGTATGGTAACCCATCGGTACCACTCTTAGTAATCATCTTTTTCTGTATAAAATGACAAGAAAAACTATGAAAATCTGCACACCCATGCATTATTTTTGGTTAATAAAAATACAACTATTAAATTTACACGTCCCGTGCTTGCTATTTTTGTAAATGAATATTATGTTAAAGCATGCCTGAGACAAGACAGCTAACATCTAGACTATACTGTACCAGCTTCACACACACACACACTCATGTTTTACTCTTCTGAGGACTTAGGGCGTTTTCCTTCCATTGTTCCCTTCGTTGTACTTTAACTTTTTCTCAACATGCCCCATAAGGTACATGAATTCTACCGGACTTAGGCTCAGGTCCTCAGTTGTATTGTTATCACTAATCCCCCATTGTCCCAAGTCCTCAGTCGTAATGGATAACCTGTACACTCTCTCGTTCCAACAGGTAACAGATGTGAAGGTAGGATGTACACACACAGAATTAATTGAAACACACCATGCTTCTATAACTTGGCAGAATTTAAGAAGACAGCCAAGAGAACAAGTTAGTAGGAGTACGGAGGATGACATGAAGGCGAAGGTGAATTGTCAACATTTGCGACTGTTTCCAGCTACAACAGTACATTGCAATTGAACGTTAACATTGTGAATGGGACGTTTTGTGAAAAGAATTCCCATTCATGACTTGTTCACTGTACATTAATGCTCGAGGTCCGTTCTTTGAGTTCTTTGTCAATCCCTCTGTCCGTTTTGTGCGTCTCTTGAAATGTCAGTCTGTCTGTTTTTCTCCTAAAGCGGATACGTACTGACTAAAGTGGTGATAGCAGAGGTTCTTTAAAATCCTTGTTATAGAGCAGATAACCCCAGGAAAACATTCTTTTCAAGTCTTGTGCAGACTACAAATACAGATCAATAAACTGTAATGCATTTTGGTAAACTTAAGGCAGCCTGACATTTTGATTCAAGCAGATTTTTTTCAATACAATGCATTCTTGCTCAAATGCTTCTTTAATTCATTTCAATTGTTAACTATTGAAATTTGAAATATTGGGTCATTCATTGGCTCGGTTGGTATTTCAGACACCTGTGCCACCAAGAATCTCCATCAAAACTGACCGTTTATTGGTTCATTTAGTTTTGAGCCGGCCATTTACCGCCACAATCCAGTCCCAACAGTCATTTGTCGGTCTTTCACAACAAGTTTGTCAATAAGTATTTCACATTCCAAACTTTATCTATTTCTATCTCATCTCATTCTAGTCTCTAAAACTCTGGAATTTCTCTCCAAGCATCTAATTTTCTCTCATCGGGGACAAATTTTATTGTGCTTGTAGTCCGAACAAATTGCTTAGCAAAGTTACTTGCTAATCAAACATTAGTAGAGTACCAGTCAACTAATATGCATTACATGACATTTTGGTTGGTAACCTCCTGATGCCTAGCAAAACTCCTATGCAAAAACTCTTAGCAAATTTGTATGCTACACTGCTCCATGAAATTGGCCCCGTTCACTTTTTCTCCCCCGATTCACTCGTTCTACTCGATTATGATTCATCTCATTAAAGACTGCATGCATGGTCGGCCCATTCTGCGACAACGTCTCGGCGGGCACACACTGAGCTCACCAGGACCAATTATCTGAACTTTCAGCGGCGCCTCGCCCGCTTCCTTGGTGTTGATGAAGAAGACGCACTCCTCGCGGACTCGCAGACCCTTGTTCTGGATGCCACGCCCATAGGCAAAGGCCCTCTGGGGGTTGAAGGCTGTAAGGGGAATCAGAACAGAAGAGAAAGAATGTTGCAATTGATCTACCACAATTTGCAAAACTCGAATACTGAATGCTTTATTCACAAATTATTGGAAATATTAGTTTCTTTGCAAAGCTTGTTAAACCTCAATGATTTCAGATCTACAATTAAGGTCGAAAGTTAACATACAAACACACCCAGCTTTACGTTCCATACCTTGTGTGGGTATTCCATTGTTTTCACAAGAAAAATGAAGAAAAAAGCAAATTTTACTCGCACTGTAAAGGCTCTTTCAACTCAAATTTGTAAATGTTATCCCCGTAAGTGTTCCCCTTCATTTTGCGACAAATAACCTTAACCCCAAAATGCCTCAAGCTGTTTTTCAGAGAAGGGGAAACGTTGTGTTCACTCTTCCTGCTTCGTATGGACATCTTTTGTTCACAGGTCCACACAGAGTATGCAAGGTTAGAGTAGTCACGCACCATAATTGTGCGGACATAACACTGGTCGTGCTATAGATTTCATGGGGACCAAAAACATGGGGACAGAGAAATGTCCCTATAACTCGGTCCTAATTTGCCCGATAATAAATAAATTTCCCCTATTACGCGGTCGATGCCTACCCACACACCCACACCACAGTCCTGCAAAGAGTCCAAATTCACCCCAAAGCTGTGAACTTAATGAAAGAGGAAGGACTTCTGAAAATACTGAGAATTTACAAAAGGAAAAGTTCAAGAAACATACAAATTCCAGAAACCACTAAAGGAACAATTTCCAAGTGAAAGTAAATTTCTGACTGCAACTGTATCCCTCTCCAACTTGGCAGCTTTCAGGGGAAGGAAAACTCAGAAAAATGAATAAAAAAAAAACCAAACAAACAGTTCATTATACAAAACTCACAATATGAAATCTTGACTTTGTAGGGACTCTTCGGAATATGTTGACCGGCAAATCTGATCTCAATCGTGTAGTTTCCGACAACGGTGGGGAGGTACTCGCAGTAGAATGTATTCTTCCCCTTGTCCTTGACATTGACGCTCGAGGTTGTTGTGCCGCCATTGGCGTCAATCACTGTTACCATGGGAACACCAGCTCCGGCACCTGAACAAAATCAACAAAGGATCATGACTCAAACATGACTCATATGACAACAATCAATACAAACTCAAATTTTTTTATCAAGATGTCAATATCCCTCAGGATGTCAAACTTGAGTGACAATGCATGTGAACACCAACACTTGAAAAAATGTCCTTACGACTTATTTTGTAGGATGTGGTCGTAAATGTTTTAACAAGTGAAACTTTTATTTCAACTTTCAAAAGTTAACAGCAAAAAAAAACCCACACAAACAAACGCAAAGGTTTATAAAAGGTCAAGACAAAGTTTGCAATCCCTAATTTGAGATTTATTGGACACGTAGGCCGATAAATTTGTTTTCTGTTGGTGTCGAGGGAATCTTACCTGCAGTGAAGATTTCAAAGTGGGTCACTTGGTTGACGATCAAGCCAGTAGCCTCCAGGCCAGGACCTTTAGCGGAACACTTGGAAGCATCGCCCTTCAGGTCCCCAATGTCAACTGTGAAGGGACTCTTCTGAATCTGCTGTCCTTTGAAGGTGATCGTGATCTATGTTAAAAAGAGAAGGAAAAATAACAAAGCTTTTCTAGCTATTACATAATGAGAGGGAACGTGTGGCATAGGCGATAAAATGGCTTGTGGGACAAAAGTTATGGGACAGATCTACTTGGTATTTACTTCAACGTTTTCAGATTCGCCTCAACTACCATCGGAAACACTCAATAAAGTGTGTTAATTGGTTGAACACACCAGACTTGGGACAAATACAGGAAAGACAAATGTCTCATCTCATGTCCAAATTATACAGTTTAAGGCTTCTAATTGTGTTCGACACGGGGGAACGTGACTAAAAATTCACATGGGACACCACCTTGTTTCCTCCAATTGTCAACCGACCACTCCGACAAACATCTTACCGTGTGGACACCATGTACTTTAGCTGTGTATGTCACAGTGTAGGTCTTGTTCTTGTCGCTGTTGTATTTGCAGTCATTGTGGACAGGCTTCCCATCAGGCCCCTGGATGGTCACCTCTACTTTGCCGCTGCCAGCAGAGAATGTCTCCACGGTGAAGTTGGTCGGCACGGAGATAACGTTACCCTTCTCCAGGCCGGGCCCGTAGGCACGCACCTGTGGAGTTAATTTAGGGACACTCAACTGCGTGTTCAACACGGTACTGACAAGTTTCATCCCCATCACTTGTCTTGCAGAGAATCCAAGTTTGTAGAAGTATTTAATAAATATTGAAGGTAGCACTTTAAAGACTAACTAAAATATAAATTATGATATAAGCTTTCGTAGCTACAGCTTCTTTATACTCGGAAGTATCTAAGAAAGGAAGTTTCCTGGAGACTGAAATCAAATCAGTCCGTTTTTCTGTTGAAATCAATGGTGATCAGTCTACCGTGGCCGTGAGGATGCCAGGCAGGTATTAATCAAAAGTTGATGACCCACACTTTATATGATGTACCACATTTATAGTAATGCAATTCACATTGTTAACATAATAGCCCATGTTTTTTTTAGATTACCTTTTTTGATATGCTCTGTGTATCTCAGTAGTTTTTCTCTTATAATATCCAGGACTAAAGTACACGTGAGTTTTCAGAACCACACAAACTCACAAAAGAGGGTCCCAATGCTACTGCAAATCTTTCTCTTATTGATATCTTTAGCATGCAAACCTTCAGATCTTACTTACTCCACAAATTTCTGTGAGTGTATTTCAAATAATTTATTGTTTGGGACTCTAACCTTCTTGGCATTGGAACGTGGTCGCAGAGGAGCACCTGGCTTCGGTTTACACTTCGGGAACTCAGACAGGTAGGTCATCATACTCAGATCGTCTATTTTGGGGTTGCACATGTCCTTGGGGTCCAACAACTAAGGAGAGACAAGAAGACGGGGAGCTTGAGTGACGTGTCTCTATGTGTTTCATACTGTGACTAGTACATGCTTTCAAGCAGACCCAGGTAAAAAAGTAAGATAATAGTAGGGTCTACATTTTCACAAAAACAGGACAAAAGTAGGACTTGAGGACAAAAATCAGGATAACAGTAGGACCTTCTGCGGGCTTTCAGGAGTAGTTTTCGTTGATACTCAACCATGTCCACGGCATCACAAGCCTCATTTGGAATGTTCTGTACTCGCAACACTTGTGCTCCATCCTCAACTACATTGTACAATGTAAGCTCTTGAAAGTAAAGTTGCAGTACTCCTGCACCCAAGCCCTTCATTGTGTTATTTTTACATGACAGTGTGTAACACTTATGAAAAAATATTCAATGAGATTTCATTTTTCGCAGTTGTGGGACAAAAAAGTAGGAAAAAGTAGGAAGAAAATACAAGTTTTAAGAAAAAAGTAGGAAAAGTAGGAGCAAGATAAAACAAAATAGGAAAAAGTAGGAATACTGGAAAGGCTGCTGGTAATGTGGGATAAGCTAGGGGTCGAATTTCAAGTAAAAATCTACGAGACAGCTGGGCTAGTAGCACAACAATTTTATGAGACCGGAAGGTATTTCACAAGACCAAATAGTAAAAATAAAAAAACAGTGTTTTGAATGAGAGTAGACTACCGTTTCGATTTTTCCCTTTTTGCCAACCTTGTTGGGGGATGGGTTAGAAATGCTGTTTTGATTGAAACTCCCTACCTCAAAACTAAAAATGGCCATTCCAGAAATTATGGGGGCTTTTTCAGTTTACCAGATTTAGAAAATAAAATGGACTTTAGTGATAGCCTTTCACGCAGTTTATGAAAAAAATCACTAGACCACCAGACTACATGTAGTTTGGTCAAGAGTTCACTCAACCAATGCTCAAATCACTAGACTCGGTCCAGCTGTCCAGTGGATATTTCAATCTCAGGATAAGCTCATTGTGTCTTGGTACAAGTTGGACTTGTTTCACCCACATGTGCACCGCCTTGGAGTATCATCATGCATGTATCATATGGAGAAGGTTCAACCAGGTACAGGCGGGCGTCACACTTGACTGGCTTACTTGAATAAGCACTTCACTAGCATGACTGCACTATGTGATCCAAGACGACATTAGAGAAAGGTCCATTACCTGCGGGACATCCAGCCAATCCTGAGCCAGCTTCATGGCTTCCTTTGCATTCTTCAGATTATCCTTGGGATCCCAATCCTCCCAGTCAGGGCACAGGCCTAGGAAAAATACAAGGCAAGAGAATATTTACAACTAACAAAATTACAACTTATGATCGTCATACAGACCACAGAGGAAACTGATTTGGTAATTTTCATAAATTTTCAAAGTGAACAATGAAACTGGCAGGAGTGGGATTTGAAGTCTTCCAGCTTTTAAAATTACTGAGCGTAGAACTACATGTACATATGCTGTGCAAAATTATTCAAACACTTGGCACATTTTAGGTACTTTAGTTGTTTGTGATGAAATGGCAATCAATATACAATGTACTAATGTACATTCAAATGAAACCCTCTGGAATGAACTTCAGAAGACTTGGAACAGCATTAGTGTAGAAACTCTCGGGAATCATATAGGCACTATGCCCGAAAGATGTGCAGCAGTGATTAATGCCAAGGGTGGACACACCAAATATTAGAGTAAAGTTTGATAAAAAAGATGGTAGGACTGGCAGATACTAATGTGAGCTACATGTATGCTCACAACAATTACCTTTTTCTAGTTAATACAGGTGAAAAATGTAAACGTTCTTCAGATATGTCAAGTGTTCAAATAATTTTGCACACTACTGTATTTCTGAGTGATTTGAATAGAAGTATGATTGTAAAGGCTAAACAAAAACTAACACTCGGGGGGTTTTTACCAACATTTTGACACCAGGCATTTTGGCAAGTACAGAGACCAAAGTCTTCAGCATTTGTGATGAACAGAGGGGGTACAAACCTGGTGCACAGGCATCAACGAGGGCTCCGATGGCCCGACCATCGTTCCAGTCCCTGGTGAAGTTCTTGATGGGTAGTTCAGGGACCTTGTTCTGGATCCAGCCCAGGAGTTTCTCCTTGGGGGTGGGGGCCCTCTGTTTGTGGGCGTCTTCTTCGAACTCCCCCTCGTCCTCCCACATCGGCATGGAGATGGAGTAGTGGAGAATAAGCAGCCATATCAGACCCAGGATCAGTTTCCGCTTGCCGTCGACAATATCTGTGCTGTCTGCAAAGTAGGAAAAGAGACAAACTAACTGAGAAGAATCTTGGCCCAAATTTCACTGCCAACAAATTCAGCACAATAAACAGAAACTTTTAGTGTGGCTTCAACAAGTATTCTTAACCCTAACCCCTTAGGCAGTTTTACTAGTAAGTGTCCTCAACCTGTCAAAATCCAACACTGTGCAATATACCTATGGCACATTCTTTGGACTTGGACAAATTGGGGCATCATACATCATAGCTCCATGTCAAGTAATGGTGCCAAGGTGTTACAGTCCTGAACTCATCACAAATAGACAAAACCTGCCGTTGGAGTTTGTAAGGCTTGGGGCAGAGTTGAAGTCGAGTCCCTGCAGTACTTTCCCAAGCCTGAAGTCCCTGAAGTACTTTCACAAGCCCAGTCAGAAGTCCTTTCATAAAGCTGGTCACAAGTAACTGGATGAACAATGACAAAGGAATGCCTTTGTCAAAGCTCATTTGAATAGCTTGTGATTAGGATTATGACTGGAGGGCTTGTGATGGACTTGCAGGGACTTGCAGGAACTTTTCCATACAATGTCTATTAAACCTAACCTTCCCAAATCCTCCAAAATACTCTTTCCCAAAAGGAGGAAGTTGGAGAATTGAGGGTCTTTAAAATTGAAGCATTGGAGGATTTTGCAGGATTGAGGGCATAAGAGGATTTTACCTCTGGAGGAAAATTGAGGATCCAGGTCATCAGGCCCAATCTGATGCTGGTTGATTTCAGGATACCTCCATATTGAAACCTGGGGGATTTTGATGGATTGAGGATTGTAAGCCTAGCGTTACTGCAGGATTTTGATGGATTCATGATACCTCCATATTGAGCAGTCACCAACACCAACTTTTTGTGCATGACAAAATAGGTGGATTTTGGCGGATTCAGGATACTTTCTAGTAAAGTTACCCAAGGAGTTAGGGTTAAAATAAAATACTTCCAACTCAAATGAAACTATATATATATCCAAATTGTTTTTCAAGCATTGTGCTTGACAGTTTTGGGATAATTGATGGGGAGTGACAGACACCATCGGCCATTTAACCCTAACAGCCCAATGCTTTTTACTAGAATCCTTCCCTAACCACACAAACTCCAACACTGTGTAGTAAACCAATGGCACATTCTTTGTACTTAGACAAAATCAGGGCATCAAGTCCCATGCAAAGTGATGGTGCCAAGGCTCTACAGTACCCAATCACACAAAATTCAACACAAATGGGGTGTTTGATTTTGGCAGGTTAGGGAAGGTTAGGGTTAATTAAAAAAGAAATACAGATATGTTTCACCCGAGTCGAGACCTCTTCAGGACAATCAATTTCTACGATGGTGTATGATATCTACATGTACCATATGCCGTGAAAGGCTAGCACATGTTAAATTTGGTGTATAAAATCTATACATGGCTCGGCATGTGATGTATTTACAATGTACGTCACATACCCAGCCATGTTTTTTAAGGTGCATGTACAATACATGTAGCTTTGGTAATGAACAAAAAATGTAAAAGCTCACTGTTTATATATGTGGTTAGACTGAGGAATTTCAACCAGTGTACACCAGGGTGTTGGCATCATGACAGCAATGAATTCCTTATTTAGCTGACAAACACATGACAAGTTTATTGACTTCATGTAGTGCTGGTGTAGCATGGTTCATATTTTCCACAAAACTTAAAAATGCAGGTTTTTTTCCCTTGAGGTGGTCAATGCAAGTACCTACATGTATACTGCAATAAAAGTTTTGCATTTGTACATGAAACTGCTACCTGTACTTAAAAATGGAAAGGTAGGCCTACATGTAGATTTTATCTTGAATACATATAGGTCTATTAATTTAGAAAGTTATTCAACCTCATGTGTTACAGGACCTGGTTTTATGGCTCTACAAATTATGGAAATCTGTGCTTATGACCACCATTCTGTATTTATAGTAATAGCCTAGAAATTCTTTATTAATCCTAACCCTGCCAGACGCACCACAGTGCATCTGTGCCGACAGCTCCACTTTGCTGGACTCTGCACACAACATGCACAAGTCAATGTGACAAAGTATGCAATCTGATGCGTCTGGCAGGGTTTCTAGCCAAAATGCCCTGGAGGGTTAGGGTTAATAGTTGTTTTTTGTATTGAAATCGCTCAATACAAGGCTAAAAAGCCACTCTACATGTAGGTAAAAGGTTACGATCAGAGGTAAGAGGGTTTGCAACATTTTGAATTGCCAACCTTACAGTTTTCCTGGGCCCAGATCTAAATGGAGGATAATTCTTCAGATTCCAGAGAAATTATCCCTTTCAATAGTTTTCCCACTTCAGTAAGCAGCGACTGTTCGCCTTCTTTAAGCAGAACCATAAAAATAGACCTTGAACAAGATATTGGCTTTAACGGAATCCAGTCAGCCAGTTTTGTTATTTAACCCTAACTCCCTACATCATTTTTCCTGCATGTAACCTAAATCCTCCAATGTCCTCCAATTCAAAAATCCTCCAATGTTTGCTACTGGGGACCACTGCCTACATCCAGCAAAAGCCTCCAGTGGGTTTTAAATAAACACCCCAGCAACCTCAATCCTCAAATCAACCAGCACCAGACTGGGCCTGATGACCTGGATCCTCCATTTTCCTCCAGACATAAAATCCTCTTATGCCCTCAATCCTGCAAAATACTCTGATGCTTCAACTTCCAAAGACCCTCAATCCTCAAAATTCCTTCATTTGGAAAAGAGGATTTTAGAGGCTTTGGAAAGGTTAGGTTTAAAGAAAGTACATGTACATGTACATGTAGGCTCAAGCTAAATACAAAACACTATTGTGCAACACTTCATTTGAAAAATTCTGAAAACATTTTCAGCATTTCCTTTTTCCATGGCCACAGCCCTCAGTGCATAAAGTCCACCCTGATCCATTATATATGCTGAACACATGGTTGGCATAAAAATTCCCAATCTCCTTTGAACCCCACATTGCTCAATATAATTATGCAGTTAATGTTCCTGGGTGGCATTCCACCACGTTCCCACGTACAAAGTTCAAGGAAAAGTCGAGCTGGAAAAAGAGGCAAGTATACAAATCTGGTTGCAAGATCTCTTTCATGACGCCAAAGTGTGATAATGCTATTCGTTGGCCAACCCCCTGCTTAAATCACAGACTTTTAACACAAAAGCAAAAAAAGTGCCCAAACAAATACCATTTCATATCACTGTTAAATAACAAATGCCAATTCTTCGCATTTCTTTTGCTGTTGAACTTGTCAGTAGAGTTTCTTTTCTTTCCAGAGATAAATCATTACTTTTTTCTCCGTTACTTTTGCTGTTGAGTGTATTTTATTCAATTTTGATACATACATGTACCATATAATGCAGATTTCTTCTTGAAGTGCTGCTTTTAGGTATTTCCCCATGGATAGTGCTTCCGTCAAAATCATCTATGTAAATATTTTTTTTACTCATTTTATTTTACATGTGCAAAAAATCTGAACGTGGTGAGATCGTACTTGTTACGCTGAACTGTTATGTTAAGCAATTGGACAAAACTTATTATTTTGTGTACGGCATTCTGGGTTTATGACTTCTGACTTGCGCCCACTCGAACAAAGATACTGACAATTTGGGAGACCGCCAACATAGGGCAAGATAGCTCAGTTGGTAGAGCGCCGGTACGGTAACCCGGAGGTCGCATGTTCGAATCCCGCTCCTGCCAGTTTCTTTGTTAACTTTGAAAATGTATTCAAATTTACCTAGTCAGTTTCCCTTGTGGATTGTTTGACGAATTATAAGTTTTAAATTAAGACATATATTTAAATATAAATGTCCCTTTCGAATTGAACAGCAACTTCCTAACTCCCTAGGTGGTGTGAAAAATCGTATTGAAATTGGAGGATTCAGGACTGTTAGGGTTAAAGACTAAAATCTCCAAATCTTATACATGTAGTCTTGTGGTTGAAAAGAGAATTTTGTTTGAACAATACATTTCTGCACCCTTAAGCAAATAGAACAATAAATACCTGGAATATTAGTTGGAAACAATTTAGAACCATGCAAACACAGAAGTTTGAAGTGTTTAGATATTTTTAAATATTCTGAAGTTGAGATTTTATTGATATACTTTTCACTGATATATGTTGTTTAATAGGAAGAAAAGCACGTTTTGAAGCTCGAGTTTAAATATCTGAACAAAATTTTGAAATGCATCATTCTATTGACCAACATTTTGGCAATTTTGATCCGCTTCTTTTGGTAGAAACTGTAGTTGTATTTCAACAATGGACAAACCTAGTGTCTGCATGATTTGTGGATTTGATTTTTCTTAAAGTTTCACTTTGTAAACTGCCTCATATGAATTTTACAAAATCCACAGACCTACGAAAGTTGTTAGTCTTTATATTTAGTCCATGCCGGGATGTACAAGTGCAGAATGAGAAATTGGAAATTGTTTGTTGAATGTTAATGTACATATTAATGTACATATTATAAATATTATGTTGTCACCTTTTAGTCTTGGGGCATAAGACTACTTGTATACACATTCCCCAAAATTTCCAAATTATGCATTTTAGATCTATTTGAATGATGGGAATGTGCACATCTACATGTACTTGGAGATTAAAATTTTTTTTGGATAAATGTACAATTTGAATGATGAGATTAGACCTAATTGGAAAGCACACAGGTGGACAGTGCTTGTAGACATATCAAATTTAAATATAAAACAATTTTCTCTTGTATGCATTGTATTAATGATTTTGGTTTTGTCAATTGGTTGCAGGTGGTACTGTCACTAATTGGCTGTCGGTTTTTTTCTGTTAAATTTCCTTAAATATCCTTATTTTGTGGAATTGAGAAACAATTACATGTAGCTGAATAAGAACAATTATCACTGAGAATTGCTCTTTGGTCTTATTCGGCAACCTCTGTTCCTTATTCCATTCTTTTTGAAAGGTACAACCAAATTGTTGTTTGAAATTTATCCTTTATTTTACCACTCGGTAACACATAGTCTTTTACAATTCTATGTACTTGTTTTGTCGTAGTTTTGTATTTTCATATTCCACAAAAATTCATATTCCAAAAAAATTCATATTCCACAAAAATTCATATTCCACAAATTCATATTCCACAAAAATTCATATTCCACACAAATGATTTTTCTTCTTCAAATTTTCACAATTTGAAAAATATGTAATCTACCAAGACACTTAATTAATCCCAGAATCTGTGCATGTTTGAGCATCGTGGAGCCAACCCACTCTACCCCTGTGGCCCTACCTTTTGTGTGTGGATAACCAACTCTAGACCCTATAGATACATGTACTGTCAAGCCAGACAAACAAATACGGGCTTTACACAAAGGGCAAAAGGCCACCATAATCCATTTTTATACCAAACTTTTTCAGTAGGCGTGTTGAATTCCTGTGCTCATGTGAAGTACTGTACCTACATTTGTACCTACAGGTGCACACTTGACAAGGAAATGCTCAAACTTGCTTGGACTTTTTTCTCTGCAGTTTGTAACTTTTTTGGGTATTTGGCCCACTACTCAGAGAATCGGAATGTTGCTTTACTCCATTTTCATACAATTACATTTTTTCCCAGAGGTTTAATGAAATCTACATGTATTTATGGAATAAAAAAACACGTACACTATATGTGTGCATCCTGTCAACCAGATGCATTCTGGCCTCTGCCAGTTGGCACTGAAAGAATGTACATGTGTACAAAGCCAAAAATGCTTTTATGGAAAACCAAAATGAGAACAGAATTCCCAACACAAGCCCAAGCAAGACTTTTCCCATAAAGAAGCCCGTTACAAGGCCAAAAAAATAATAACAAAAATAAGTTGAGCATCAGGTCCTTTTCAAAAAAGGAAAGAGGCCCTTTTTCACTTCTAGTTTTAGATTAATATCATGCCAGGCAACATTCTTCAAGATACAAAAGCCGCTCCTATTTTTTTCAAGATGGCTAAACATTGCAATCACCCAAATCAATTCCAAACATGTTTACAGATCAACTGGATCCACACAGACTTCACTACATTTTCATTTTCATTTCACAAAAGTGGTTACATGTATGTAACACCGGTTCAACTGCACAGGCTAAAACAGGAAGCGTGTTAGCTAAAACCGTTCAGACATCATACTAGAAGATAAAACTGTTCTGGTTTAGCGCTAAACCCTCCTTCTGAGGTGTTTTAAATCACCGTTTTAGCGGCGAGATAAACCCAATTCGGTGCAACTTTAAAACCGTTCAGACACCATTTTAGCTAAAACTTTATACCAAATCAAGTTCAACTAGTGTTTAAAAGGAATTTAAAATGGTGTCTGAATGTAGAAATTACCGTGAGAAATTGCCACTTGTTTTTCCCTTCATATTCCACTGCGAGTGACCTTGGTTCATAAACTGCAACCCTGTTTCTCTCTGTGAGGTCAGCAGTTTGTTATCAGAACCCAGCCAAGCATCAAAACATCCCAGTCAAGGTGACAGGTAAAGGAAATGGGAAACATAAGATTGCTGCTTTCATGTCAAAGAGTTTGTTCAACTTGACATGGAGAAGACCCAATGATATTTTTTGTTGTACAAAAGAATGGATTCGTGAGCTTTAGAAAACTGAATCTGGAACTCAATTTGAGGCTATTAGGAGGCACATTTTAATCCAACCGCCGGGTGACCTCTGGTTTCCAGTGGTTTCGGCTGGTTTTCCAGTCTGTGGGCATTTTCAATAGGCTGGGCTATAGTCATGAATATTGGCATATGCAAGAGGTCACCCTTGCCTTACCTACAGTCTCATTAGAAATCAGCAAACAGCTCTGGAGGATTACACCAGAGTGGCCAACTCTGTGGACAATAGATGCCTGGCTTGTTGATTACCCCTATTGTTAAGAGATTATCAGATTGATTTGGTATTCAGTCTTCACAAGTAATTTGATATGAATGTTCTGAATTTTTAGGTCACCACATATCTTTAAAAATGTGTTTTATGTCAGACATTTTATAATGACTAAACAAGTCTACGAAACTCATGTTAAAAGATCCGTTGTTGTTTACGATGATGGTAAGATGACTCAAGTTCATCGGCGTTATAAGCGAACGAACTGCATCATTTGTCGGATAATGATATTTTTTGTTGTACAAAAGAATGGATTCGTGAGCTTTAGAAAACTGAATCTGGAACTCAATTTGAGGCTATTAGGAGGCACATTTTAATCCAACCGCCGGGTGACCTCTGGTTTCCAGTGGTTTCGGCTGGTTTTCCAGTCTGTGGGCATTTTCAATAGGCTGGGCTATAGTAAATAATTATTGCCGTATAAAATTTGAGCAATCGTATTTCCTGAGGAATCCATTAATTTATATAAGTTTATAAAATTCTTTTTAATAAATAAAATAGAATGTCTTCGAAATGACCGACAGCAAAAAAACGTTTACTTTATCAGAACCCATAGATAACACGAGCGGAGATTACTGTACAGGTGTATGAGTTCAAACAACGTAATGTTTACTGTGGGTTTGTATAGTATCGTGGGTCATAGGCAAATAAGATATTACAAAACCGATCCCGATTCACATTCCGTAAATGTTGTATCGGGCAGAATTTTGGTTCCAACCGGAAGGTACGATATCGATTGGTTTCTATATAAATTAGGCAAATTAGAATTTTTGGAAGTTTCTGTAGACAGGTTTGTGCAAAAATTCTTCGTTAGGATTTTATTAGAAAATTACTATCTAAATTTTCGATCCAGACATTACCAATTTGTTGGGACTACCACCCAATAATTTGATCCACGGTGTAGATTACGTAGGAAATGAATCTTAGACACAATTTGTATACATTGCGATCAATTATCCACTCGAAATAATTACTTGAATGGACAGCATTCGGATTAGATACGTACTATGTCAATAGGTTCGAATTTTATTGGGTTAAATTATACTGTCAATGTCAACAAAAGACAATAAATTCCTCACAGACTTGCCAGTGCTCAGATAAACTAACTCAGCTTTAGCTTTCGAGATTCTCGCGGTAATTTAATTAACAATGGAAGGAAGATTGTTTTAAATGTAGAGGTTATGAAAAAAATATATTTTTAAAAAATCTTGCCAGACAATCCTAATTTTTTATTACACTCGGTACAATTACCGTTCTTAGAAAAAGTACCGCGACCACAGACATTACAAGGCTCCATGGCTCTACCGCATATTTTAAAACGATATGCATGCCTAGAGCAATACACGGGGTTAGACTTGCTGATTAGATTATTACAACGATTCAAGCTTCCGCAAAGTAACCAAGAACATTGCGGGTTTTGTTTGTTAAATTTTGTATCAAGTTCTTTTATAACTCTTTTATATTTAGTTCTAGCTATATTCTCGATACGTTGAAGTTCAGCACTTTTCCTCAGAGAGTGCATCAAAGTTGAGTCTGACTTGGTTCCACAACTGCAAATTAAACACGCTAGAGGTACCTGATCGCGTTTTCCAAAATGTTTGATACACCATGGTTCTCCATCTTCTTCACACGTAGTTAGCTTTCCGACATTTAACCACTTGCACATGATTGTTTAAAATAATTTTATTATTTCTTATTTTCATTTTTTATAATAATCATGTGCATCAAGGTTTGAATTCCATTATTCATGATGTTGCGTTTGTCATCCCTGGGATTGAGCGATACCTTATTTTGAGTCAAAGAGTTCATGATATGATTAGAACTTCTCAACATGTTCATATCATGTCAATAAATATTAGAGTTAAACAAGCAATCTTTGTAATCTTGTTGGGTTATGTTATTTGAAACTGTAGGCTTTCTAGCTCCTTTTAATTTCTTAATATTTTTTTCCATCGTCTTTTATAATACAGTTCATTTTTAATCTGGTAGCGAGAACTTCGTCTTTAAATTTTCCTATTATTTTTTTGTTGACATCGTTGTATAAAAAGTGTTCTCTAGGATAATTTGACAAGTCGTAGAGATCTTTGTCTCGTTCCATGTCTTTGTACAGGTCTCGAGTGGTTATTCTTAAAATCAAAGAATCCGTATCCGTATAAATCAAATCGACATTGTCTCCGTATTTCATTTTTAGATGATTGTAGTAAAAATCGTACATTAAAAGTTTAGACAAATCTAAAATACTCATGCTGCAATAGATGGGTTTGTTTAAATAAACTTAAGTTCTATACATGTCTATCATAACCAATTCACATTCTTCAAAAATTGTGATATCCTTGTAATTGGGTTTGGCCATTAAAGTGAGACATTTATCTTTTTGGTGGGCTCTTACTAGATGAGCGTCCATTCAGTTTCTAACGTTTTCCATCGTTTTACCAAACACCGAACTGTTCATCAATTTAAAGAAATCTTTCTCAAAATCGGATTTAGCTTTTTTTCTGAGTCGAGTATTTTTATAGATGTACGATCTCTTCCAAGGTTTTTGTTTAAACTTTAAAACCCTATATACTCGCTTTTGAATCTTTCAAAGCTGTTCATGTTCGTACGGGTACACACCCTTTTTAAGCAAAAGTTGAGGTTTTTGGAGGTCTATTGGTCTAGTTACCAACTACATGTACATGTATGCTGGAGAACCCAAGCACCTGGGCTAAGCCACACATCCTGTATAAAAAGTATGTTCTAGCAAAGTTTCACAAATTTATTGGCCTAAGTAATATGTTCATGTACAGAAAAAAAATGACAATGGTAAACAATGGAAAATGAACCTTGAACACATTGTGAAAGAACAAAGTCGCAACCAGATTTAGACAGTCAAGGAATATAATGCTCTAATCAGAAAAAACTCCTTTTACGACGAAGAAGTCATCAGTCCTGAGAAGCAGTTTGACAAACAGGACTTACATCCCATCTATTGCAGGATATCTGTACTGATGAAAATATCTACATTTGGCATCAGGTTTAAGGAAACAGGAAGATACATAAGTACATCTTCTAGCATTACTGTTAAACAGGATATTGAAAACGTGTACGAAACTTGATCCATGTTTAGAATTTCTGGATAATTTTCCCAATGTTCTGGATACATGTAGAAAACATGCATCTAAAAAGATTTGAAGGTTTGCATGGTGAATGTACATGTAGCAGTAAGGTAAAGATTTGCGTTAAGGAGACAACAGGAAGAGTATACTGCCCCAAACGTTGAGTTTCCCCAGCTTCTTTTCAGTCAGAACCCTACAAACTCACCACAAATCTACCACAAATCTTTACCTAATTATGCAAAATGCAATCCCAGCAGATGCACCAATTAGCGACTCTCTTACATGTCTGCTTTTCTAAACAGTCTCCACACACACATGAAAGCCTGGCTGCGATTGGTCCAATGCCAACATTCCAAACATGGCTGCAGCATTTTCTGCATAGCAACCATCTGGCATCGCCCGCAAAGGCATCAATGCAACACCTTCAAGTGAATTAAGAGAGGGCGGCATTTAAGCCTCCATTATTTTTTTAACCGCCTCCATTTTTCCCAGTTATGTGTAAACCCCAAAAGCCAGAGAATGCAAAACCTATGCAGTTGCGTAGTCGCTACTAATACAATGTACATAACGTACAGTTGAGGTTGTAAATTTACATGTAAAACACTGCAGTTCTGCAAACAAATTCCTAATTCACTCCAACGCTGTGAACCAAATCCATGTGATTATACATGCATGAGGAAGGACTTCTAAAACATGATTTTATTGATATACTGGGAATTTGCAACAGAAAAATTGCAAGAAACAAAACGGCTCCAGCAACAATTAAAGGAATAATTTCCAAGCGTACCTGTATGTAAACGTCAACGGCAACTGTGCAAGTATTAGTAAGAGTGATTTTTGATGGAAAAGATTATTGCACATGTATAATTAACCAATGTATGTTTATACATGCAGACAGTAACATGGACTCGTTTATAGATAGCCGGCCTACACTGTACATTATGTACAAAATGTAGGGTATTTTGTCTACAAATTGAGTGCACTGTCCCACAATACAGTGCAGTACGTACATGTACCTTTAACCCTAACAGTCCTGAATCCTCCAATTTTAATATGATTTTCCACACGCCCTAATTAATACACATTTCCTGTCTATCCATAAACAAGGTCCATGTGACAGGTGAGGAAATGGGTAGAACTACATGTACATGCCTGCTGTCACAAAACTTCCTAAATGTTTGAGTGCAATTACCAGTACAAATCATTTTGAGAAGTTGCCTAATCCTTGGACCCACCAGAAAAGTCATTTTCAGACTATCAAAGGCTGCCACTCACCACACACAATGGAATTCAGTAAACATTCCAATGATAAGAATGCAAGTTTGATGTCTGGTCATGGTACACTGATAATAAACTTATGATGGGCAGATTAAAGGCCACCAATCAGCCACTACAGGAAAGGCCTTGATATTTTATTTACACACCTTGTTGGGTCCAAACTCCAGCATATATGTGACCCGCTCCGGAAAAAGGTATATATTATGTCGCAAAATATGAAAAATTAGTTTTATTTATGTTTAGAAAGCCAACAATGTGGGCTTTCATTTGGTACATGATAGAGCTCCAAAGCCCTTTCCATTCTGGAGATATCGCGTTTTTGCATATTAATTAGTTCTATGGAGTTCAAATTGCACAACAGAAAAAACAGGCTTTGAAATAGCTAGTTCTAATACACTGCAATGGAACAATGCACTCTAAAAAGGTTATTGTTTCACTCTATTCACTGAAATCAACACCTGAAACTTTAGATGTTTAAGATGTCATTAAAGACAAAAAACAAAAAATGAATTTTGACGAAATATGTCACCCTCTCAACGTTGAAAGGGCCATTACACGTAAATGCATAGCGCTACTTATATCACCTTTTTCTGGAGCGGGTCACATGTACAAAGTGTGCAGTATTATGAATGAGAGTTTCGATGCACATTTGCATGCACTTCATATGGATAGAGTGAATTTGTGAAGCCTACAAAATGTACATGTACAATTGCAAAAAAATGTGCACTTTCTACATTCCATTAACCTCACTTTGCAAACACAGGCTGTTTACAGAGTTACATGTGCTGGTAATCAATCCCACCTCCACAAAAATAAGTGTCTTGAAATAACAGTAACATTATATTTTGTTTAAAAATGTGTACAGGTATGCAAAATTGTACTGCTGATCCAATTAAACAGCAGATTAGAGCAGCTCAGGGTAGAACCACTACATTAGAACTAGGGAATGTGCATTTAATCAAGGGTAGTACGAGAATCGGGTACCCGTTAAAGAAAGCCAATACCAAAAATTAAATTGCTGTTCATGCATGTTAATTACCACCACATCAGTGCATGAATGCAGGAAGATTCAAGTGCATACAGTAGGCTTTATATGTGTACATTGTACATGTACAAAAAATGTAGTTTTGCGGTGTAAATTGCATTTTCGCAAGCATCATAAATTTTAATCCATTTTGTTTTTCCAGGTACCCTAGTTTTCATTTTTTTTAAATCACCACAAATGACATTCAAAACTTTCTTTTTTATTGTCTGACAAATTACTAAGTAATATGTTAATTCGTTTATGAGTACTCGATTCCATAATCTGGAACCGGTTTCTGACATTAGCAGTCGGGTACCCGGTTCAGATGCACAGCCCTAATTATGACTCGTTCAGTAATGTTCACCTGCTCGACAATGTTATGCAGTAACGCAAGTAAATTGTACAGTGTACATTGTACAGGTACTTAAATGCATATCATCATTCTTTCCATATTTTCCAATAAAAAGGGGGGGTTTAAATAGATCCCATTTGAGCAAACCAAACAAATAACCTCATAAAGAATCTCCCACATGCATTTATCAACTAATGAACAAACAATGGTTTTTGACTTCGCTACATGATCGAGTATCAGCTCCATGCTCCGACTGAAAAGTTAATGGATTTCCTCCTAACAAATTACTATGGAAGAACACTTTTTAGTAACAAAAACAAACAAGTTGGATTACACTGCACTCTATTTGGTCTTTCTAAATATATTGTTCTATTGTGTTGAACACATGTATACATATGTTCATTACATACTTGCGTTTGTTCTACCAAACAAACGTAGATGTACATGTATAACAAATATCGTCCGCGATTTCCAGAATACCTCCGCGATTAAAATCGTGTACAAAACCTATGGGAGTCTTCCGCAAAAAGTTAAAGTACAAACAAAAGAGGGAACAATAGGACGTCCGCGTTTGAAGGTCGATACATGTTCAACTGTACTTAAATTAGGAGCATCACTCTCCTAATAAAAAATTGAACTTAGTACATGTACATCTGTTACTTATTGGCCGATCCATCAAAATCAAGCCAACACAGCTCTTGGGTTTGGATAGATTTGGGAGAGTTAGGGTTAGCAGACTGGTGCCTTACCATGGAATACTAGTTTTTGCCTTTTCTTTGCCTTCAAATCATGCATCTTATACTAATAGAAACTGCCTGTGCAAATCATCAGCCTCTGCAACAGAGTCAGGTTACCACACAGACAGATTTAGCTACTACATCAGCTCAAGTACGACAACAGCGTACAATGCAAATGTCAATGGGTGTGGCACAATGTTTTTTTTATAAACGCTACTTTAATGCAGCGTTTGTTTGCGTAAGTACATGTATCCTTAATGCCATTGCCAGGTATGTAGCCATGTCTCAATTGACTTCAATTAAAGGGCTGCATCCCTCCTTTGGTTTGTGGTAAATGTGGTTGCTGATTCACCACTGCACCACAATTCTGTATTGAAGTGGTGGCAGAGGGGTGTCTCCAAACTGCATTCACATCATACAGTAGATACAAGTGATGCAACTTTAATTTAAAATGTTACCAGTGGAAGTGCAAATGACACCACAGCTTTACATTAGGTCAGAGACATGATTTTTGATTGGACGAGAGTATTTTAGATTTTAAATTCTCCATGGTAAAATTATGTTCTGTGACTGCAAATATATTCTTTTTGCCTTTTCTCAAAAAAAGAAGAAAACTCATAAAAGAGAAGAAGGCGAATTTACAATTTACAGGTTTAAATCGTTCTAGGAGACCCATTTGGACAACATCCTGGCAGCCATTACAGCTTCTTTTTTTAAGTTGTTTTTTACCCAATTCACAATACACTTATTCTAGACAACAGTACATCCATGTACATGTATGGCATGTACTTAATTTACATGAGCATTTCTTCATGCAAACAAACCTTTCTTACATTGTATCTCAGTCTGTGCATGCATGGCTAGGCTAGAAATTAGAGGGAAAATTTTTGAGATGTGAATTACATGTAATTGAATTTCACCTAATCAAATTGTGCATATATATTGCAAGCCACGAGCCAAGCCTATCTGAACATATCTCCCAGACAGTCCAAATGCAAATTGGCCAAACTGATTATTGAATTTTACAGGTACATGTACATGTATGTTTACCTCTAATTCTCACGCTTTCTGCTACACTTCATAAACTGTGTTAAAAACTAGAAGGCATTTAAATAATGCAAGTAAACCTTGCACTGAATCATACATTATGCAGTTTCAGCCAGTTCTGTAGATCGAGAGAGGTAGAGTTTAACCTGAATTTATTCAGCTGTACACGATGTCCTATGCAACAACAACTGGTTCCCGGGGTTTGCACAAAAACTCACAAAGCAACTATTTGTATGTGTCTGGGTAAACCAGCATTTGCCTTCAACAAACTCAGAGAAAGTCCTTTATCATACATTGCAAAATTTCAATGACACCAAAAGGCCTTGCTTCAAGGACCACAACTCTATGCACAGACTACAATACAGCAAACTGACAGCAGATTCCAGACCAACTGGGTTCAACCTTGCACTATTGTAATAAGAGCTTTACACAAAGTCCTTGTCCAACCAAAAATAATCAAGATATTTCTGGATTCCAATGAATGTGATTAAAGGGACACATTGCTTTGGATTTTGCGATTTGGGCTATAAAACTTAAATGGATATGGTTGGGAAGCTTTTTTAAAAGTAGAAAGATTCACATAACTATCCCTTCAAATTGCGTGGTTTTTGTTTAATTTCGTGACAAATAATGGTCCGCCATTTTGTAGAACCAAATTTTTGACTCCACAAAATGGCGGACCATGTTCACCAGTCGTATTTCCAGTCGCAGCTGGTTGAAGTACATTCTGTTGATCCATTTTGATGTACTGTGGCACGGCGCGCAGCACTGGCGATATGTTTCGCGAGATAGAGAATGGTACCTGGCGATCATCTGATAGGTTTACAAGGCCACTGGCTGCGGCGCCAGCCTAAAGACTCTTACAGCGTATTTTGCGCATTATTTAGACGGTGGTATTTACTACTGGAAATAAGTCTATGTTTCGCGGGTCAGATGTCAGAGTCAGGGGCTAATTTTTGGTTTTATAATCACTACTCACTAATTACAACACATTATAAGTGTTTTTTTGCATGAACAACTCTTATAAAAGATAAGGAACATTTCCAAACAGCAAAATTTCATGACATTTGAAGGCAATGTGTCCCTTTAAAGGTACTGTACACGATTGGTAAGCCTCCAATTTTTTTTTACTGAATTATTACGAAATACCTTACTAGACTGTAAATTAATAGTTGTCTCAATCATCCTGTGAAATGATGGCACCAGGTGTGCCGTCGTGAAGAAAAGTGGAAATTGCCTTTAGTCAAGGTGCGCGTGGCTACCCGGAAGAGTGGTAGGCCCCGGACATGCTGGCATTTGGGGCGCGTCACGCATCCAGGTAGCCACGCGCGCCTTGACTAAAGGCTATCATCCGCCCAACGGTTGAAAATGAGTGCCGTTTTTCTCTCGTTTTTTCGCCATCCAACAACGCAAAACTTTGAACAGGTCAGTGGAATGATATTTCCTATAAAATACTGACCCCCAAATCTGCCCATTTCTGAAAATTGCAACAATGACCAATCATGTACACTACCTTTAAAGGTTGGGTTCAGCAGTAAAATGTCTGTCTCTCTGAATAGGGGTACACAGCTGTCTGTATATTGTAAACAAGAATGCCTCCCGCACAGTAAAAGGTCTTGTGGGTGTGTCATTAGTGTCAAAAGAGTGGGGTTTACATGTCTAGGCAAGACCGCCTGCAACACACATTCACTGCCTACACATACAATGAAGAGAGGAAATTTGGGATAATTTATCTCGGAAATTTATCTCGCCGCTAAAACGGTGATTTAAAACACCTCGGAAGGAGGATTTAGCACTAAACCAGAATGGTTTTATGTTCTAGTACGATGTCTGAACGATTTCGCTATAACGCTTCCCGTTTTAGCCAGCGCAGTTGACTCGGTGTTACGTAACCCCTTTTGTGGCGCGCCTTTTACTGTGTTAACAGTCGCAGTTGTCAGTGCATGTCCTATAGCACGCATGGTCCAACAATCAGCATCTTTGCTAATACAGTAAAGCCTTCACATGCGTCTTTCTGCTCTTGCCCTTACATTTAGTTCATTGTTCCGATATTTTTGAAGCAGTTGTTGAATTTGTTGAAACTCTAAAATCTACACACGACTATCCCAGAAATTGAAAGCGTATACAAAATGAAAGCCCTAAAACACAAATTTAAGGCCATGGTGGATTCTAATAGGCGCAGTGGTAGGGGACGATCCAGCTGTCAATTCTTCAACGAACTCGACAGAGTGCTCGGGTCGAGACCGGCTGTAAACCCTCCCCTGGCATGATCGTGGATACATTGGAAACCAATGTTTTCTTCTTGTTTTCTTCTTTGCTGAATCGCGATAATTATTCGAACTAGAATATCTTGTGACAGCACCATGTTGACAGTAATGCATGTACATGTAATGGTGGTGCGCGCAATCCTAGTGATGAATGCACATGTACGCCGGCAACCAGTTGAAAGCTGTGCATACACATTATACATATGTACAATGTACATGATGCATCCCATACACATCATTTTATGATGTACACAGGTAAACCACCTCGAGTTGAACTCACTATACTTAAAACGGTGTCTGGACGCTCAGTATGTTTTAATTTTATGACCTGCCACCCGTGGTGAGCGACAGTTTTAACTTTTACCATTTTAACTAAAACAATGACTGAACATAGCCATACATGTACCAGCAGGCCTTAATAAAAGGGATGAACATAGAGGTCACTGTAACATCATGGTCTAAAGTTTATTTTCCAATTTCAGACGGTATGAGTTCTAGCTTAATTTTATGAGCTGTAATTCAATGTGTAAACATCTACATGTACATTTTGGAGCCTTTAAATACATTAGAAATATATTGCCTTCTTACTTAAAAAGACAAGTGTATTTTAATTGTATTGTTTCCCGTTTACAGTATGGAATTGAGGTTTTCGGTAGCTGTTCTAACAAACTGTTACATAAGCTACAGATACTGCAAAATCAGCTTATTAAATATCTGTTTAATTTACCCCAAAGTTACAGTACTGAAATTATCCACAGAGAGCTGGGCTTATATAAAGTAGCTGACCTGTATAAATATAAAGTTTTGTGTTTTGTACATAATTGTGTCTTTAGCAATCCTGAAGTTTTTTATGAATTACTTTATATTTAATTGTTCTTTACACAACTACAACACCCGTCACTCTAATCTAGTTTACCCAGTTAACATTTCAGGAAACATAGGAAGATCATCTGTAAATTTTCTTGGAGTATCCTATTGGAACAGACTACCTACATGTAATAACATAAAAGCAACAAACGATTCTAGAACTTTTTAAAAATTACTGAAGAAATTCCTCTAATTTATTGAGCCTGTTATTGTATCTATCATTTGTTTTATACTCCTCCCCATTCCAGCATTGTCGGATACGCACTAGTGTTATTTTATGTATTGTTTAATGTTTGTGTAATACTTTTGATGTCTATTGCTTTTCTTATTAATGATTAATTAATTAATGTAGTTTCATTTATACTGACCTCTGACCTCCCAAGGAGTTTGACCTCCTAAGGAGTCTGACCTCCCAAGGAGACCGGCTTTGATAGCAATTATTTGCTCACCGGTATCCTACCCATTGTATTGTTAGCCATAATGGTTAATTATTATATTTGTGCGTACTTTACAATGTGGCATTCACAGTGAATGGCCGAGTCAGAAGTGCACCTAATCTGCATGTAATTTTACGAAAACCTTAAATTCTGTTTTAATACATGTAGGCCTACATGTAAATAGCCCATCTAATTTGATGAAAACCACTTCCAAATTATGTTATTAATGGGCCACAGTTTTTAACCCTAACCTCACCTCAAGCTAAAAAGTACTCTTACTACACGTACAATGGCATTTAGAAATTATTTTTTATACTTACTGTATTTTATAGTGTATGCATGTAGTGTACTTTACCTCAAATGAATGCCTTGGATGTTAGGGTAATTTACTAAATGGGTTGTCAGTATCATCTTTCCTGGAGTTGGTCTTTCTTTACATGTACTTTGCCGTCTATGCTTAATAATAATAATAATAATAATAATAATAGCAGGTTCTTATATAGCGCATTTCAGATCCACTGGATCTCTCAATGCGCTTAACAGTCAAAATTAATGCAAAATAAAATAAAATGGTAAACAAACAAAAAATAGCTGTGTGTCAGTTGGTTGATAACAGTCACTGAAAAGCCAATTTAAACAAATGGGTCTTTAGATGTTTCTTGAAAAGTTGCAGTTCAGTTTCGGATCGGAGAGATTGTGGAAGAGAGTTCCAGAGCCGTGGGCCTGCAATTGAAAATGTCTTGTCTCCATAGGTTTTGGTCCTGCCTGAACCGACGGTGAGGAGCTGCTGTGTGGATGACCCGAGGGATCTTGATGGCGTGTAAGGGATAACAAGTTGGGAGATGAAATCTGGGCACAGACCGTGGATGCCTTTGAAGATGATGAGCATAACTTTGTAATGAATTCTAGATTGAACTGGTAACCAGTGTAGGCTCTTTAGGACGGGTGTTATGTTGTTCCTCTTCTTGGCCCGCGATACCAGTCGTGCTTGCATAAATATGGCTACAAGCAGGCTACTTATAAAGGTACAATGTAGTCCAATTGTATTGGTCCCTGATAGTGGTAATACATGAATATTTCCACACACATACTTGGTCATGAGCAAATTTTGAAATAAATCTGGGGAAGTCTGGCTGTTACCAGCTATTCATAAACTGAATATACAATGTTCCAGGATGTGGCATTGAACTCCCTTGATTTTTGTTCCATTCTACATATGTACACACATGTACAGCCTGAAACATCTTCACTGTCATCTCAAAAATGTGAGCAAAAACACTGGGATAATACTAAATGGTTTGTTTATTACACCTCCATTAGGTTGATGTATGTAAAATCAAAACCAACTAAATATCCAAGGAATATCTGGAAAAGGGAAGGCACATCTCACTGAGTTACCTGCAGGAAAGAGAAACTTCGAACCACTTATGTAGATTGTGCCACCCACACACAACAGATCTGTCAATTTAACAACCTCAGACAGTTCTTGGACTGCACCCTTTCCCGAATGTCAAGACAACAATGAGTTCTTGAGTAAAGTCCTGTTCCCTCATTCAGCGTGTGACCCATGCTTCACATTGGCATCATTTTCCAATAAACTATCCCCAGAATCCTTTAATAGGTTATAATTCATGCCTTCCCACCTGCTGCCGGTGATCTAATAATAACAGTGATCATATCAGCCCTGAAGTTTCACAACCAGGCCAAGTATCTGTTCCCTATCAAATGACACTGCGAATCATCCCGTGGGCTGAATTTACGGCAAGAGAAAGGACTGCCTACATTGAAATTTCCCAAAGCCTCTGCCCATCAAAAAAAATGAAAGCAAGTCAGTCTTGACACAGTCTAGTTCACACCCAGTATTAATCCCAACAGTCATGAATCCTCCAATTCTAATATGATTTTTTTTTTACATACATGTACATGTACTAGGGAGTTAGGGTTAAATTTTAATGTACAAAGTTTTGATGTTCTAGAATTAATTATTCCATTATTAATTAAAAGCCTCGATTGCATGCAGTTGTTATAATGGTTGACAGTATTTATAAGCAGGGAGGTGAGTTGGTCTTACCGATGGTGCAAGTTACCCTGACTGGGTCCATACATGTAGGTCTGAAAATTGGGTAAACTTAGAACTCTGAAATTTGATGAAGAATTATCCTCTATTTAGATCTGGGCCAAGGATAATCCTAAGGATGGTGGACTTGGCAGTTCATAATGTCACCAACCCTACCACCTCTAATCGTAACCCTTTACCTAGAGTGACTTTTAGCCTTGTATTGGGTGATTTCTATTTGGAAAAACCACTGATAAAGAGCCCCTGGATGCAACGGACAAATGAAAGCCCTTTATCAGAGACTGTCTCAATGGGCAGCTTGGACGCAACCAGGGATGGCCATAGTTGGCAATGTTGAATCGAGTGTCAATTGAAACTTTGCTACATGTACACTGCATCATGTCATTGAGTAGACCCATTCAAATGTGCATGATGTAGCATGCTGTGTGTTCAACGATATTTTATCCCGACCAAGAAAAGCTTAACATAAATTACTATATCAAAATGAATTATCAGTTTAGCTTTCAGGAAAGTTATAGGCCTAACTACCCAAAAATGTCATTCTGTATTCATTTTTCAGCCTGATGACATCTTGAACCATCTCTGTCCTGACAGGCATGTAATGTTTTGTGCTTTAAATAATGTTACAGCACGGCAGTTGAATGCCGCACTAACTCTGCGGTGGGCCATGGCGCTGTTTTGTTTTAGTAGGTTACCATGGTGTAAACAGTGCGTGTATATTGCCATAGCACACTGCAGGGTTAAGCAATGTTGGTTTTGTGCTGCACCAATGAATTAGAACTACATGATTAAAAAATCACAAATTGATTGATTTCTGAAAATAAATTGTCTGCTCATTGGAAACTGGAATGTTTCCCAATTTGCTTGATTTTGTACTTATACCCTGACTGTTTACTGAACTACCCATCATTGATGTTAAAGGTACATTTGTAAGCTAAAAGTAAACACAGGCCCACAGTTTGGCCTCATAAAAAATAAAGTAGGTTTATAGCCTTTTTGTTAGGCAAAGTATGCAATGCACATAAATTCCTTCTCCATGACAACTGAGTGTCACCAAAATTAATGGATACTAATAAAATTGGACCATTATCCCAAATGCAGTTCATGAAATTTCCACACTTTTTAAAACATGTAATAAATTCAGGATTTAGTGAAATTCAATGTTTGGATTCCTTAATTCCTTTTTGAAGGAGAGGGGGAGAGGGGGAGGGGGAGGTGGACGAACATTGCTGTTCGTAAAATTAAAAGGGATTGGTTCTTTGTCGCCAACTGTCCCAAATGCAGTCCATGAAATGTCAGAACTTAACCAGTTCACGTCAGAGGATGTGTTAACACGATCTGGCTGACTGGTTAAAACGTCAAGCTTGCTCTCAACATGCTAATCCCCCATTTGTTTTGTACACACACATAAAGTCCGAGAAGTCTGTGGAGGCGGACCGTGTATTGAACTTGAACTTGGCCGCTGTGCACGGCCTGTTTACGCTCCGGTGGGCGCACCCGGAGTATTGAAATAGGAGGTTTGGGCAAGAAATATACAAATACTGTTGAAATGACTCTTGCATCAGTATTTGTGGCGTATAATATCAGAAGTTGGCTGCTATATTTGGCCTTTTTTGAAAATCAAAATTTGACAAAAATAATCCCGGCATGAACTTGAAGTGGTTAAAAAAATTATTTTAACTGAATTTCATTTATTTTGTTGTGCTTTTTACAACGTTTTGCATTGTCAGACCGCACAACATGTGAACAATATATTATATGAACGAGATGAAGTTATAATGCATTTTTGAAATTAATATTCCTGTTTCTGCATGCTAAAAGAAAACCAATTAATTTCATGGTATACAACCTGAAATGTTCACAGAATTGTAATTATCTGAAAATTGATAAAAGTTAAGAGGCCTTTTACATTTTGATCCTAGTATAATCTTTTTCAAAAGCTATAACTATTTCAAGGTTGATGGTTGATGGATTGTGTTCTTTTGCTGTCATGGTACATGCAGAACATGAGTAAGAACACACAGCATTTCTACAGTTGTGCATGGGGGATGTCTAACCAACCACTCAAGTCCAGAGGATAATCTACAGTCTAGCCATGTCCAGCACAAAGGCTGATGACAAACACAAGCCCTACATCCCTCCAGCCATGCTAGTAGGCTGGGTTGACCCTGCCAGGGTCATGACCCTGAGTGAACAACTAGTCCATTCCCTGGCCATTAATCACCATTGGTAAACAGAGGTAATGAGGGGATATCATTTACAATGGAGGTGTGAAGAGCAGTGATGAGTTACATGTTGGTAGTGACTGTATAAATCAATTGTTATTATTTAGCAAAGGGCCTACCTTTGTGAAATCCCAGAGCCACTTGTATGCCCTCTAAAATCTAATTTTAGGTTTACAGTTACATACATATATGTACATAGTGTTTGTTAGTGGTAGGATTTTACAGAAAAGAAAATTGACCTTTTCTGTTGTTTTACCATTTCATAAATGGGGTTAATTTCAGTATACAACAGAAATAAACAGAACTCTTTTGAAACAGAATCTGTGCTTGGAAGCACGCACGATATGACAATAGTACAGAAGAGATACATGTAAAAAATTGAACATCCTATTAGAAATAAATGAATTTGTCAATCCTAACCCATCCAGATCCCTCAAAAACCACAAAGATTTTTGTTTTGAGGATTTGCAGGAGTGAGGACAGTACAGCACTGCCACTGTTACTGTTACTTAATGTCCCATGACAAAGAAAATACCATTGTGGTGGATTTTGGAGGATTCAGGAGGTTTGCAAGCAAAAATGCCCAAGAATGTTATGGAAACAAATAAATAAGTTTTCGTGGTGAATCCATCAGCAAACTTGATTGACTGAAAAGTCTGTTCAGCCATCTTTAATTGACATAAACTGTGACGGTGAATGTTCAACACAGCAGAACTCAGGGGTTGTAATGTCAAAGCTGCAACATTTGACAAATTTCTGAAATCACTGGTTTGGAACATGTATTCCATTAACCCTCCCTCTCTCGGTGCCAAAATGGAGCCAACTACATGTACATGTACATGTACCCTACCTATCAAAACCCATCAAGTGACAGGTTGAAACACACAAGCTGTTGGAGAGGAAGGGCTTAGGTTTTTTTTATATAGTTATAACAGTAGGAGGATTAAGGATTAAATGGAATACATGTATATGGGTGATTCCATAAATGTGGGGGCCGGTGTCTCTCTTTACATTGTGATATTTGTTTCCCTTGTATTACCAACAGTGAAATATATATACAAATGATTTTAGTTGCTCAAATTATAGTACTTGTACCTAAATATCTGGTAGCAAAGGATGAAACATCCGACTAATTTCCTGACAGTATGGTGTCCTAAATAGTTCACGGTTTCACGTGTAAAAGGGACACCAAAGCTGCGACATTTTAAAAACTGCTGTTGAAATGCATTGTTTGGTTCTCACATTCTACCATGTGCACATATGTGTATGAAAAATTGCCCTTCATTATGTTAAAAGCATGTTAATACTGCTTAAGAATGGCACCATATTTAAATGATTTAATAACTAGTTGACCGAGATTGACAGTGTGTTAGCCTAGATGTTTCACGTGTAAACAAGACCCACTTTTTTGGTATCCCTTTTACACGTGAAATTTGTGTAATGTTTCTGAGAAATAAAAAGATAATTGGGTTCACTGGCAAATCCAAATCCATCATCATTAATTACATGTCCCACTTGATAAGTGTGAAATCATAACAAAGATTGCATGCTTGGAAATGTTTAATTTTGGGCCATTTACTACATGTAGGTTTCACGTGTAAATGGGGACACCAAATGGTGTCCCCATACGCAATCATGCACCAAATTGTTATTTTTAGTCCAATTCAAATTATTTTCACAATAAACCTTGATGTTTTATCCTGGGTAATACATTTTAAAATAAACACCACATTGAGCATGAATTATCACAAAAATAGCAGAAAACTAATTTGGTGTCCCCTTTTAACCCTAACCATCCCTAACCTGCCAAAATCAAACACCCCTTTGTGTTGAATTTTGTGTGATTGGGTACTGTAGAGCCTTGGCACCATCACTTTGCATGGGACTTGATGCCCTGATTTTGTCTAAGTACAAAGAATGTGCCATTGGTTTACTACACAGTGTTGGAGTTTGTGTGGTTAGGGAAGGATTCTAGTAAAAAGGCTTGGGCTGTTAGGGTTAATACACGTGAAACCGTGAATGGGTTTTGACATGATATTTTGGCATTTCTGGAGTAAATAATGTCTGATTTTGGATACAATTAATCAGGAATGTCAATATCTTTAAGTTATAGTGAAAATTATTAATAAATCCCCTGTCAATCAATGTTTCCATTTTGGGTCAAAATGTCACAAGTTGGTACCCTAATTTATGGAATAACCCATATATCAACTCCCCAAACTTTTCCCCATAACGAGCACATTGTTGTGCACATTGTCTAGAACTACCGGTATTCTGCATGGGTCCCCCTGATCTAACCTTTGACCCCTATCAATGGAAACCATGGTGAAAGGTCCGCCGAAATGTGACAGACATTAACCACACATTCACATCAACCCATGTGAGTATGCCTACAGTTCAAATGTCAGGCAGCAGTGGGGATGACTATAAACTGTATGCTCCCATTCAAACCTGCACAGAGCATGCATTTTGTTACAAACTTTCAGACATACATTGTACAATACATAGGCCTACATACTGCACATTGTATTGGTGAAATGTTTAATGTAGTACATAATACTTTGGCAACAGACCAATCCATTAATTAAGCCTAACCCTCCAGGGTATTTTGGCTAGAAACCCTGCCAGACGCATCAGATTGCATACTTTGTCACATTGACAGACTTGTGTGGAGAGTGCAGCAAGGTCAAGCTGTCACCACAGATGCACTGTGCTGCATCTGGCAGGGTTAGGGTTAAGCCCTGCCCCTTGACGTATTGTCCAATCACAGCCGTGACTATGGTCCGACAGCAGTCCAACAAAATTGATGGATGTGCAGCACACACGACTGGTAAAGGGTAAAGGCTTTCCATTGACTGCTACATGATAGCCATTTCCCTCAGACAATCTCATCAAATTCTGTTAAGTTTTGTCTCAATTTTCAAAGTGAACAAAGAAAACTGGGTGGAGCGGGATTCAAACCTGCAACCTCCGGAAACCATACTGGCGCTCTACCAACTGAGCTATCTTGACCTACATTGTACAAAACATGTACATTTGTACATGTTGGCGGTCTCCCAAATTGTCAGTATCTTTGTTCGGTTTTGTCTCAATTAGACATGTTCCCATTCGATTTATACAAGTAAGTTGATGTGATTGGACAAAATTTAACGCAATTCCACCTTGATATAATATACATCAATTAAAAGTGAAGTCTCAACTAACGAGAGGTATGGGTTCTGAAAAGGAGAATTCTCCTGACGAAAATTAGAGCAGGCTAATCGAAACGTTGAGAATAACCAGAGAAGTCCCCATGGTTCTCCCCTGAACCATATTTATCACTTATCGACAGTAGAGAAAACGAGTTGCCCGAAATTGGTTCTCCCTTGAACCCTTCTTACTTAACGAAGGTTGAGATACGAGTTGTGCGATAAGGTTCTTTTCAGAACCCATACCTCTCGTTAGTTGAGATAAACACATGGTGTTACCGCAAACCGACACGATATCGATATTCCACCATGCAAAGCCTCAAAACTTATAAAAGTGAAGTGTTGACGATGGAAGAATATTTTTGATTGGTTTCTGGTTGATGGTACAGGACATGGGTTTCATCTTTGAAATTCTCATGATCTCATGATGCTGTACGTGATTGAAGACATGTAAGGCCTATACAGTGCAACTTCTTACATGTTGTACATTGTACCTCTCATGGTGTCATGTATCGAAATTCATTTTTTTGCTCACTCGTTTCCTTTCTTGCTTGAATAAAGAAAGAAAGATGCTTACCGTGCATGTACATACTTGCTTATTCACATGCTTCATTGTATGAGCAGAAGCAAGAGGCATGCATGTATAAGCCCCAATTTGTTTTTTAACTTCAATCTTTTCTCAGACTTTCAGATCACGTAAATTATAGACTTTCTGCAGTAAATTTTTTTACCAACTCAATACATAATGAGAGCAAAACTATGTCGGTAGCCATCAAGCTTCAAAACCTCACCAGCTTGATGCAATTAAACCAAGGTACGAAAAAATATTGCCAACATGTACATGTAGCTCAGTGAGTTCAGTGGATGTAACAAACATCCTCCGAAGTAATTTAAAGTTAGGACTAGGGGATGTTGGGAAAGGGGGGTGGTTTCTTGTTTTGACACTCCCAGAGGAAGATCCAGCAATAAAGAGTAAATCGCTTGGTTCCTGTGCGGGGAAACTTGAGGTCATTTTTAGCAGCAAAACAACTCTGGAAGACGCCAGACTCAACACAGGCCTCCTCCGATCAAAGTTTTTTTAATCACAGAGATCAAATACTCAGCTTCATGTTTATGGGAATGCAGGGTGTCAACACCAGTTCAATCTTGAATTGTGACGGTGTATTTTACAGTTTCAGTTAGACTTAAAAAGCTTAAATAACTATCACAGCCTATCAAAAAATCTACCCACTTTCTCTGACAGGTTGTGTGTTTTAACCTGTCACTTGTTAGATTTTGATAGGGTACATGTAGTTGGCTCCATTTTGGCACTGAGAGAGGGAGGGTTAACCCTAACCCTCCAGGGTATTTTGGCTAGAAACCCTGCCAGACGCATCAGATTGCATACTTTGTCACATTGACTTGTGCGCAGAGTGCAGCAAAGTGAAGCTGTCACCACAGATGCACTGTGCTGCGTCTGGCAGGGTTTAGCGCATACAATTTTAGGGGGTGTTAGATTTTTATTTGTGCTATAAAAGATTAATTAAGACAAAAGGGGAAAGGGAAAAAAAAAATTAAATACCTGTCCATTTTATTCCCTTTACCAAGTTGTACATGTATATAGCTACATGAGACACTGTGCAGGTTAGGTAGATTGCGAGACATAATTTGTCGCTGCGGGAAGCAAGCAAATCTGACGTCATGAAATAAGCCGAGGTCCTCTTTTGTGTCCAGCAATAGACACAAAAGAAGACTTTGGTCTCATGATGTCACAATGACAACTTCTAGGAAAATGGCACCTGCGGGCTAGCCAGGATTTTTGTATTAGCTCATGGCAGAAATAATTACCCATTTTACCTTAACTCCAACCCTGCTAACTGCAACAGAATGCACCAATGGTAAAAGGTTTAGCAGTCAAGGCATGTCTCCTCCATGTCTCCATTCTTTTGTATTTAGTATTATACAAGCCTCTAGCAACAATGCTGGTACAGATGAGTTCACTGCACAGTGCAACATTGCATTTGGCAGGGTTCTTATTTCAGCTGTGTTGCATTCTGTTGTATTTGGCAGGGAGCTCAGAGAATAACTCGTGGGGGTAAGGGTTAATCTACATAAAACTACAAATTGACGCCGATTTCTCTCGCCAATCCACACCCTCTTTAACACACCCTGAAATATCTAAAGTTCCATTCCCTTACAGATTTACTTCTGTAAAAAGAGCACTACCTCACCAGTTTACAGAGAGCTTTCAAAACCCTCACAACAGAATCTCTTCAACGAATTGTTAAGCAGATTATCCAAGGTTCAACCAACCGTAAAGGGGAAAAAACTGCCGAAAAGAGCTCCCCCCATCCAGGGAAGGATTACCACAATATAAAATATTTGATAATTTTGCACTTACGACATGGGGGTACCTTGGAAGTGAACAGTGCAAAAAAACGGTCAGGTGAAACTAATTTCACAAAGGTTTCTACCCACACCTTTACAACAAGCAGTGAAATATTTCCTGTCCTTATATGGCCTTCTTAGAAAAATTGTATTAACTGTGTCCATTGATATAATGTACACATGTGCCACAAGTAAATTTATACATGTATGAAGACAAAGCAATAATACAAATCAGGGGTGAGATTTGAGGACAATATAAAAATCCACAGAACATCCGAAGGCATTTACTATTAAAACTGTATAATAATTTATGTAAACATGTTCCATTCTCCTGTCCAACATGTCTCTTATTTCTGTGTCTTTCAACAGTTGAAAAACCTGCGGTTGTCGTAAATTTATAAAAGAATGGCGGCCATCTTGAAAATAAAAAATAAAAAGCCCCTCCTCTTCCCTTAAAAAAAAAAGCCTGGACGCTTAAAATGTTTTCTATTTACTTGGCCTTGTACCCAATGGTAAACATGTATAGTAGCACACTTTTGGGCATGGCATGATAGTACATAACTCGCACTGTAGAAAATACAGCATTTTAAGGAACAGACCCATTTTGGTACATGTTAGCCCTAGAAGGACGCCATGATATGGCGTCCTAGCGCACAAGACTGCAAAACAGTCCTATGCTAGAAACCGAGGTTCGAAAATCACACTTTACCTTCAGAAATATTCTTTGCATCATCTCCGTCCACAGTTCTACAGCCCATCTACATGTATATCTCCCCGGTAGGATAGAAATATTCCTCCAAGAATGTTAAGAACAGGAGATATTTGCGGCGCAAAATCGTCTCCACGCGACGCTGACTTCACAAACAAGAGGAGCAATACCCACATCTGGAACGTTCATCAACAGAGGGTGCAATTTACAGTCCCCGTGCACTGTGCCGTGCACGGCTGCGGCGGGTGCGCCGCGCGGTGACCGCCTGTAAATCGCGTCCTCTGTTGATGAACGTTCTAGATGTGGGTATTGCTCCTGTTTGTGAAGTCAGCGTCGCATGGAGACGATTTTGCGCCGCAAATATCTTCTGTTCTTAACATTCTTGGATGAATATTTCTATCCTACCGGGAAAATGGGCTGTTGAACTGTGGACGGAGATGATGCAAAAATATTTATGAAGGTAAAGTGTGATTTTTGAACCTCGGTTTCTAGCATAGGACTATTTTGCAGTTTTGTGCGCTAGGACGTCATATCATGGCGTCCTTCTAGGGCTAGGTACATGTGTGTGATGTTCTGTGTAGTATCCCGAATAACGTGAATTATAACATCCGATTCCAAGATTTGATGAAAAAGGGTGAAGGCCCATAACTGAAAGACACAATCATGCAAAATCAAACTGAGAATAATCACTGAAAATTAGGTAATCCATTAATTAACCCTAACTACATGTACCCCAAGCCTTACAAACTCCAACAGCAGGGTGAGCAGATTGTGTTGAATTTTGATGGGTTCAGTACTATAGGGCCGTGCCGGGTACCCGGATACCCGTGACCCGACCGCTGATTACGGGTATCCGGTTCCATTTTATCGATTCTATTACCCGAAACTGTCTTTGTAAATTTTCAACACAACGTTCAGAAAGGCAAGTGCCCTTTTCTATTGATTACTTGCCGATAAATTGGTGGAACAAATCTGAGTAAAACATCGTTTGAGTTCATTTGTCGACAATTTCCAAGCGTCAAGATTGCGGATGTCGGTTTTAACTTTGATTTGACATGCCTTTTGAGTCCATGTATTTTTACCGACAAATTTCCCGAAAGCTAACTTGCGGTTGACATTGTATCAATTGTTTTGTTACAGTTGTCCTTTGAGTAAGATTTCCGACAAGATGGTAAGCTTGCGGTTTTGTCCCCTGTTCAAGTTTTAATTCACTAGTTATCTCAGCTGTGTCTTATGAGGTACAAACATGATAGGAGTGCTTTCGCCTTTTGTTATGAATGTATAATCCTCCATACATGTACATGGAAAGCAGGCAGTGTAATGTGCCGCTCCCGGCGGTGCAAACAAAGTGTGGTTAAGTGAAAACAAAACAACTTGCTCATAATTATTTTGCCGTGTTGAACTGCAGTTGCATGAACTATGACCTGACCTGATCTGACCTGACCTGACCCAGGCTTCATTGCATGTACAAGTCAGGTCATCTGACAGTTTCACATGCATGAGGTATGTTTGGTTGAGATGTCCCCCCCCCCACCTTCCATGAGTAACCTCATCCCCGCCCTCTAACCCCCCCCTCTAACCCCCCCCCCCCCCCACTCATGTACTGCTCTCTGTTCATACATGTACTTCACGCAAATTTGATTCACCCAGCAAATTTGATGTACATGTATGTAGTAATAGTTAACAAAATTTGCTTCGTTTTCGTATTCATACATATAGTGTCCTAAATGAAATGCCTAATTACCTACATTGTATTATTCGCCACACAAGCAAGATACCATATAAAATCCCATAAACATGTACATGTAGTACGCAGGCTGCCATAAGCTACACATGTACGGAGTAGATCAGACCACAGAATTAGAAGCCATCATCCAAGCTATGAATGCAATTCAGTCAGTGAGTCTGGCTATTCAAATTCCATTTGCTGTCAGCTGTCATGCCTGAATTTGAATCCAAATTCTAAGAAAACAATGAAACTATAAACGTAGTGTACACGATTGGTGATTCTCCAATTTCTTTTTTACTGAATTATTACGAAACACCTTACTAGACTAAGCCTAAGTTAATAGTACTTCTAGAAACTAGAAGGCACCCCATGTGCCTTCTAGCACTCTTACTTTTTGGGAGGTCGTAACTCAATGGGAATTGGCATGGCGCTTTGATAGACGAATTACTTCATTCCAGAATTCCACCTTCTCTATCAAATCTTCCCCTAAAAACCCGTCCTGGCTGATCCATATCTCTCTAAAATTTGGGAACAATGGTTTTTGGAACATGGGACCGACAAATTTCCTAAAAATCAGAGCTTTTACTCACCATCCTCCCGTTTTCCACACGACGGAATTCACACCGTACACTTTGTGTACATGCACATGCCGACCTCCGTATATCGGCTCGACCATTGTCGGAGGCGGGGTGGGAATATCTTGCTTTTATCGCGCGACCGCACGGTGATTGATATCGGCAGGGCGCTAAACGATATACATGATATACCGAGTGAATGGATGGATATTCATTCATGCATGAATTTTAAATGGAAGTATTTTGTTCTTCAAACTTGCAAATTAGACTGGCGTGATAAAAGCAAGATATTCCCAACCCGCCTCCGACAATGGTCGAGCCGATATACGGAGGTCGGCATGTGTGCATGCACACTTTAGCCCTGTCCTCACTGGACTTATTTTGGTAAAACTCACCGAGACGATGGGAACTTTTCCCATTTTAAGTCCAGTGCGGACAGCCTAGGACGTTTTCCTCTCAGTTACTTTTCCTGAGTCCAGCGGTTACTTCTACCGGCCAACTGCTGCCCAGGAAAACTGACCAGGTAATTTTTCCCGAGACGATAAGTCCAGTGCGGACAGTGCGTTGCGGTAAAAGCGGCTCAGGAAAGCGTACATCCGGCCCGAGCGCAAGGTCATGCTTCACAGGGAAACCACGCATGCGCTTTGCATTGTTTTACCACGGTGCGGTGCACGTGGTAAGTTTCCAAATTCCAGTGCGTTGTTTCTCTTTTGGTCGCAATCATGGTAGATTATATTATTGATAAAGTCAGAAGTTTGATTATAGTGCTAAAGACGTAGGCCTGCGTGTACACATCGGCCGGAAAAATGAAAAGGCAGGCGTGATTTGGGTCAATCGCGTCAATGTAGAAAGGTCACGCAAAGCGCCCTCATGAGTCGTTATATTGACAGCTCGGTTACGTCTCCCACGGTCTCGGTAAAATTTTCCCGTGTCGAAAGTCCAAGTGCGGACAGTGGTCACATTTGACCATTTTTCATTTTACCATCGTCTCGGTAAAACCTTCCAAAAAAAAAGTCCAGTGTGGACACGGCTAAAGTGTACGGTGTGAATTCCGTCTTGTGGAAAACGGAAGGAATGGTGAGTAAAAGCTCTGATTTTTAGGAAATTTGTCGGTCCCATGTTCCAAAAACCATTGTTCCCAAATTTTAAAGAGATATGGATCAGCCAGGACGGGTTTTTAGGGGAAGATTTGATAGAGAAGGTGGAATTCTGGAATGAAGTAATTCGTCTATCAAAGCGCCATGCCAATTCCCATTGAGTTACGACCTCCCGAAAAGTAAGAGTGCTAGACGGCACATGGGGTGCCTTCTAGTTTCTAGAAGTAAGTTAATAGTACATGTAGTCTCAATCATCCTGTGAAATGATGGCACCAGGTCAAGGCATGCGTGGCTACCCAGATGAGTGGCTTGCTGGCATTCAGGGTGCGTCACGTGTCCAGCTGGTAGCCACGGGCGCCTTGACTAAAGGCTATAACATCCGCCCGACGGTCAAAAACGAGCGCCGTTTTTCTCTTTGTTTTTTTCGCCATCCAACAACGCAAAACTTTGAACAGGTGAGTGGAACAATAGGGTATAAACATTTCAGAAAGTTTTTTTTTTAACCCTAACCTTCCCAAATCCTCAAAAATCCTCTTTGCAAAATTGGAGGAATTTGGAGGATTGAGGGCACTTGGAAGTTGATGCATCGGAGGATTTTGCAGGATTGAGGTTACTAGGGGTTTTTGCCCCTGCAGGAATATGGAGGATCCAGGTTATCGGGCTCAAAGTGATACATGAGGATTTTGGAGGATTGAGGTTACTAGGGGTATGCACAAAAACCTAGAGGATTTTGGAGGATTCATGCTATGGTCCCCATAAGAGGATTTTGGAGGATTCAGGTTATATGGAGTTTTAACACTTTGAAATCAGAGGATGTTGGAGGATTCAGGTTACATGCGGGGAAAATGATGTAGGGAGTTAGGGTTAATAATATTTGTGATATTTCTTGTCAAATTTGTAGTTTTTATCATAATCATGTATAACACAGGCCTACGTATTGTGTGTATACCCCTAGAACTATGGAGTTCCCGTACACGTGTACATGTTTCCAGTACATGCACTAGTGATCGATACGCGCAATGCAGACGGTAACGGACAAGACGGCAGTGCATGCCGTGCGCGCCATACTTCAGATTTTTGACATGAATAATCATGAGCTTGTCTGGTCCGACACGCGCAAATGACCCGGCCGCCTGGCAACAGTCGCATCGTGCATGTCGTGTCATTCGCTGTCAGTACGGATCAGAGATTTGTTTTCACCTTTTTTCGAACATTGGAACCGCTTCGGGCGATCTTTTGCTTAGCGCACACAAGGTGAGGATGAGGCCGAGTCGGATTTTTTGGGGAAACTGTGCAGCGGTTTTCGTAAGCACATGTCAAACGTGAGTGCATGGGAATGAATTTCTTATTCTTGCTGTACTAGCCTATGGAAAACATAGGCTACTTTCTATGGGGTTCCTGTCAGGAACCCCATAGTTTTACTACTACTACCGTCTACTCTAGCCTAGGTTATTGTGTGTACAGCTGCAAATTCGCAATGACAGCACAGCCTTGCTGGTTGTGAGAAGATGGCGGTAGGCTACTACTGTCATCCCACTAATCCCTGAAGATAGTATCGCGGTTTCATTGTCCCTTTTTCGTTTCTTTCCTTTACAGAAAACCCAATACAACCACCACACTCCATGCACTTGCACCATGGACGTAAACTTGTAGAGGTTACTGGGTACCAATCCCTATACAACCCGCTAAAATATACGCTAAATGGTTGGGCGCTCTTCCACTGACTGCGTTCGTGACAGCCTTCGCACAACAAACATGTACATGTACATGTAATGTATGTTTAGACCATTTATCACTCAACATGCTCAATTCAACCCCAAATTTTAACCAATACCGAATAACAAAATTCCGTCATAAACCTTCCACTAGTTATTACCCCCGGGCCTCAGCTACTTACCTATGTTAACAATCTTGATGTTCTGGTCCTCGATGAATTTCATAACCACCGAGACATTTTCCAGCTTCTGCGACCTGAAGGTCGGCTTGGGGTTGTGTTTCGGTACCTTTTTCTGAGACAGAACCTGCAGCAGAGCTATCAACCTAATTCCATCGCTCAAGTCGGTGTCCAATTCGGCGATGTGCTTGTTGGCGCATTTCAGGTGCTCGTTGCACCACCGAGTGAAGGTATTCTTCTGGATTTTCTTCCAGGGAGCGTCGTCCGCGAGATCCTTCTCTTTCAGAGCCATCTCTTCGTCTTCCTCGACGTCTGGATCTCGCTTCTGTTCGTACTCGGTCTCATCGCCTGCTGCCCCTGCGGCGGCCCCATCCTCATTAATATTCATCTTGTCCTTTGACCCGGACCTGTCAATAAAAAGTGAACAACGGAAGTTATTGTCATTGGCTGACAATGCCTTCATGGGGAGTTGGATTTAAATACCACCGGGCTTGTGGGCAGGTGCCACGCCCCACTCCATTAAAGTTCTGGCGGCGTACAGGTGGTTTTGGGGTACACAAATACTTCGGGTAGGCGTGTTGATTGCTGCTTGAAACTGTTTCAGGACTGAGTTATTTTTAGTGTTACAATGTTGAATAATCAAGGAATATATCCTGTCGCCACTTTTTTTCTCACCATTATCACCTTTGTGAATGATCTTCACTGCAAATAATGTTTAAAAATGATGAATTTTGGTTTGAAAAAAATCTCACAGATTGTTTGGAAATACTTTTTCACGACTCCCAGGCAGATCCAGAGACTGTTTTGCGTCAAGCATAAACAAAAGCACAAAACAAAAACACGACCTAACAAAATATCAAAAAGAAAACAAAACACAACAGATCTTTGGTCTGTGACTGTTTACATCAAAAACGGTACAGAGTGGTGTGTGGTTAGACAAAAGTATTTTCAATTGAAATATAGGGTTAGTCTATCAATAAGCAAAGTACAGATACAACAACAGGTAAAATCAGTTGGAAATTATAACCAAAGCCAAGACGAAATTTAAAACTGAAAATAAAATCATCAATTATATCATAAACCGCTTTTATTGTGACCTATCAGTCAGAAGTCAAACCTACATGCATGAATTAAATAAATATAAGTACCGATTCATAAGTAAAACCGAATCTATTGTGTGATTGCACGTGGGCTTAATTCCTAGAACGAGACATAAAGAACAAAAGAAAATTATTAATTTAATTATGTTTTGTATTTCACTCTGCAAGCATTACTGTTAAAGATAACATTCAAACACAAATTAAAATCAGAATACAAATTTTGAAAAAAAAGTATTATTACAAATAAATTTCCTATTACCTAAAGTTCATCCTGTGCATATTTATAAAATATGAATCATTAAATAAAATCTACAAGGAGCATATTACTATGGTAAATGGTACACTCCAAGTCGAAACGAGTGGGCCTTCATAATACACAATTATACTGTACAAGACAAGCGAGTTTTAATTTGATGTGGCCCGGAAAGTAAGTAGAAAATATATGTTTTGCCACATTCCTGAATATCAAGTAGGGGGCGTGTACATAAAAACCACCTGTTGCACCCATGACACATTGAATACACAATGTACCGCCTACTCCGCGGCATTACATGTACAGTCTAGTAGGAAGTCGTATGAATTAATGTGGGGGTTGAAATGTCACTTGTAAATAACGTCTGAAGGGTATCCCATGGATTTGACGGAAGTTTTGTGGAATTCCAAGTGGATTAGAAATAGGTCGACCACGCTGCAGACGTCACAAAACCACAAAAGACTGTTATTTTAGAGTTTTAGAGAACAGTGCCTAACCAAAAACAATAAACCTCGGGTTTTATTGAATTTTCAGTGAACTTGCTTTGTGTAGATCACTATGCGTTGTTTACATTTGCCTTAATAACTCGCCAATTAAACTAAGCGAATAATTACAAATGAAAGTTTTTGTTTACAAAATGGGGGGAAACGGGGTTTCTTCTGTTCATGTATTTATTGAACTTACATTAAACTTACGGGATTTTATTTTAATTCGTCGGATACATTATGATGTTAGGGTCTTGTTAAGACAAAAGAAATTTCTTAACAGATCTTAGACTCGTCGAACAATCCACAAGGGAAACTGACTGGATAAATTTAAATACATTTTCAAAGTGAACAAATAAACTGGCAGGAGCGGGATTCGAACCAGCGACCTCCGGAATACCCTACTGGCGCTTTACGAACTGAGCTATCTTGCCCTATTTTGGCGATTTCCCAAATTTTCCGTATATATGTATCTTTGTTCGGGTGGGCGCTAGTCAGAAGTCATAAAGCCATAATGCTGTATAACCAGCAGCAGCGTAGTCAGGCTGTCTCCATAGGGGCGAGTGGGGGTGGTGGTTGTTACATTGGGGGGGGGGGGCTGGTTGTTACAGTGGGGGAGGCGCTCACAGTGTTTTTTTCTTTATAATACTATTATTTTCTGCGTTTGCGAAATTTTCAGTGGGGGGGCGACTAGGGGGAGGGGGCACGATTTTTTATGGGGGGGGGGGGGGGGCGTGCGCCCCCCCCCCCCCCCCCCCCAGCCCCCCTAGGCCTTAGCTACGCCACTGATAACCAGTGATCACGTCCAATTTTACGATGCAACTTGGGATATTTTTACCGAATTTATTTTTTGCATTTCAGTTAGTTATTTCATGTCAAATATTTGTCATTAAAATTTCTTTTAAATGTTTTGAAAATCACATGTAATTTGGCCTTTGAGCATTACCAGTACGCCCATCAAATAGTTTGACGCATGGAGGTAGGTAGCGCGAAATGCATTACTTTCACGTTATACACACTGTACGACTTGGGTCGGCGTTTTCCACTTAGATAACTTGTCATTACAGTCATTGGGCTGGGCTGTTTCATTCTTTAACAGCGGTGGGTGGAAATGGTGGTATGGGTAGGCAATGGCGTATTAAAGGGGTACTAACCCATCCCTCAAAGTCCCAACCCCTGACTCTGGCTATAGAAAAAAAAATCATGCGAAAAGGCCGCACTTTTCCAAAGTATTTTGCGATTTTACTATTCTTAAACCTTGACACTTGGGGGGGGGGGGGGGGGGGGGGTCGCTCTTCCTTTATAGGCCCATTGTGATATTGATTTGGATCGAGGTCAAAATAACGGTGTCACAATCCAATCAGCGGAAGCGTTTGTTTTATCATGGCTCTGTTTGTTGTTTGTTTGTCGGTGTGTTTGTTATCCTTGTTCCGACAACTTGTAGTGTAATTGTTTGGTTGTCTTGGCAGTAATGCAAATACGCACTGCTGTCATCTAGCTATCCCTTTGAGAAAAAGTTTATCAAAGTTTATTCCTCGTCACTGGTCGCTTTGGTACAACATGCATGTCCATTATACATCTGAAATTGACGCATGCGTTTGTCTTCGAGCAAAAAAAACAAAACAGTGATATGTTTTATTGAATACCCTGCAAGTCCAGTCACCATATCATCATGATGGCTGAATCAAGAATGTTCAAGTAAGGAGACGAAATTAAATGTAACATCAAAATTAGTCTGCATTCATAAACTTTTTTCTTTGAAATTTGGCTATCCGTATGCAGATTCCAAACCAAACACACAAGAAGGAATACATCACCACTTTCGTTAAATTATCTTAAAACTGCATGCGGGCCTTTCCAATTGGACTTTAGAGGAAATTCACGTCACAAAAATAAAAGGATGTGTGCAGTTAGTTGTACATCAAAATACTACACGCACGATTTCAAAATTTGACGCTGTTTCTGTTTCGGGTACACACAAAAAAGATTCCATCAAATGTGACAATTTTCAACACGAGCAATTTTAATGGAATGACTGAATTACACTGTAAACAGGTTTTAACTAATTTTGGTCTTTCTCGATGAAAAACCATACAAATGCCAAAGAGACATGACCCCCAAAAAACAAAATAAAATCCAAAACACACCTCCCAAAAAAAACGCGCGCAAAACTTTTTCCGAACAAAAGAGGGCGCTATGTCAAAACACAAACCCCACCTCCCACCAAATAGCAAACACACAACGAGGCATTTTTCTTCGGATATTTCTGCATCGACCTGTGGCGTTTGAGAAATAGCATCGACCGTTTGGGGCGCGCTGAACCCAAATTTGGTCACTGGTTGAAACGTCAATTCTCGATTTCCACTTGGGACGAAGGCGGTGGCTTTCGAACACATACCGAATAACCATCTCTTGATTAAAATCTCAGAAAGCCAAGGTCTCATAATGTGACTTAATTTCACCAGATCCAACTGTACATAACAGCACTTGTACGGTGGAAACAAACGAATGCAAATTATAGCCCGGACATTAGTATTTACATAACTTAGGAGTAGATAACGACGTAATTGACTACAGATGGCTCTTGCATATGAGCAAGGGTCGTTGCGGTCGTGTACCATTCTGGCTCTCGCAGTGCATGCAGTGAAACTCATCGGAACCTCATTATTGGATCATCGCAGTAATTCGCAAAAGGGTGGAAATGTAGGTCTCAATGATATCTCATGTACATAATCGTGTACATGATCTGACATGATCTGTACATAATCGGATTTGCACTTTACTGGCAATTTCAAATCCTCGGCTTACACCGTCGGTAGTTTTAATAATAACTGTCTTCCAACTAACCTAAAAATTACGGTTACATTTTGTCTGATTGCATTGTTTGCCTTAAAAGTAATAAATGCTCCAAGAAAGAGACCCAACAAAAAAATAGTTTTAATTGTAAATAAACTTGAAAAGCCCGTATAGCCGTGCAAAAGCGCTTAACCCCTTGAGCACGGTATTTTACGGGAGACGTCGGGGTCCGGGTGTCGCGGTGGTTCTGCCAGCCAAGCGAACCGCTACAATGTGTTTGTGCAGTCAAGCGTAACATAAACAATAATCCAACAATGGATTGAAACTGCACAAACGGCGGCAAATGGCGTCATCCGGCCTGGTGGCACTTTTTTGTATGACGCCATATGGCGTCATCCGTACGCAAGGGGTTTTAAAGAACCTGACCTAGTAACTCTCTTAATAATTAATTTGATTGGAATTACTCCTAAAAATAAAATACATCCTGCAGAAATAACATAGATTTCTGATAAAATAAATTATAATTCATCAAACAATCCACAAGGGAAACTGACTAGGTAAATTTGAATACATTTTTAAAGTGAACAAAGAAACCGGCAGGACCGGTGGCCCGGGGGTCGCGGGTTCGGGTCCCGCTCCTGCCGGTTTCTTTGTTCACTTTGAAAATAAATTATAGTGTGAACCCATCTCTCAGTCCATTAAGGCACAATCCATTGAGCGGAAACTTTTAGCCGAAAGCACTTGAATTTCAGGGCTTGTTTTTGTTGCCAATTGTTTCTTTCTATTTGCCTGCTTGTTTGCTAATGTTTGACATTTACTGTAACATCTTCAAAATTCAGATTATCATTTAAAAATCAATTCCCCAGAAAAGGCCAACGAATACATTATGATGTTAGGGTCTTGTTAAGACAAAAGAAATTTCTTAACAGATCTTAGACTCAACAGAGGGCGCTGTTTAAGACGGGAAATTTACTAGCCAAATTTTGCACCGTTCGCAGGACTTCTCAATTGTGAGTTCCTCCTTATCACTTAAAAACTTTCCATCAATATGGATTCATTATATTTATTATATCAGTGAACTATCAATATTAAGATGCCTTTACTAAAATACTACTCGCAACAGCAGAGGAGAATGGGAACATTTCGAAAGATGTCACGTTCAAAATAAAAGCATATTAAAATTATCACGTTCAATATAAAAGTATATTAATGGTATTCTTTATATCACGTCATTTAATTAAAGCGAATTGGCCTGCTCCAGAAACTTCATGATGCACACGATGGTTATGTTATGTATGTCGTTAACGTTGAAATATACAATTGAAAACAAATATCAAAGCTGTTTTAATTAACTCTGCAAGACAAATGTCATTAGTTGTCCATCGTAATTCGCAATCTTTGCGAATTCAATTTTGGAATTGTTATAATCTTTAATGCAATTTAATACCTAAGATGTAACTTGGCTTTGTCGTTAATTAATCTAGAAGGAGAAAACTGTTAGTACCTTATTTGTACACATCTATGCCAAGATTTTTTGAAGAAGAAGCAAAACAGACACTCTGAAATAATAAACTTAGCATTTCGAAAAAACAAACTTACAATATTCCAGACAAAGGGAGAAGAAGGGAATATGTGCTTCAGATGACCTCTCAGGGAGGGCAGAGAACGTTGTGGTGTATAGTCCAGTCGCCGCGGCAGATAAACCCGACTACGACAAGGGACAATCGGCAAGGCGTTAGTCGAGACGAAACACCAGCTTCCGAAGATGTGTTCGTTTTTTCTTACTTATTTTGCCTGTGAGCATGCAGCGTCAACTCGCCTCCGGGTTGGTTTATGACGTGTACACATACGGGCCCGCCGCGCGCTGTCTGCAATGCAGTGCTTCGCTGGGGGTGCGTTCGGCACGCGCGGAATCTGGCCAAGTTTAGCAAATGAGATCGCAGCGAGTTACCCTGACGTATTAATTATCATCTGACCCCCTCGGCTGGCGAGAGGAGCCAGGTCTCCGGTTGTCGTGGAAACAGGGCACCCCCTTCCGGCTGGTGAGGGAGAGGAGTTGTGTGATGGTGAATAGGTGTGAGCGCAGCCAGCAAGCCTTCAGGGTTTCATAACCGCAGGGATGACACGTCTGGCAAACGCGCACACATTTTATACACACACTACTTTAATGTAGCCACAGACTTGGGAGACGGGGAGGTCGCAAATATATCAGGTCCAAATAAGGACACGTACCGACGTCTGCAGAGATGCACAGCCTGCCAGAGAACGTCTGGTAGCGCGATTATCAAAGCAACAACACACACACACATTACAGGGATTGAATCGATTAGACTTGGGGATAGCCCCAAACAGCCGTAATTTATGAATGTAAATACATTTGGAAACAAATCTCTGACGATCGTATTAAATAAATTGTTATCTTTCAGAAAAATCTGACATGTCGAGAACGATATGATAGCCCCAGGAGAAAAAATTGAAGAAGCTCCTGGCGAAAGCGAAGTTTTTTAGGTCTTGACCTTCGAACTAGATATTGTGTGTGCATGTGTTTCAAACGTATTTTATGTATTAACTGATTAAATTAACCCACAACGTAGTTAATGAATTTTAGTATTGTATGTATCACTCTTATGATTTATAATCACTGATTAAATGTGCAGAATTTGTCTGTTCTAATTGTTATAGTTCGCATATTAATGCAGCAACATCATTTGGTAAGCTACTGAAATGCACATCCTCTCTCACAGTCATCAATAAAGAAAATACTTTTCAGAGCGGATTCAACGAGGATTGCACTGGTAAGTATAACCAAACCAAATTGATTAGTTTCAATCTGGAAGTTTACTTTTTATAAAGGTGATATCACTACCAATCCTCCTGAGAAATATTTCCATCTGAAATGCTATCATCGTCGAGAAAATTGTACCCGAAGACGTTAAATAATGCTGCGGCAAAGGGTTTTAACTGTTTTCTCAGGACTCAGATGACGGATTGAGCTCAAACTTTCACTGCATTGTTATTTCATGAATATGTTGAATCTCACAATGTATGAACACTGCTTACAGCTGTGTTGAACAAAGTTGTTTACAGCCGTGTTAGTAAGCTTGATACAGATAAATATTAAAGGTAGCACTTTCTAAAATTAAAATTATAATTAAAATTATAATTATGGCACAAGCTTTCAAAGCTACAGCTACTTCGTCAGATAGATTGCATACCTTCAATATTTATCTACAGTTGTGTTGTCAACTTGTCAGCTCTACCAATGCTATACCTTTAATTTCCAAGCCCGGGGATTCGTTCGTGGAGGGTCAGGGCTGTATTTCCCAGATATAGGACACAGAAATTGTCCACGGGAATATTTCAAGGGGTACAGAGGCAAAGACCAATTAGACCGTGGGGCATCCGTTCGTATCGTTCAGCCTTGTTCTCTTCGGCAGAGGGGGGACACAATATAACTCTCTAAAGCAAGTTAACAATACAATAGTTATTATTTGTGTTGATCCCGCATTCATAGGTCTCGCATGTTATGTAATTTTGATGATAAAAAAGTATCTATTTTGTGCGGAATAATATCATACAGAATCAGTCGTGCGTGTGTTTGTCCAATGAAATCGGGTTTCTCGTACCTCGCGATCTTTGTCACTTTTGGCTTGGCGTTCATTGGATACTAAATTTCATGCGCAAATAGAAAGCGATTTTGTAGCCAATGAAAATGGCTGTTATGGGCCACACGCGGGACGTCAAAACCAGTGGCAACGTACGTAAACAAAACGACCGCCATGACGGTTTTCATCGCAAATGCTCATCCAGTACCAAATTCCAACGATTCTACAAACAGAAACGGGCTCTCCTTACTTGGAAAGCAGAAACAAGAAGCAAACCTAAACCTTGTCAGCTGCGGGTAAGCATTGAGTTTATTTACTTTTTATTTTCAAACGAGTACTAGCCCCACATTAGTCATGTTGGTGGTTTTCCCTAACGTCGTGAACGTGGCGCACAGTACGTAGGCCTAACGTTAGCGTTAGGCCCTTGCAAGTTGCACCCTAACTTTACTCATGCAATGTTGCCAAACTTCTTTGTTGACAAAAACATCAAATTCATTCAGTGAAATACTGGTACTTTTACCTTATATTGCGTGCTATTTAACCTCTGTGAACAACTTCGGTGTCATGAAATTTATTCCGAAATAAAAAAACGGCGGTGTCCGGAAATTGGGCACAAAATCTGCCGAGTCGCCTAAACCATCATGCCGACCTAGCCCAGGTTGGACGTCCTTATTTCATTGCATTACACAGTAGTAGTAGTGCAATGTAATGAAGATACTGAGGAGTCCAACCTGGTCTACATGTACATGCCGACCATGCTAATGTGGCGCACTTGAATACATCTCGGAAAATTCCAATTTAACATTGAAGAATTTCTTTAAAGTTGATAAATTCTGATAAACCATATTAGGCCTATTATCTCTAGTCTCTACTTACAATGTTACATAGGCTACCCATTACCCAGCTGCAAGTTTGTCAGAAAATTGTTTTCTTATAATATTTTGCTGGGGGGCATTTTCAAAGGGTTCATTGTGCACTTCAAAATAAAATCGGAAAATCACGCTAAAATAAATTTCTCTTCTAACTTTGTAACGGGTAGGCCCCCTAGATAAACTCGCAATTTATGAACGGGAGTGTTTAGAACTTGAAGTTTCACTTTCTGTGAAATTAAATTTTCAGTTAAAACGTTTGCTCCAGCAAAAAGCGCTTGTAGCGCACAAGCGCTTTTTGCAATACAATTTTATTTATTTTTTTTAAATATGAAGCTTGACTGCAGGCATTCATTTTGGTTGCACTAATTATACACATTTTGTTATGAATAAGATAATTTATATCTTAATTATCATATTCATGCAAACTGTTTTATTGGGTTCACCACCCATAGGGAAACCCCTGGCCAATTTTTGAACTGACAAATGCACAAAGTTCCGAAAACTGAATTTATTCCACAACCTGTCTGGGTGTTTTTTTTTCAGGCTGTATACATGTATACTGCAAACAGATCCTTCGGGGGGGGGGGGGGGGGGGGCTGAACAAAACAGCTTTGTTGAAAATCAGCTTTGTTGGGAATAGAATGTTGAAAAGAATTTACACACTAATGTTATTATATTGTCTTGCATCGGTGTTATGTTTATTTAAATAAGGGTTTGCATTTCTATTAATTTACCCTTCAGATAATAATAACGGTTGACCTGGTGGCTGATATTTTTGGGCCGAAATATACATTTAATAAACATTTCAGTTTTAATGTGTTGTGTGTATTTCCTTTGTTTTACAGATCAACGCCGGTGCACGGACAAGAGAGCGCTTCAGACACTGAGCCTGCTGAACAAACAGATTTTGTAGCTGATGAACATGGCTGTTATTACCACATGTGGGACGTCGAAACCAGTGGCAACGTCAAAACAATGAACATAGCTGTTTTAATACTACCCATGGGACGTCCAAACCAGTGGCAGCGTAAAAAAAATTGTCTTAAGTCAATATGGCCGATACTCGTAACGAAAATGAAACAAGAGTCCACCAAATTAAAATGCTATGCACATTTATCTGAAGTTTATGAAGACATCAAACCAATAACTGAGACATCGTGGACAAAGTTTTTAGAAAGTGTACAAATTTGGAAGGATTTGGGTGGGAAATCGTCTGACATAACGAGGTGTTTCGTAGCAGGTTATGATGGCAGTGACGGTATACTACCTGGTTCCAGACTCGCGATGCCTAAGAAATACGCCTTAAACTGCACACAAGAAACAAACGTTGAGGTACACATTTTTCGGTGGGAAAACTTTAATTATGTTAATAGTCCAATCCAGGATAGCAATCCACAATGTAACAAACTTTGTTGAGAACAAGTTGGAAACTCTGGCTTTTTCATATTTTCAAGATTACGGTACATGTAGCTCGATTACCATATTTTCAAGTTACATTTTTAAAGGTGTAATGGCAGATGTGTATTGCCTGAGAGATTTGGTTTTTAAATTGTTTAGATAACAATTTTAAGCTTAAAAATAAAAGCAAAATAGGCACTTTGAAAAAACAATCTTGAAATAAGGTAATGTTACAATTCGGATGTGTTGATAGAATTTGTTCAATCAAATCCGCCTTACAAAATACTTTTTAAACTGTCAACAAGAAACAAACGTTGAGGTACGCATTTTATCAGTGGATAATAAAACATTGATCCTGTTAATAGTCCAGTCCAGGATAGCAATCCACATTCAACAATGTAACAAACTTTGTAGAGAACAAGTTGCTAACTGTGGCTTTATATAATTATAAATCAGCTATAAATAATGGATAGACATAAAGAGAATATGCTATTGGAATGAAAAGAAAATTAAGGTATTTGCACCTAATGAGAAATTGTTGTGATTTGCGTCATTGTAATATTAACTCAAATATAAGGGTTAGCCCTTCCAGCTGACTGCATGCGATATAGCCTAGGGATCAAATTTGCCAGTGATCCCATCTGCACAAGAGTGGAAGGTTGTGGGTTCGAATTCCACCCAAATAGTATGTGATTTTTTATACCTCACAGACTGGAAAGCACTGAGCATGCAGTGCTAATTGTAATGCATGTAATACTAAGTCGGGAAGGGCAAACCCTTATTTGAAATTAAATTAGCAGAATGATATTAGGACACACAGGGCTCTGTTTTTTCATCAGATTGGAAATGTTTGATTTCCAAAATGCCAAAGGAATGCTTCTTACAAAGACTACTTGTAAACTACAAAAGCTGCACGTACATGTATATTGTTTATACAATGTAATTATTCTTTTGTGTCCGGTTGAAACATGACAAGTAATGCAACTGAGGTAATGTTACCACTGATGTCGTTCACCTTTTTGAGGGTTGTGTTGATTTCTTTAGACCTTATAAGAAATTTTTCATAAATTGCAAATAAATATTATCCATGCTTTTTGAAAAAATTGCATTTTTTTCAATGAACACATTTTCTTCAACAGATAACAAAATGTTTTTATGAATTTTTGCAACCCTCTATTTTTTTTACCTAAAAATGTTCGCACACTTGGAGAATTGTGTGGATCAAACTTTTAGACATGGCATTTGCCATAAAGTCTAAAACTTGTAATAAGTGATCCTATTGATTTATCTTAACAGGTAATTCTATATAATTGTCAATCAAGTGGCATGTTTGAATTAATTCTGTTCATAGTGAATTTTACTGAAAGCATGGATAACACAAGAAAACGCATGGAAATACTTGAAGGAAATACTTTAATAATACATGTGCATGCACATGTTTTGAAATTCCTAATCTACTTATTGGCAAATGTTGAGGATCCCCCCCCCCCCCCCAACCCGAGATGTGTTATCTTTTTTAGTTCAATGCAAACAAATAGTTTCTACATGCGTTAAGCCAAAAATATTTCATTTTACATTAACCTCAGTGAACTTAAAAATGACCTAATAAAAAATATGAAGCAAAATCACATATTACACCTTTTCAAACCCACGTACATGTAGTTTGTGTACTCCAGCTTTATCGGCGAAAAAATGTGGGGATTATAATGCCTCAACAAAACATTTTCATTAAATTTCAATAACAATAAGTCGAACCATATTTGACGAAAATTAATCTGGTAAAAATAATAGAATACCTATAAAATCTTTGAAAATAACAATTCACATAGCTGTGTTTACTATATAAAACAAATTAATAATTTCCTTGAACATGAAAAAGAAATTCCCATCGTATCATAATATTTGAGGCACAATATACTGAGCTTGATATATTTTTTCAATATATTTTTGGTCAAGCGAGGGCGCTGTTTTTCTTATGTTTTTCTTTAAAGTGAAAAATGTGAAGATTATTTCGGGAATTACACATTAATGTGCAATTTTTGAGCGTGGGATCAAGTGAATCCTTGATTATACACATGCTATCTACCATTTGAGCCATATTGTGTGTCCCCCCCCAAACGTTGGAGAACAAAAATCGCTTTCTGAAAGGATTTCAGGCCCATGCCCTACAGTCTAAATGAGCAAGGCAGCTGCCATCGTAAATATCCAGGGATGAATTTATGATGAACAGCGGAAAAGAAATTGAGAAGTTAACTTCATGTACCTGCGGGGGAGGGGCGGGGGGGGGGGGGGGAGTTCCACAATGGAGCAGTTCCCCCGCGCCCCCTCTAGCTACACCACTGTTAACACCATGCGGTATCTTTCCATTGGTGTTAATTTAACACCGCAGTATTTGCAATAAAGCCTCGTCATATTTTATCAACGAAAAAAAGAGGCACAATTCTGTAGTGCGTTTAATTAAACCGGTTTGGTTTGGGTCACGAAACCTAGTGTTTCTGAATTTTAGTGTGCCACACTAACAACTGAAATAGATTTGAATATGCTTAATTGCTTATTTACCGTACACAACAGATCCCAGGTAGGAAACAATCTCGGTTTGTTTCTCATTTACAGCAGTAATAAAGTCAGAAACTTGACATTTGAGGTCCCTCATTCTGACTTCGATTATGGGGCAGGTAGCGTGTAGTATAATTAACATAAACCTGGCTTGTTGTGGTTATCCAAAATGCAAGTTGTTTTAACCGCTCGAAAAACTTCCCAAAATACATCTATACATTCATATTAACTTTGTGTACGATTCAAACTTATTTACGATGATGAAAACATTATGCCACTCATGAATTATTACAGCACTTGCGCAAACGAGGCCCATTCAAAAGAGTCATACCCGAATTAGCTACCGATCCCATGGTACTTTGTAGCGAGAACCAGTCTATTCAGTTGACAGCATAGAAAATACCACAGAGGTCTTGACGAAGCGCCAATGATCGATGGTGTATATATCATCAGTTCCAGTAGTTTACACGACAAGATATAGGCAGGACAAGTCTGCATTTAAATCATTCGCAAATGATCAATTAACAGGATAATTGGCGTACGCAGTCTGACTTAAGCATTAGGCAATGAATTTTGATGAATGTGACGTTGTCATTTCAGGATACAAATCACATGCAATTTTACTGGCTGTTACAATATTATAGACCTACTGATTCACTTAACGTGTGCATGTAGGGCATTTTCCCGTTAATATAAATTTCCCCTCCTTTGTAGCCATTGTATGGAGTAATTCCAAGATTGTGGTTTTTAAGCTAATGAACTTTAAATATGGATATTTAAAGCGGCGTCTCCATAACTTTGCCTTCAAATATAACAAACTTTTCAAGACTTTCTTAGAGTAGCTTTCATCTTTGATTTGATTTTCATGTTAAATAGCTTGTTTGGACTATAAGAGTAGCCAATATTAAAACTTTGTTGGCAGGGGCGGATTTAATGGGGGTTTGTGGGGGTTGCACCCCCCCCCCCCCACACTTGGGCTGCTGAGCAAAGTTGTGATAAGCAATGCTAAACCACATCCTAATTACCAGTGGGTATACTGCTTATCCATACACTATAAAAGTGTACCGGTAAAGGCGGGTACTACCCCTCCCTAAATAAATGGCTGGATCCGGCCCTGGTTTGTGAGCCGTTTTGAAGAAATGTTTTTATGTTCTTGTCTGTACAATGTATGTACTTGTATGTACTGTTTTCATGCTCTTGTAATAAGGAGTTCCTTGTATTACCAATCAAAAATAGTACCCTAATCTGATGGAAAGACGTTCTTAGATATGAAAAAGCACCTTCTTTTCACGTCCAAAGAAAACACTTCAGTGCTTGGACGCCATCAGTAGCAAATATTAAAGTATTAGTCATGATTTTTAGCACCGCCTTTATGCTTTTTGAAAAGGAGTTCCTTGTATTCCAAACAAACAAATAAAGCGACCTCTTGCATAAACTAATAAAAGGATAGTCTTAAAATTGAAATAGAACCGCTTTTGACCTCAAAATTTAAAAACAAGCATTTATATTATGTTGGTATATTAGTAACACATGGAAATAATCGTGAAAACAAATTATGCTGATTATTAATGACAGGTTACGTCCTTGTACAGCATACCCAAATACTGCTGTTGGATCATCAGCTTCAATGCTGCGCCCTTACACCTCATGCCGGCATGCTTGCCGAGGTTCTTGCTCGCCTTTGTTTAACCTGCTTTGTTTCATTCTGGTCCAAGACAGGAATAGAGGAGATCAAGATAAACAAAAATGCCACGGTTAAACATGAACACGTACGGATGAGCTTGGTGAAGCTTTTAAAACTTGGGAAAACATTTCGCGAATTCCCCTCTTGAAAGACATCTGATTACAATTATCAACTTGAAGTTGCTTTAAAACAAGGCTAGTTTCTGGTCGTCGATATCGTCCGTTATAACTCCATATGTCTAGAATTAAACATTCAAAATAAGTTAGCCCGCTTATCATGAATTCTCTTTGTATATTGTCACGTGACTCATCATTGCTGCCATCATTTTCACGGGAAACGTTCACCTGAAACTAAATGACCTTCGACTGAATAACACGCGGCTTGGTTATCAGCGGGTCAGTTGCATCATGGGGTCAAAAATATTCAGAACATTTCTACAGGCCAAAAATAACTTTAGATTACTTTTTCAGAAAATGTTGCGCGACCTCCCCCCCCCCCCCCCCCCCCCCCCTTCCAAATCTCCCGGACGCATATTTTTTGTTAGGGGCAGTTATCATAAATGGGCATATCTAGACCGCTATTACCATCATGCATATTCATGATTAAGTTAATTTCTATAATAAGCATTGCACGCATCATTCAGACAACTATATAAAGTTGAAGTAAAAACATTTAGTCGAGCTACTGTTGTGGCTATATTGGTAGAGCATATAAAGGCTTTGGACTCCAGAGAGATTTGGGTTTGAATTCTCTGCCCGATCTATATTTCTTTTTCTTGTACTAATTGTGGTGTGGAGGATTTTATTTCAAGGGAAAACAAGTCTGAGAACCTGTCTCACAGCTCACACAGCCAAGTACAACGCCCATTTATGATAATTGCCCCTAACTTTCCTAGGAAAAAGTCACGCCCCCCCCCCCCCCCCCCCCGGACTAGCCACTAAGCTAGTGGATTTTTACAGGCTGTATGCAAACAAACTTTCAAACGTTTCAGAGAGTGCCACCGTCCCTGCGCATGCTCCCTTGAGTTTTTTCCCAATGCAAAAATGAGAACAACTTACAAGGTGTATCTTCAAGATTAATGGCGCGAAATCTATGGGTACGTTTTTGGCCAGAGAGGGCAACGGCGCTCACATTTTGGAGAAAATGATATTTAAAAAATACATATGTCAATACTAAATGCTGGCATTTCGAAAGGGTTTTCTGTTGGAGGGGGTGGGGGGGGGGGGGGGGGGGGTCGTCATATAGCCTGACTAGGCCTACATATGGCATGTCTGTTTTTGCATTCATGAGTAAGATGCACGCCTCCTCTTTTTATTCAATAAAAACACACTGGGTTCAGTTTGGGAATTAACCGTGCAATGGGCTACGTGAATTGTGGAAGTGACGTCTCCAGTTGTTGAGGTATGGTTCCTGAATTGCAGGTTGTTTGCTGTTCGTCGGTGTATGTTCTGGTGGATGTGGTGTTGACGGGAAATCGGAGGTTGATTACCAAAAATACGATGGGTTTGATTTTTTGTCGTTTCAACTTATGGAAAGAGTGCCGAAAAAGATCGGTGTCTTCGGGGGCAATGACCCGAACAAAATAGAACGATGTTTAAAATCATCGCAATTTGTCACTGATTTGGAGTGTGTTAACGATGGATTCATTGCTATCTTGAAGGACAAAACAAAGGTGCAAAATCACTAGAGGTCCTGGAACTTGCCATGATCAACTTTAAGGTATTATAGAGCTCTGGTAATGATCACAAAAGATATTTAGTTTCAACTCGAAATGTTAGTGTTTATAAAGATGGTACCTCTTCCTGAGAAATTTGTACGCCTGAAATGCTGCCATCCTCGAGAAAATTGTATCTGAATATTTCTTAAAATGCTGTGGCTTAGTTCGATTTTAACAATCATATTAGAAATAATTACGTACGAACGTGCACAAATTCATTGAAAACAGAATGTAACTTTTCTTTTCACTATTTTCTTATGACTCAGATGACAGATTGAGCTCAATCTTTCACAGGTTTGTTATTGGATCACATGAAGTATAAACCCGCGTCGTTTTGTCAGTTCTATCGCTGGTGTATCATTCCTTTAAGAGGATGAAGGTCGTAAGATAAACAGACAGGAAAGTTGAAAATACCTTAGAAACATTAAATAAGATTTTGGAAATACACTTTTATTCATTTTTCCTTGAAGGAAGATTGAATTACTGACAACTATGACAATATTTTAATTTGTCCGTCAACAAAATACAAACGGACATTGGAGACAGCCAAAATAGTGCACGATCTACAGTAGGTCACTATCCTAACCATCATTCTTGTCGTCACCTACATACAGGGGTCACGTTCCCCCAGCTGAACCAGTTCACATGTCCTCTCCCTCCCCCTGAAATTCACCCCTATAGACAAACTGGCGCATCACCGAGTGTCACCCTGTGTCATCCTTAGATTCTTGTTAAGCTGCTGACGTTTACACTGTAAACAATAAAATCATAATCATAATCATAACCCTAACCGGTTTCCATGCCTAACCCCAACCACAACTAAACCATGATCCTAAAACCCACTATACCTACCCAAAAAGGTGGTTATCACTCCAAATATTCATATTTCCCCTCCCATTTCAGAATACCTGTAAATATCTTCCCACAGTAAACTGATTGAGTGGCTAGCCTGATCAAGTATTACACTCATGGCTATGCAGTATTTAGCGAGACTAATAGCTATGCGTGTACAGTGTATGCATAGTACATGTACACGTACGTACACGTACACGTACACGTACACGTACACGTTACATTCCTGTTGCAATCTTGCGAAGCAGAGGGACGTCTCCTGCCCGCCACAGGTGACTTCAAGTGCGGTTCGTGTCACATGACCCTTATGGAGCGCCTTGCATAACATAACAATGAGGCTACCAAAGAAGAATGTCAAAATCTAGGAGCTTCCCTCAAAAGGGGAAACCTCTGGAATGCTTCTTAGAATTCTTCCAAGCATCTCGCCCCCGCATGAGGCCACTGGTATGTGGTTGAATCCAATATGGCGACCATGTGGCATTGTTTCCAAAGCAACAGAAGCTTCACGCACTCTTTTCCGCCAACGGAAGAAACAGCTCGGAAATAGTAACTAAAGAACAGAAATCTGCACCGATACCGGTTTACATTTCATGCTCAGTAGGAAAGATTAAGAGCCAATCAGATTTCCCGTGTACTTTTGAAGCCTTCTAAATTTTAGACCTGCTCACCCCAATCTTTTCAGATGTGTTACGTAAGTCACATACTCCAAAATAGTTATATGTTAAAAAATCAACTGATGCTTAGTTTGATCATAGAGCAAGGAACATATTGCTCTATGGTTTGATCTTACGCACAGAGCGAATGCCACGCCCAACATCCTGACAGTTGATCGTGCGTTATTTATTAGTCTCTTCCATATTTCCAACAATATTAAAGGGGCTGGCATTCTTCTCAGAACTCATTTTTGGCATGGAGGCAGGAAAACGGTGATCGTACAAAAATGCAGAGTTTTGACAAAACTGTGGGAAAAAATTGTGAATGTAGCTCGCAGATTGATGGGCCCAATGGGCTCAGCAGAAATGGGTTATACCAGCTTAAAAGTAGTATATAGGCCTATGGTTCGCTAAAGTTCTCACCTGGGGCCACTTTCATGGAGATGCTAAGCAGAAAAATGTGCTTAGCATGGAAAATATTCCTTGATAAAAACGGGATTATCAACCAAATGCTTGTGACTGGTATTCAGCTGTTCTTCACTTAGCATGAAAATCACATTAACTTTTGGTTGGTAACCTTTTTAGTTGAACAAGAAATGTAGCTCCATGAAATAAGTACCCGATAGCTGCTTATCACTTTAGCAATAGCAGCTATCGGCTCATGATGTCAGCTACAAGTTAAAGAAAGCAACACGTCTTGCTTCGAATCAAAATCCCCAGGATACCACGCAGAGGCAAACAAACCTGAGACAGAAAACCCCACGAAACCTGAGAGTTTGATCGATGTAAACTCGCCAAAACGTGTTAGAGTTCACGGGCCCAAAACAGTACCGTCTACACTAGAACAAACAGGTATCCCGTCGAGTTGCATTAACCTGTGGTACCCATGGCCTCGAAGAACGAGCTACCAATGATCCTGCCACTGCAATTCAGCATAAAACAACCGAGTTTCTTCCTAGGGCTTCAGACTATGTTTTTTTAACAAGGACATCAGAACTGATTGGGTTCGTGAGTTCGCAAATCACTCGAAGGACCAGTTATTATCCTCCAAACCGTGTTTTTATGTTTTCTATAAAAGACACCCGTCTGCTTCATACAGCATAAACTGTAAGAAACTTGAACTGAGGTGTTTTTATCGCAGTAGTTGGCCTTGTAATGGTGTCTTTGATGTAGAAATATTTGTGGAGGCGTGAGTGGGTCATAAAATTATTTTAATTTTAACAGCTTTCAACCCACATTTAATGCAAAAATTCAATACAAATGACAATATGGCGTCGATGCATATTCAGTGAGAAATAGCAAGTGTGTCACCGTACAGTGAGCTCTAAAGCTCTATGGTGTAAATTTTCACAAGCGTCATCAACGTTATCTGTTTTGTTTTTCTATAAATCCTAGTTTTCATTTTTTTTTATTCCCACAAATTACATTCAAAACATTCATTTTCATTGTCTGAGAAATTACTAAGTAATTATGTTATTTCGGTTATGGGTACTCGATTCCATAATCTGGAACCGGTTCCTGACATTAGCGGTCGGGTATCGGGTATCGGTTTGGATGCACAGCCCTAGCTCAAACCAGACTAAAGCAGGTAGCTTTGATTTAGGAATTATTTTTGTAGCTAACAAGCTTTGTTTTATTACGTCAATCTCATACAAGGTACAATGTACAAATATGACATTTTCCTGGTGACATCAGCCAGGTTTTGCAATGGTGGGTGACTTATTACAACAAATGTTGGGCACCAATCCAATGTGCACAATAAATGGGCAAAATATGCAACTTTAACGATTGCTTCCATTACGGGCATTTCTGAGCCCTGTTGCTATCGTGGCTCTGTGAATAAAATTTATCTTACGGGGCAGGTCCAATTGAACATTGAGAAGAAGCCAGATAGGAATTAGAAATACGACTGATGTACAGCGCATGTGCAGTAGGCCGATCACTAGCCACTTTGGGATAAACACAGCTCGATTTGTCAATTGGGAAACTGGTAACCAACTTGGAAATTTAAAAAAGTTTTGTTCATGCAATTTTTTCCAAAAATAAAACAAGCAACAAAATATGTCATTAGTAAACATTGGGACAGAATTGCGATAAAGAATTCAAGTTTCAAGAAAACCAGCAGTCTTTCTCAAACATTTTTGCAACATCTTGACTTTTCAATGAATTTCAGTCAAGGCAGAGAAAAGTCAAATTCAACCAGAAAAATTAATGGGACACATTGTCTTAGAGGCGCCCGATTGGGCTACAAAACGCGTCTGTCCTAAAATTGCTTGGAAGATCATTCAACTTCAAGAAGAATATAATAATATACAGACCATCCCTTGAAAATGCACTGTTTGTCTGAAAAACATTGACGAAAATCATCAGGGCAATATGCCTTTAACTTTGGGTGACGGGAATCAAGAATTAAATCTGGTCAATACCTCTATTCTTACGTATCTTACTAGTTGACAATTAACAATTCAAAGGTGTATGAGACGTGTCCTAGCATTTTCTCGTTATTTACCCTACGAACAACAAAATTACCAATTTTAGGCTTAGGGCCTACACAATCATGAATGTGAAATTTGATGAGTATATATGTATTGAAAGTGTTCACGTTTTGCAAGAAATAAAACAAAATACCACGATGGGGTACACGTAAATTTCTGACAAAACACATTGGGCAAAACAACATGACAACGTTGAATTTCTTAATATTGTACTTTAGAAAAACGTGAACAATTATTGTAACGACCGATGCTGAATATTACGACTTTTTACAAGCCATCGCTTTTCTTTTCAACCGAACTGTACTTTGAAGTTATCCTCCCTTCATATGGTATCAATGTTCGCATTTATCAAAGCATGATGCGGTCACAGCAATGCTATGCCTATGACTCGACCCCACGTGCATTCCGCATCGATATGGTAAATACACTCACACACATCCCTGCCATCTCTGGCATACATGGACGAATATGAAATTCTGGAATGTGTGGTTTGGCTAGCTCAGTCAGCCAACCGCCCAGAAATTCCCCTTCGAAAAAAATAGTTTTTAACCCACAAATCACTGTAACGCCGCTCAGGTATATTGCGTACTTACCAACTAAAACAGCCAAAGCAGAAAACAGCGGAAGAATTCCGTTAGCGCCGAAGAAGGAAGCTTTCTACGGTTTAGTTGTAATATTTATCGGTGATTTGGGGAGGATTTGTCGAGGTAGCGTTCGCTCCCGGGTGATTGAGTGGACGTACCGAAAGAGAGAATTACAGGCCTCTGAAGCAAGTGCGGTCTCTGCTGGGAGAGATCGGACCACAAGCTGAGGGCTCAGAGAGGAGAGAGAGAGTAAAAAAATAGTTGCCTGGAATTCCACGGTCGGTCGTGTCGTCTTACAGGTTCGCTGCCGAGTTATTAACCAGCTCCCGATAAAACTTAGTCGAGGCCAGACGGAGCTGCGAGGGCTTTTTATTCAGCTGGGGGCGACCGCGAGGGGGAAACCAAGGGCCAGGGGGCTCGCCTACGATTTTGGTTGTTTATTTCCCTGTGTAAGTTTGTGAACAATTGTCATCAGAAAATAGAAACGAGAAAAGGAAAACCAGGTCCACGTGTCAAATCAGGGACTGGTAACATGCACGAAGAGCACAAACATGTTATTACTTTGTGGTATACAAAAAAGGAATTCCATATTTTACGGGGTAAAGCAAATACACTTTGGTAAAACAATACAAGGTCATTCACCCAAGGATTTAAGGTGGTAAATTCATGCTCCTGTTCCTGTGAGGTACTCAAATCAATAAAGAACAGGTACATATTATAGCCGTACTTCATGGCATTATGCACCTATAAGTGGCTGTCCTCATTTTATAACTGTGGAGCACCTGTGGTTCATTTAAACTGAACGGGGCACTCGAGCTACACTCGAGGCATTTCTGGGAGAAAGTACAGCAATTCTATTTTCACACCTGCGATTTTGAAATGACATGATGGGACGGGTGGGGTAGGGTGGGGAGCGGTGGGGTGTGGCGGGGTTCGGGTGGGGTGGGCTGTCGGTGGGGTAGGGTGAGATGGGATGGTGTGAATTGAGATTGAGTGGTTGGGGCGAGGTAAGGTGGTGGGGTGAGTTGAGGTGATGGGAAGGGGTGAGGTGGTGGGGTGGGGTGAGGTGAGGTAATGGGGTAGGGTGGTGTGAGGTGATGGGGGCTGGGGTGGAGTGAGGTGAGAGTGGGTGGGTGAGGTGAGAGTGGGTGGGTGAGGTGAGGTGATGGGTTGGGCTGGGTGGGTTTCTCTACATGCACTCGATCGCTAGGCTTAAATGTGGAGACGGTACGGAGAAACAATAGAGGACAGGGGATGAAAAGGTATCCGCGAGGGAATTCTAAAGAGGAGGATGCTTACATCAGGAACTTTGTGCAAAATGTCTATCGATACAGGAATAAAAGTACAGAAATAACCTGGAACTGAGACTAATGTCATATTCCCACGGATGTGCAAATGGGGTTAACGTAGGGTGGGAGTGTGGTGAGGATGGGGCGAGGATGGAATAGGATGAGGTGGGGTGGAGTTGAGGTGGTGGGTTGGGGTGGAGTGGGATGGGTGGGGTGGGTAATCCGGGACACATGCCTCGGCGTGAGGGGGAGTGCCCAGAAGTATTTGGGCGTGCCCAGAATCGTATTGAGGTGGCCTTAGTAGCGAGTATTGTTTAACCAATCTTTGTTTTATGGAAGTCGCCCAATACAAGGCTAAAAGCCACTCTAGGTAAAGGGCTACAACAGAGGTGGTGGGGATGGCTACATTTTAAGTTGCCAGCCGTACCATGCACCCTTACTACGGTTTTTCTGGGTCCAGATCTAAATAGAGGATAAATCTTCAATAGATACCAAAGGAATTATCAAATTTTCAGAACTATAGACCCAGGCGGGGTAACTTCCACCGTTGGTGAGACCAACACCCCCCCCCCCCCCCAATTCATCTTTAAAGATATACGTTCCGTGCTCTTTTTGTATTAGGCCTACTACTTTTCTATTGCAATATAACAAGTTATTCACTTTTAAATGAGACATCCGTCCATGAGTTGTGGAATAATTACTCCACTAATGTCGAATTATTTGTGGTCCGAAATCTCAGTTTCCGTAATTTTGTTTGAGACTCAAAAGCCTAATCTGAATCGGTTGGTGTGCGCAAAAAGGGTGGTTTCTGGACTGAGGAGGGTTTTTGGAGGATGGGGGAAGAAGAGGAACAGAGGAGTCAAACAAAGGGATATTTTGGCCCGGACGATTAAAAATGCAGGAACTGCAGGAATATTTATTCTGTATGTTATTACTACATTCACATCGCATCGGCTCGGCGAAGTATGTGGGTCTTTCTATAAATTTGGCATTTGAAGCAAGATATGGGACAGAGGGAACCCCCCGCCCCCTCTTTTGTGTTGGTCATTGTGTTCCGAGTCCCAGGAAATCCTTTCAGGGGGGTGGGGGGGTGGGGGGGGGGGGGGGGTAGGTAACAATAGTCTGGAGTGTGTATAGGGTATAGGGACAAGAGGGGGTACCCCTTGGTCTCATATCTTGCTTGGTAAAAAATCTGGGGTCCAAAAGTGTCATTTTTTGGTGTCCCTATTGTAACAAAATGGTCTTTTTAATAGCCACTTCTTTGTTTAAGGATTTATTTCTGGGCCAGTGAGGTAGTCTATCTATGGGGTCAGCCTGGCTTCTCTGGGCACCCAGATTGTAACCCCATATGGGTTTACTGCACATAGAACACATAAAGGTGCTTGGGTACGGTACTGCATGGGTTGGGTGCAAGGGCGGATCCAGGGGGGGGGGGACCAAAGGGGGCCATGCCCCCCCCCCCCCCCCCCCAAAAAAATAAAAATTAAACTTTTATTTATTAATTATTTTTTTTAACTGACGTCGCAAAAAGGCAGCCACTGCGTACACCCACGTACAAAACTCAGCCCAAAATATTCGTGGCCCCTCCCAAAAAATTGTGTTCTGGATCCGCCCTTGGTTGGGTGAGGCATTTATTTCAGCAGTATTAATTTTCCTCTGCCGTCCGTTAAGCTTCCAACATTGCATCAGTGTATTTGGGGCGAGCGTCCTGGGTTCCTGGCCAAAACAATTTTTTCTCTGAGGCCCTTTGAAATTGCTGTTATTTCTTGTGGCTACATGTAAACTGATTTCCAAAATGTATCGATTATGGATATATTTTTGAGACCGACAATTTCGACTCGGATGTAATTTCTTCTTGAGTTTGTGTTATTTCAACTGGCGGTGTGACCTCCATAAGGCCAAGGGGGTCCCCGTTACACTATTACAGATGACCTGCGTAATTTCCCATCAAGTATCATTATAACATTGACTTCACACTATCTTTACTTGTTTGGCAGATACTTTGCTTTACATAATCTCTCTTGGAGATAGAAGGCAATAAATAATGTGTCTAGAATTGCAAAATCTTATACATGTCACTATGTAGGCCTAACAGGAACACCAAAAATGTCACACTTTTGGACCCAAAATTTATGGAATGACCTATGTACGCATATCAAAAGAGTTTTAGTACGCATTGATGTCATCTGTAATTATTGCACATACTCAGTTCTCCCGGTCATTTAGCGGTGAAACACATTTAATAACGCTCCTATATAATGAGGACATAGACACGCATGTCTTCACATTACGAGTTCAATGAAATCATGTTGAGGTCACGGTTTCCTGTATAGGTTTATCGTTTGCAGACCATCAAAAGAACAAACAATACTCATGTATAGCCACATCCATGCTTGTATCTAGAACACAGGGGTAATGTGATGTCGCCACCATGAATAAACAAGACGATGTTACCGGTTTGGTTGCCGGATACTGGTGCTATTATTTCTTATTTATGGTTAAATCGCAACCACCGGATGAAGGAGGTAGAATCGCATATGCTTCCCATTTCTATGGCACGGAAGTGAGTGGCGGGGAAAGTTTTAGACGGCTTAACGCAAGAGGGCGCTGTTCTCATAGGGCATGACCCTTTTTGCGGGTGCTCTAGCTTTAAAGGGAGTATACATCATTTGCCTTTACGTGTAATTTTTTGAAATGGATGGATTTGTGGTTAGTATTTTATAGCAAATACTGTAACAATGACCTGTTTAAAGTTTTGTGTGCACAGATGCTGGGAAAACAAAAAAATGCTGTTCTAATAGTCTGGCTCCCTATAGTCGTCAGTCAATTTTGTTCGACAAGTTTTGAGAGCAACATAGTATTCACATCATCAAATTACATGTTAATTATTCAGGAAAGGATGAATTATCAGGAGGACTCGGTAATGAGTCATCTGGAAATGTTTCCATAAAAGAATGTTAAAAGTCTGAGGTACCCACTTTAAAGAACACGAGTCAATTAAGTTTACCTATACCCTGTCACATACCCTTCAACACGGTTATAAATCTGCCAGTAAGCTTGTGCCAACTCTTGTCAAATGCAGCGGCACCGTCTTTAAAACGATGAGCAGGAACGCGCCGTTTTATCGGCAATTGCTCTGATACAAGGAACACTGCCTTGGGCGTCGGGGCCGCCCCGGGCCAATGGAACTACAGAAAGCGCTCGTCTTAAAATTGCAATTGTTAGATCATTCAAAAGTAGGAAATAATAATATACACGACCATCCCTTGAAAATGGACTGTTTGTCTGAAAATCACTGACGAAAATCATTTCGGGGATGCTAGTTTGGTTCACAAACGTCGGACTGTTGGAATTCAGTGGTGCTTTGGCGCTTTGCGTTTCGTTGCGTAGGCAGCACGATGTGCGGAGCCAGTCTGAAGGTCCGTATACAATAATTCAGTTGCTTCCTCATTTATCCGTATGATATTCCACATTATGGTACAATTCTTACACTCGGACCTTAGAAATAGGTTCGGTAACTAACCAAAGAGATGGGAAATTTCTATATAATTCTTTTTTTGGGGGGGGGGGGGGGGGGGGATTCATGTTTATAACGTTGCCGGCGTTGCGCTAGTAAATCGTGTCTTTAGCCTGATTTGAAGCCTGAGCCTATGAGGCCGCAGGTGTGACGTCTGCTTAACAACTGTGATGGGGGAAAAATCAGTAAGTCGTGCAAAAGACGGGAATCGAGACGAAGCAGTGTTCGTGATACTCGTATCGCCGTTACAGTAACAATGAGTGCTCTATTATTACCATTGAGCGGAGTTGTAGTCGAGTCGATCCTTGCAAGTCCTTTCACAAGTCCTTTCACAAGTCCTTTCACAAGTCCTTTCACAAGTCCTTTCACAAGTCCTTTCACAAGTCCTTTCACAAGTCCTTTCGTAAGTCCAGTCAGAAGTCCTTTCATAAAGCCAGTCACAAGTAACTGGATGAACAATGACAAAGGAATGCCTTTGTCAAAGCTCATTTGAATAGCTTGTGATTGGAATGAGGACTGGAGGGGTTGTGATGGACTTGCAGGGACTAGCTTGCAGGGACTTGCAGGGACTTGTGATGGACTTGAGATGGACTTGACTACATCCCTGCCATTGAGGTCTGCCAACTTAACAACAGTAAAATAAAGATCGTGGGGACGGAGCGCGAAGTACTTTTTGGCCTGATTAGTTAGTCGACCCTTGTTTTTTATTCACCTGGTGGTATTAGTGAAAGTTTGTCGTTAATCGTCTCTGAGCTCAAGACGGCATTCGTAAGTGGCACACAGACTGTACCTTTAATGATTAAGTGATCTGAAGTCCATGATCTGGGGCCAATTTCACGTAGATGCTTAGCTCACAGTTTTGCTTATCACAGAAAAGAATTACTCGGCCAAAACACGTTACCGGGCGAAATTATATGCGATGTTTATGCTTTTGGACGGCAGTGGTTCTGTGCTTAACAGGAATGTTTGCTTAGTTTGCGCTGATGGATTTGGGTCATGTAGTGCGACGTCTTGTACCACAGACTTAGGGGCTGAGTTCGCGCGATCTGTTCTTAACACGAGTTCCCCGTTCTTGCGCCCGAACGGCGGGAACGCGAGCGGAGAACATTGCACTCGGAACAAGATCACACACCACCTACCAGTCGGGGGTTTACAAGAACATGACGTAATTTGACGCGACGTAGAAGACGACCAAAGATGGCGGATGATTTGACGAAGCATAAAAAGTGGGCGTAATGTTGCCTAAAATTGCCTTCCAAACGTTTTGAAATTTAAAGTTTTTTCTGAACAAACTAGGGGGAAATGCAGTCTAAATATTGTGTTTCCGTTACATTATTTTGCGTCTGAAATTCAGGTTTTTAAAAGGAATGCTTGAATAACGTACATGGGCGCAGCCATTACATTTTGCGTGGTTACCAGCGATAGATGGCGCTCTTGGCTATCAGACGTTCTTTGGCGTTCGAGCGGCCCTATTAACACGAACGAAGACACGAGTTGTTCTTGAGCAAACAAGAACAACTCGCCCGAACTCAGCCAAACTGTCTGTAAACTGGTAGGCGTCACCACCAGACAGCAATTACAAGTAGTACTGGTGTACTAATGGCACGTGAGACCTTTTTAAATTCCAGTCAAGTAGACAGGCAACGCGACTGCAGTAATAAGCACACACACGATTAGTACGCGCAGCTGAACATTCCCACATAATAGTCTGGTACCTGCGACGTCATATCTCCTCGACAATGAACCGCATGAACACGTCGATACTGCGACAAATTGGTAGGTCTACCCATGTCAATTAAACCTCCAGATGGTCCTTATCTACTCGTCGTTCACACCTCTGATCCCTACCAATTACTCATCGAGTCAATTGCAGCTGTGTGTGTGTGTAGTAATTCTGCACGTTGATGATGATTAGACCCTCTGCCGGTCATTGTCCGGAAGCATTTTACCATCGAATTTTCTCCTTGTTTGGATGGGCGGAGGAGCGACAGGCAGCCCGTACAAATTCCTCGTGCACTACACGAAAACAGCTAGGAACCACACGTAGCACAGTTAAGGATTGGAGATTAAAACATAACATAATGCCCTGTGTTCTTACTAGACTGATCTTGAATCGCAAACTTATTTTGATTTTCCAAAGATAAGTCTATTGGCGCATAACTTTTGTAAGCGCAGCTAAGGTCGGAACGTGGCTTAGTTTGATATGGGAAGCTATACACACGAATGCCACCGTACATTAATATAAAGAGTCATACAAGTAAAGAAATCCCTTCGGCGAATGCGCAATTAAGTTAGGAAAAATCCCAATACATTCGTCTAAACCTATCCTAAGATCAAATTGTTTCAGAAACTTAAGCTTTGTAATCTGTTGTGTTACACGGTTTAGTTGGATTACAATCGCAATGTGAAAGGCCTCCGAAGACAATCATTGAATAAATCGACTGGCTATATTATAAAGTATCGTTGAAGAAAAGGTGTCGGCCTCCGTATCGGTGCCGTTTCCGGTCCACACAGTAAATACAATGCTAACTCGCACCCAACGGCGGCGATTTCTCAAGGTTGGGGGCGGAACCCATAAAATGTATATGACAAGGGGAGATTATCGGGGGGACACTGCCATAGCCGTCCCCTCCCCACAAATATTGGGGAACGTGTCCCCCCCCTCCCCCCCCCCCCCCCCCCCCCCCCCCCCCCCTCCCCCTCCCCCCTCCCCCCCCCCCCCTCCCCCCCCCTATCGCCTCCCATGCTCAAACCCACATACCCAGGCTGTCCATCCGCCTTTCCAGCAATGGAACCAGGCCCTGGAGGGACAGAACCATCCTAATTCTCAAGAGTAAAAATTAGTGATCGCTTGGAACTAAAAGGGGGACAACTTTTCATGGTTTGTCCATAGTTTTAGTCGGTTATGGTGACTTTTAACTCCTAGCTAGGATTTTAGAAAGAATAAACTCTTACCATGCAGGTCCTGCGTTTGCAGAAGGCCGGGCCCCTTGGCTGGCTCGAAAACTGTTGAATGTTTTCATAAAAACTTCATCTGTTGCTCGTATAAAAGGCAACGAAGGACAACCACAATATGCCGAATAAACGCTGACAATCTGACTTGGATTCCACATCGAGTGCATGTGCATAATGTTCTATTACTTAGGCCATTAATTGAAAGTTGACGACGCGTTTTAAATGGGTAGAATCCGTATCGTCTGTCAGCAGACAGAATAGTGTCTACTCTTTACGGGTGCAAAACCTAAAATCACACCGCTTGTTTCAAAAGGAATGCCTAAGCTACGGATCCGATAAATGCATCAAAAATAGTTTCACACTCATCACAAAGTCAGCATTTAATGGGCAAATGATATTTGATATAATAAGAGAACTGAACAGGAAGGAACGACAATAAATAGAAGCGAACGCACAGATACAAACAACGGTCAAAACTCAAAAGTAAAGGTAAGAAGACGGGTTTTTGTTACCTGATGCCACTTGGTTTGGGCGGAGGAGCGCCTTTCGCCGTAGGTTTCCAACTCATGTTGAACTCTGAAAAACAGTCGGCCTATTCCTTTTAAAATCGTGATATTCGCAGGAACTAGCGAAGAATTCTCCAGACTTATAAAAGATAGCTTTTACACTCACAGGCAACTGATTACATGTATATTATTGCATCAGACTTTGAGCAAATTCAGCGAAGCGCAAGAAAAGTGATCCACTGCACGAAACCACAAGTGTTTCTGCTGAACACCACACTGATCTCCACAAGCTACCAGTCGTGTGGGGCATAATTCGTGCCGAGTATCCCGTTGAGCGAGGAGCAAGGGTTTCGCTCATGCACCGTGTACCTCTCGATAGCAAGTGCCCTTGGTGCCCACGCACGCTCAATTGGCGACGCAGGACGGCGGTCCCACCACTGTCTACCTGATTACCCAATAGGAGCTTTTCTTCCAAACCTCAGGAGCGTATAATTGTCGAAGACGTTTATGGAGTCAAGGATGATGTTAAAGGAACAACAGTACCACGTCCCGTGTAGATGCTCAGCAGGCGAGATACGGTTACCCTGGGATGTTTAATTTATATGCAAATCAGTGAAATCATTACGTAACAACCCCAAGATGCATGTGATCCATCTCGAAATGCACAAGAGTATAAATCAAAGATGAAAATAAGAATTGCAAACAATTCACATTGCGGTTTATATTATAGGTAGCCTTGAGATTCAGATTTCACTTTAATGTTACAGACGACATACGGAGAAAGTCTCTTTCGCTTGCAGTAAGATACAGCTGGAACAATACTGAGGCAAAAGAAGTCCACCAAAATATTTACGACCCGAGCTTCGTTTCGTTTCGTTGAGATTTTAGGCGAAGGGCTGCAATTGGCACACTTCGTGTTTCACTGGAAAGAAGTCTAGAATGCTATTCAACTCAAGACCCTGAATGTATGTACATAGTCTGTGGGCAAAGTTGCCAAAATCAGAATGCAAACTCGAGCCTGTACTCTGGGTGGGGGGTGGGGGGTGGGGGGGTGGGGGGTGGGGGTGCAGGGGTGCGTTATTCGCCCTTCCCACTTTTCTATTATTTAACTTTGGAAAAAAATGGATAAAGAAGACTTTATCTTGTGATGTGTGTTCAAATTACGTGCGTTATGTTTGGTCATTATGTGGAAAAGGCTATTTTACAACGCCAAATTACTTTGTCAAGCTAAAACAAATCGATCATTTTTAAACAAAATTTCTCAACTTGGTCGTCAAAACCTGGATACGAATTACCACCCCACCATCTCCAATCAAAATTCCTGCTTATGGTCCTAAAACATTTTGGGGACACCGGCCTCAGGACAATTATACTTATGAAGCGGTGAAAGGGTGGGAACAGGCGGTTTTACATTCATATAAATATTCAAATTAGTTATAATTACAATTATCTTCAAGCAAACTTGAATCCTCGATCCTGATTGGTCGATCCGTGGCAGCTGAGAGTGTGATAATAACCCATATCACATGGCCCATATACACACTCCGAATTGCGCTGTTCTAATTCCGCGAATTGCGCGATACGCAAAACGCAGTGCTGCACAATCCATTGGTAATTCAAAAGCTGCGCATTTGCGTCCCATGTGGATCGTCACGTCTGTTTCGGCGCACACTTGTTACGTTTTTTTCCGGATCGCTCCTGTTTCTTCTGACTGTTATTGATGTGTGCGTGTATGTGGTATATAAGTTATCCCACGAGCGCCGAGTGGAACACGGAATAATGTAGTGCGTCCGTGTCCCATATTCCACGAGGCCGAAGGCCGAGTGGAATATGGGACACGGACGCACTACATTTTCCGTGTTCCACGAGCGCGAGTGGGATAACGAATTTGTCTTCAAGCAAACTTGACGCGCAGTAAAGATGGAACACGCACGGCGCTAGCTGTGCGCGAAACCTGTACCACGTACACGCACACATCATTAACAGCCAGCACTATCCTAGCCTAGTGCAGGAGAAACGGGAGCTATCTGGAAAACATAACAAGTGTGCGCCGAAGACGTGACGATCGTCATGGGATGGGACGCAAACGCGCAGCTTTTGAATTACCAATGGATTGTGCAGCACTGCGTTTTGCGTATCGCGCAATTCGCAGAATTAGAACAGCGCAATTCGGAGTGTGTATATGGGCCATGTGATATGGGTTTTTATCACCCTCTCAGCTGCCACGGATTGACCAATCAGGATCGAGGATTCAAGTTTGCTTGAAGATAATACAGGTTTCGCGCACAGCACCGTGCGTGTTCCATCTTTACTGCGCGTCAAGTTTGCTTGAAGATAAATTCGTTATCCCACTCGCGCTCGTGGAACACGGAATAATGCAGTGCGTCCGTGTCCCATATTCGGCCTCGTGGAATATGGGACACGGACGCACTACATTATTCCGTGTTCCACTCGGCGCTCGTGGGATAACTTATATTATTTATGGGCAATATGGAGGGATATCACACCCACCCGCACGGCGCCATGATCCATGGCAGACACATTATTTTGAATAAACTGGGAATTAGAAACTGTTCAGAATTGATTCAGGATCGATGCTTTAAGAAAAGAGAAAGCCGAAGGATAACAATTTCTAATTATTGGACATGACAAAATGTGTAGGCCTATAGCCTATATCACAAATTGATTCTGACAAAAAGGGACACGTGCCTGGTCTATAAACCGTCCTTCATTTACAACGAACTTAGTATAGCCCACTTTAATCGCAAATGTAATGTTACACAAGAAACCTAACAGATTATTTTACTTCAAGGGCGTGTGGGGGGGGGGGGGGGGGGGGGGGGGGTGGTTGTGATGAAATTCTCGAAACCCGCCGACCAGGGGGGGGGGGGGGGGGGGGGGGGGGGGGGGTCAGACATTTTCTAATACTAGCGGGCGCTGTTTATGACACGTTATTATTCTCCATACATAACCGCATTTTACCCCTCTTTTTTTACGTGAAATCTACACGAAGACCTCAAAAACTGAAGTTGCTTATTTTGAATTGAACAATCGAAACAAGTCCATATGAAAGTGCTCAAATCACTGTTAAACAATGCGTTTGAACACTGCCTGCAACTCTTTCATCAGCACTGTCAATGCTGTATAACACCTTTAATTAAAGGATGGTTTGAGAAAAGATAACTGATTGGCGGTTTCAAGGAGTACCAACAGCGCCCTCTTTCCTGGCCATAATCAGGCTTTGCAGCGCTTGGAACTCGGTCATGGTCCTGTGGTGCGACTCCTCCAAACTTCCGCCCAGATCGGCGAGATGGTGCAATACGGTTTCCATGGAAATGCCATCGCTATCCGCCATCTTCTTGTTGCTATAGCGACCTGATGACGGGGACGATCTGTCATGGAATGGTGGCTCTTGAGTGATTTTTGGCCGAGCACGATCTGAGCTCTCCTGAAAATACTCCTGGCGAAGAAGGATTATTTTTGTATTAAGAGTATAGTGATCGATAGAGCCGATAAAATTCACGTATTTCACCCTCCTTTCAGAGAATTATTATTAATGTTGTCCATTTGAAGAGTTCATTACTTTTCGGCGATGTGAAATCGTCAATGAAACTTGAATTTGAAAACAAAATAACTGCCATATTTTCTCAGTCACTTGCTGTTGCAAAGTTACGCAGAGCTTTGCATGCATGTCTCTTTGAGCCATATTGGAGCCATGTCGCACCTAATTAGCCAAGATTACTATTTTGTACTGAAAAGCAGCCACAATTAATGTGCTCTCATAATTTTATAAAAATGGTAAAAAACGAGCGTGTTTAACAACACTGACTTTAAATAAAATGTTAACAAATTAAACATTTTACGCAGTAAAACCATGTGTTTAACACAAATCTGTAACACTATAAACGTTTCGACGCGTATGAATAAACACCGAACACATGTTTGAATTGAAACCCACATAAACACATTGTATTGATGATGTAAACACCCAAGTGTTTCAGTGTCCAATAGTGTTTAGATTATAAACGCGTCATGTGTTCACCGGTGTATAGAATCAACAATCTTCCAGTTGGATAAAAAAAAAAAATAGTAGGTCTACAAAGAAATGAACAATGGTTTGTGCACACAAATAGAACAATCTGCTGCTAATGAAACAGACGGCAAAGACACTAGGTTTTAGTTTTACATAAAGCCGGATTTCTTTTCCTCTTACATTGTCTTCTATTTGCTCCACATCCTCATCATCTTCAATCCCCAAGCTCTTCTTTAAGATGGTATCCATTGCTTCTAGTCGTCTTGCAACGTCCGTTAGCATGATTGCCGTGTTATCGGCTACGAAATCCTTCGACCATGCATCATCTACCACGGAAATAAGGAAAAGCAGATATAAGCTTTGTGTACACAAATGAAGATGGTAAAATTCACAAGTCTGCCATACATGGAGGAAAAGTAGCCGGTCTGATGGACGAACTAACAGGCTGACATCGTACATCCGGAATATGCAGATAAGAATGAAAAATAAATGGACGAAAGCGGCATTGGCAGGCGAATGATTGGTGCGTACTCCCGTAAAAGTTGTAAAAGTTTGCTGAAGATAATGAACGTTGTGTAAACGTTTGCGTTGTTTACATGAGTGGAACGCACCCCGGCCATGAAGAACAACAAACAACTGGTTTAGACCAACATTATACATGTAGAGGGACGTTTAAGCACCGGCTCCCTCAAGCACCGACCAGTTTAATCGACCCTGGTCGATTTTGCCCGGCAGGATGCTACGGTTACTATGAAGAAATGACTGGTTGGCAAATAGTCGCCCCTCGAACTTGCTCGAAGACGGCTAAACCGTCCTGACCGTTCAAATATCAAACAGACCAACAAAGAAAGGGAGGAAAAACAGGCACACGACAATGGGAGAAAGGGAAAAGGTTTAGAGGATGTAGGAGATTCTTGGCCTGCCGAACTGAACTTAACTTAACTGATCTATGGGATGGTCATTGTTTTACTTCGTTATAGGCCAGTTGCATAACCAGACAACTCTCATCAAACCTCCTTTCTGTTGGGGGGGGGGGGGGGGGTGAGTTGGTCTCAACAACGGTGGAAGGTCTATATAGTTCTGTAAATTGGGATAATTTCTTTGGTATCTACACTCTAAAAACTATGTTTAGCAATTAAACACAATCTTGCTATCAGTTTGTAAACATGTTTAGAAGCTAAACATTTACGTGTCCAATTCCTAAACGTCAATGTTCAATGGCTAAACACTATCCGTCAATACGTTAAAACATGTTTAGTATGCAAACGTGTTTCCAAACAGATAGCAGGAAAAGTGTCTATTTGCTAAACACAGTTTTTTAAGTGTACTGAAGAATTATCCTCTATTTAGATCTGGGCCCAGGAAAACCGCAAGGATGGTATAGGGTTGGCAATTCAAAATGTCATCAACCCCACCACCTCTGATCGTAACCATTCACCTCTAGTGGCTTTTAGCCTGTATGAGTTGATTTCAATTTAAAAAAGAAAAGTCCCAAATTAGTGGGTATAATGTGTATTTCCAGCATGCAAGGAGATCACTTTCATTCACCTTGCGTTCTGCTCCTACGGATTTCTCTCCACCGGCTAAGCACATCGTACAAGTCCTTGATCAGTCCTCTTCTCGTCTGCTCAGGCCTCATCAACGGCTGAAGGAAACGCTTGAGACGGCCAGGGGAGCTGATGTGACCGGTACGTTTGAACCAGTACAAGCGCCACGTGGCCTGAATGCAACGTGCTGCAAAGTTCTTCACTTGATCGGCAACATCTGTCAAATGGAAAGAAGTATTAAAGTGGTGGAAGGACTTTGAACGAAATACGATGGCGGACCTAGGGTCTAATATGCTGGGTGCACCCGGGAGAGTACTGATTTGTTAAGGACACTGCAGGAAACAATAGTTGGCTTAACTTGTTTGTACACAATTGCAATCTCCAGTTGGGGGGGGGGGGGGGGGGGGGGACAGGCCTTAGCCGGGGGAGGGGCACGTGTCTACATGCCCTGCCCAGTTATACACCACTACAGATATCAAGGGTTACACTGTAAGTGAAGCTACAGCAGAAATGTCAAATGTAAAAACTAACAACATGCGACTCCCCGGCAATTAGACGGAAAGCCTATCACGTTAAAGAGTGCGAGCCAAAGAGGGACATTCGTCGCCTTTTCACGATTTGAAGAGAACAAAATATGTTTCCAAATGGGAACTTCTATCCTACCCCATAATTCTCCTTTTTGAGGAAAGGGGAAAGACTACATCCTCCATTATCATCTAAGTTCAACCAACTCTGTAACTTGACACATTAGCTGATTAGGGGCCGTCTTTTATCAGCTTTTGAGCTGTTTTCGTGATCAAACCACAGTTTGACCGTTTTCCCCCATTCTCACCTTGTCGTTCTACATAGGCTAGAATTCGTTTCTCCTGTTGAGACATCTGGAGTGTTTCGTGTATGACGCTGATCAGTAAAGCCATGAGGAAAATACCGAACACGGACGACATACCCACGAAGGCCCTCGCCATGACAGACTCTGGAACAACATCACCGAAGCCTAGCGTCGTCATGGTTACTACTTGCATCCAAATCACATCCTTTCAAAAATAAGATGGTGATCATTATTTTACATCAGGCATAATATGTTTTAGTCACTGTATGCATAATGAACAAACATTGCATAATTCAAAAATATTTTGCACAGATTATAATCTCAAATTCCAATGTATTATAATGTAGTGGAATTTAAGAGAATTTGTGCTGATACACCATTGTGAAGTAACTAACTCTGAAAAAAGAAAGGAGTGTTTAGAAGAACTAGAGGCATTCACTTGTTTCGGTCAGTATGTTTTGTCTGTGCTCATCCGCAAATTAATCTTCGTGTGTACTCTTCACCTTGCAAACAAAATGCTCAAATTACAACGTCTCCATTGTGAGTTATCTCATCAGAGATAACATTTTTTTTTTAATGAAACACTCACATTCATTCTTATTGCTTGAATTAAGGGACAAAATTGAACGGTTTGTCGATGTCCCTAGTTTCAGTCGATTAGAGTGAATTTTATACTCATATTGGATAGGTGGCTTAATTCCAAAGTTTCATCTCTGCTTACCTGTAGCGAATTGTACTGCCAAGGACTGAATAATCTGTCGATTGAGAAAACTAGATATCCAACTCCAAATAGGTCGAGAGAATAGCAGATTCCAATCATTATAAATGGCCACTTGATGAAGAATGTCTTGACCAAGAAGCCAGCCCCTAGTTCCGTCTGTAGCACGGAGGCCAGGAAACGCGTGGACTTACTGAAGGCCATGTGGTTGTGCTCCCTCATGTAGCGACCCACCAGGTACAACCTCAAGAAGGTGAGGAGCTGTAGCTCGTTTGGGATGAACCTCTCAGTCAGGGGAGGCACGTGGAAAATACAAAGGACGATCTCCACGAAGAATCTCCAGCGGTTCGGGGATGTGAAGACGTTACCACCAAGGGGTAGGTAATGCTTGACGATCAGCAATCGACATTGCTGGTGGAAGTAGGAGTACAGGAGAAGACATGTCATGACGGAGACCAGAGTTATCCCGATCTTCAGGCAGATTCCAACAGCATGAGCTCCAGTGGACACTGACGAGGTGTAGTCGGATGAGCTGGAAGTGTTTGAGTTCATCCCGTGCGAGTAGCTGAACTCTAGATCCGTAATGGCCAGTGCAATTGCTAGGATGGACGCTGCACAGAGGAAGGTGGAGAGTCGTTGTGTGCGCAGCTTAAGTTCCGTCTTCGCCGTCTCGCTGTGGCGAAACTCCAGTAGCTGATGCTGGAAGAAAGTCATTCTTCTATTCTGCAACCTCTCCTTAGAGTCTTTGGGGAGGGCAGCGGCGTCTTCGTCGGTTGTAGACTTTTCCATTAGACGTTCTAGCCTCTCGTCGATTTCCCTTCGTGAGTTCGCCATGGATTTGGGGTTGGCTGGTACGGGGAAGAGAGGCAATGTTTCGGCGTCTTTCATACTGGTGATGCTGAACACAGGCGGCGGGCGGTCTGAAAGGGACAGGCTTCTGGGCTTGATTTGTCCCGTGCTGCGGGACTTGAGCTTATCCAACTCGCAGAGCTCCTCGTGGATGCTGCCACGTTGTTGGTGCATCCTGTGATTCTCATCCACGTCAAGGAACCGGATAATCCTCCTTTGGTGAGCGGTTTTTGGTGAAAATTCATCCGGCATTTCCTCGTTTGAGCTAGTGTCATCGTTGGGCTCTTCGTTTTCAAGTTCACCGCTTGCTGAAACATAGTGACAAGGAAACGTTAATTCCTGCGACGTTTCTTGTTTAGCTGAAACGCACACACAAGTTTTGAAACTGCCATTGTTATTGCAAATAGAAGTTCTTATTTATTCATTTAATTTGTGACACACTATGGGCTATTTCGTATTCAGTAGGCCCTATTTAATGGATTGTTCGTTTGGTATTAAGGTTTCATGTCTATTATTGCAGTGACAAATTAAAGAAAGGTGAGATCATTATAGGCCCTAATGTTTCTTCTTCAGAAAAACTAAAACAGAAGTTTGGGAACCGTTATTATCTGTACTACATTAAGTTCTTGTATATTCATTTTTCTTGTGCCATACGATTGGCTATGAGCTAAAGCTAGCATAAGCGTAGCCTGTGCCTATATGAAACACGTACTTCCTACCTACATAGCTGTTTGTCGTTTCAATGATTTCCTTGCAAGATGCTGCCGTGATGGCGTGTTGTGTTGGTGTACTTGGTTCGAAACTGTCGGCACATTCAGATTTCGAGTGAATCAGAAATTCAAAAGACCAAAGTTACAGTGTCCCGTGCATGCAATAAGCAATGCTCAATAGATTAATGGGCAGATATAGAGGGGGGTTGTGGGGGTTGTGGGTTGTGGGGGTTGCAACCCCTCCCCCCCCCCCCCCCCCCCCCCCCCTTGGGCTGCTGAGCAAAGTTGTGATAAGCAATGCTAAACCACATCCTTGTTACCAGTGGGTATACCGCTGGTCCATACACTATACACTGTACCGGTATAGGCGGGTACAACCCCTCCCTAAATGAAAGGCTAGATCCGCCCCTGATATTGACGAACAATGGTCACATTAAAATAATGCTAATATTATTTTGATTTTGACGCACCTTGACTCGGAACTTCTTTCACCAATATAATCTTTGGACTTTCCATTTGTTGTCTTAGCCTCAATCGCAGGCTTTGGGGTGGAACTTTCCAGGACGAGGAACTCAGTGCTGAAGTTGAACTGACGAGTAATTCCTAGCCACAAGGAGCTTTTTTAAAAGTGTGCCGGCGACCATCCATTGAATTGATGTTATGGTTGATGCTCTAGCCCAGTATGGACTCCCTTCGCGTGTTAGTCGTAGTGCAATGAAGACATCGTCCAACCTGGGCTAGTTGATGCTCCAACAAATATTGTTCGTCTGTTGTTATTCCACGAACTACAACTTCATTTTCGGAATTAGTTTATTTGATGAGTACATTTAAAACATAGGCCTAATAAAAATAGGCAACAAAAAATGCAGAGCTACCCGGTGGGCGTCGAAATACAACTTACAAGGTTTGAAACAAACACGTTGCATGCAGCTAGCTAGCTACGGTCATGACGGTACAAAAAAATGTAGGTTTTTAATTCCCTTTTTAGTGCAGTGCACGCAGGAACGCGCGCAAGCGTTTCTTTTTGAAACACGCGCGCGCTCACCCGGCACCCCATGCCATGACTGCTCAGTCGAATGGGCGGATCGGATCAAGCGGTTGGACGAAGGGGTTAGGATCACCCATAGAGTTTAATATTAAATTAATTGTAAATTTCTTCGTGTCACTCTTTTTTTAATCCCCCAGGAAATGCTGAACAAAATACGTGTATTTTCGTGAACTTGGCCGGGCGGCATCTTAAAGATGCTGTGTTCGTGCTTTTTGGGCGTGACACCCCGAAAAATATATTTTGAAATTGGATTGCTATTTGTTAGCATATAAGTTATGAACTTTGATTGAAGATAATTAGTAACACAGTTAATAGGTTTCATTTTTTTGCAATTGGAACAGAACGCTCCTCATTCTTACAGTGTCAAAGTACATGTATAGACTAATCCGGCGACCAAAATTCCCGTATAGGGTTATCATCGCTCGTTTAAGCCCCGATCCCACTTACGCGAATTTGACGACGAATTAACGCGAAGTCGATTCGTGTCGTTTCGAAATGAATCGCAAACGTGTCGTAAGTACTTCGTAATTGAATTCGTTGAGTGTCGTAATTATTCGCAAGACTTCGTAAACACCTCGTATTGTCGCGTAAGTCGTGGTGCCAATTTTGAAATTTTTAAAACTTATAGGAAGCGGTGCGACTTTGTTGTTTCCTAAATTATTCGTTTGTAGCAGGAAATCCATTGAATTGAAATTTTCAGCCAACGCACGGACATTGCAGCTTCAAAGATTTTTGCCAGAGAAAATCAACTGAATCTGGAAACTAGATGCTTAGTGTTTTGAGCAAAAACAATCAAGCTGTAAAAAGAGGGCGCTATATTCGTTATAGCGCCCTCAATTGGCGAAGGTACAAATGATAAACAATTTCACCATGGCAACAAGTGATACGGGTGCAGTTTTCATCGTGTGTCGTGCATGCATGGGATGATCAGTGGCGTTGAGTTAACTGAAGGCATAGGCTAGTAGTAGTAGTACTACAAAATGACAATTTGATTGATTGTATTCACCCTTTTTTGTTTTGAATTGAAATTTTCTGACACAATGTCTCACGGGTAAGTGGTCCATCTCGATAATTTCTAAAAAGCGGCGATAAAAAATCGCGAAAACCAAGTGGCTAATCATGGCGTGCCGTGCGTTCATGAGTTCTGCGAAGTGGAGGGGCCATGGAGATCGAGAGACTTCTTCTTCCTTCAAAAGTTCAACTTTTTCTCATTTGTTTTTGATGTAACGTTAGCTTTGTAGACATGGTAGAGAAAGTCATAAGAAACAATTTGATTCAAGTTTGGATTTCATCGGATTCTGCACAACAAAGAAATATTTATTTATACTAGCAAGTAGCCTAGCAGGGATTGTTTTGTCCCTGAAATGTGTACGTTAATGCAGTGTAAAGACTAAAGACAAGTGTGATTATATTGCACACAAATTGGAGTGCAGATTATGACTGAAATGCTTCAAACTCTAAAACTTTCTCTACTCTAAATCTTTGTCTTTATTCATGCCTTATTTCAATTAATAAAAGCTGTAACAAAATGAGTCATTACATAAACATTATTTAATGTCCCTAAATTATGTATAACTTCACCTTACGTCAACATCTGTCAACACTCAAACTAACGTTAGAATAGATACGATAGGCCTAATCCACACAATAGGAGGCAGAATGCCTGCAAAAACGGCAAATGTCATGCTCTATTGCACTCCATGGAGAAACGTGTTGTTTGGCTGGAACACCACACAGGATCAAATCAATACAAAATGCCATTCGCTATTTGTTTTCTGTGTTCTGTATTCTCATTATGCTAAACTCTTAACTTGCCTCAAATTTTCTAAAAATTATCACTTGCCATGTTTTATGTCCAGGTATTACCAACACCAGTGGGCCCACGCCCAAGAGAGCCTGACCGAACTCCTTGGGCAGGAACTTCCCCCTGAACCAGTCAAACCCGAGAAGGATCGGCTGACTGCCTTCCAGAATATTGCCACCCTCTACATCAAGTACCTCCAGATCTTCCGTCGGTTGGAGCAGTGCTACGATCAGATCGTGCACCCCCAGAAGCGGCGGGTACTACACCATGTGTTGGATGGTGTCATGGGCCGTGTGCTGGAGATCAAGAATGAAATGGTGCTGCTGGAGTTCTCTGAGTTCCATTATTTTGATGACATCCTGTCCGATCTTAAGTTGACTCCTGTGAGTTGATCGTGGAGCTGTGTTAAGTTATGCAAAAAAAAACAAAAAAACATTTGGGTGCCCCCTTTTGTAAAGACTTTCATAAAAAAAGTGTAGTCCCAAATTGAGGATATACTATGCCTACAAGAGAAAATCCCGGTAAACTAGGACAAGTAGTGAAAGTCACAGGAAAAATAGAATGAAAAAATGAAAAAAGGGTTACAGAAAAGTGAAGAAAAAGTAATATGAAAACTGGTGGAAATGCCAGCTAGAATTTGTTTGCAATCAGAGGAGGTATGAGGTAGCCGAAGTCAGACACACGGCAGGGCTTGAATATCAGGGACAAATCTGCTAGACCAAAGGCTAGTAGTTCAACGAATCTAGACCAGAAAGAAGTTTCCAAGATTGGCGCACAATAGACAAAAAACATGAAGATGAAGACCACATTTCGGCCGTACTTGATGAGCAAAACTGAAATGTACTAATGAAGTTTTAAGACACTGGTGCTTATTCTTAATTGCTGTGGTGTTTTCTCCAAGAGGTTAGTGAGTGAAAAATCACTAGGCCATTGAACTTGTTGGTCATTGAAACCCCTAGACCAACACTTAAATCACTAGACGTGGTCCAGTGGCTATTTTGAACCCTGCACATCAGTGAATACATCAGCTGAATGGTCCAAAACTTGTCAAAAGAGCCTCTAAACTCAATGTTTTTCTTATATTTTGCTGTTCTCCCAGAATGACATTGAGGTACCCGTCCCTAAGTACTTCTTGAATGAGCGATCCAAGATCCTCCAGGAACGAGAGAAGCTGTTGGGTCAGATTTTGGCCAAGATGGGCCCTCCGATTGAGAAGATGGAGGAGGTTACTATGACAACCGATGAGGCAGTCAAACTCATTCAGGTTAGAAAAAAGAGCAGGTTTTGCTGCGATTTTTGACTTACTGTATTAAAGAAAATTCAGGTTACGGACATTTCAGTCAACTGTTCTCATAGGTTCTAGTGCCAATATTCATTTTCACAAAATTGTTCTGCAATAAATTTAAAACTTATTAATTTTCTCCCATTGGTAGGTACATGAGAGGGCTCGACAAGGTCGTTTGAGAGCCAAGTTTATGCGTGAGATCCGTCTACAAGAGGAACGCGAGAAAAATGCAGCCAATCGTGGCGCTCCAACTGTAGATGCTGATGTAGCTGCTGTTAGAATACAGAAGGTAGATAGGACAAGGATTACAGATTCAGATCTTTTATGGGTTATAAACATCTCTAAGATTACTTTAGATAAATTGCGGGGTTAGTTGTGGGGGGGGGGGGGTGCAGGGATGTGGAAGGAATGGAATGTAGTACCAACTTAATATTGAAATCAACAAAATTTGCTGGCCTAACGTTTCAAATTTAAGCAAGTTCTTTCTGAAAGGCAAATGACCATTGCAAATTGAGCATGGAAATTTGCCTTGGGGAAAGAACTCGCTTAAGCTTGATACGTTAGGTCAGCTAATTTAGTTGATTTGTATATTACAGGTTAATCCAATTCATTTTCAACATTATATTGAGACAGATATTTGAGAATGATTCCGTTAGGAACAATATGTCAGGTTCTCCTAAACTATAACCAGCTTTATATGTGACATTATTGATTAGAAAGACACGTTGTAATACAAAATGCCATTTAGGATTTTTTGATGTATTTTGTGAGCCAGAGCAGAATTTAAAGTTCCTACTCCATAAAGGGCCTACAAGTTTTTTTGGTTTCTTTTTGGGGGGGAGGGTGATTGGCCAAATTGGCAGATCATAAAAAGTATTTTAAAAACCTGAATAAGCTTGGTGTAATATGCAATGAATATGCAGCAAGAATTTGATTTGTGTCATTTGTAATCAGGTTTGGAAAGGCTTCGCCATACGCAAGCGAGTACGCCGTGAGAGGGAAGAAGAAATGATGTTCATCGGCATGGTGAGTACACAAATTTCTAAAGGTTGTAGTGTGGATCCGGGACGTCCCAAAAGTCGGAACATTCTACTGGAAACATCACCTGTTCCAATAGACTTGCCAAGTAGAATGACGCCACATTGTGTGTACCACGTTTGCCAAGTGGGGACATGTGGAAAGACTAGCATATTCATAATATGTGGTTTCTCTGATAAAATGTACATTGTTAAAGTTATTTTTAAGATTGACACTTTTGGGCTTGCTGGTCATTGAAAAATGTATTGATGTGAAACTTACTGTGGGTCTCCTCTATGCAAAGCCTCCAAAATGCATTCGTTTTTAAAATTCCTTTCAAATATTTGAAAATACCTGATGGCCATTTGACAGAACCCGCCACCGCCTCAGAGCAACCCTAAACTAGCCCCGTCCTCCCTGGCGGAGCGTACCGAGGCTAACCGCAGGGTAACCCAGACTGAGCATGAGCGGGAATTCCAGCAGGCTCTAGTCACAATCAAGGACAAGCTGAGAGAAGTCGAGGGACCAGACATGAAGGAGAATATGCAGGATCAGATTAGGCAGTGGTTCTTAGAATGCAGGTAAGACAATATCTTGGTCTAATATTTGGCCGTCCACAACAGCTGGGGCCAATTTCCTAGAGCTGCTTATTAACCCTAACCCTGCCAGACGCAGCACAGTGCATCTGTGCTGACAGCTCCACTTTGCTTCACTCTCCACACAAGTCAATGTGACAAAGTATGCAATCTGATGCATCTGTCAGGGTTCTAGCAAACATGCCCTGGAGGGTTAGGGTTAAGCACAAAACCTTGCTGAATAAAACCAGCTTACCAGTCAAAACTCCATGTGATGTAAATTGCTTGTGACTGGTATTTAGCTGTAGTTTGCTTAGCATGACAGTCACATGGAGTTTTGGCTGGTAACCTGATTTTACAAAGCACAAGATAGTAGTTAGAGACAATTAGTATCGGCCTTCTCTGCTCAAAACCCACAGGAGAAGACTTGATACAAGTTGCCTTTGCGTGGGAAGCACAAAGGTCGCATTATGCAAATCAAAGTGTTTAAAACATGCAAATTACTTGCAAAACTTTTAGGCGTACAGAAACTGAGGGCGCACTTCATCTTCTTACATTTACATCATCGCCGATGCAAATTTCATCTTCTCAAGGAATGGTACTATCATCTCTATAAACTGTAAGCTTTCAGATTGAAACTAATCATTTGAATTTTTGATCATCACCAAAGCTATATCATACCTTAAAGTGTCCTTGTGGAATATTTAGGAAGACTTCAACCAAGTACTTGTAGTGTCTGTTCGTTTTGGGGTTTTTTTTTCAGCACAAAATTGGTTCATCTATTGACTGTAATAACATTAAATATGAAGTTACACACTATGCCAAAAATGCTATAAATGTGTATATCGGCATCTTTGATGTTGTTTCTCTCAGAGATGCTACAGGTAAATTCCCAGATTATCCCATGGAGGATGAGGGGGGATCAGCAGCCATCTTTAAGGAGAAGGATCCTGCCGAGGTAAGTGGATTAACAAATCTTTTATATATTATTTTTACAGAGAAATGATAAGTAAAAGCAGTTTTCATGCTTGGAAAAGTTTTACCCTAAACAGAGTTTTGACCGAATTAATGATAAGAATGACGGTTAGGTTGTGCACCTGAAACCTTTCAGTACTATGTACTTTATGTGCAAGTCTAAAGAGAATATACATGCTGTAGACTGTAGAACCTGCCTTGTATACCATCTATGGAGACCCTGGTTCGAATCCTGCCATAGACACTGTCTCTATTTGATTGTGTGGTTTTTGCTGAGAGAATTTAATGTGAAGATGGAATTTTGCGTCGGGGATGATGATGTAAATTAGAACAGAGGTTTTCTTTTGCCCTTTCCCGACGTAATATATGAAGCACTGTATGTTCAGCACTTTCCGAGAGCCTATGTAAAAAAATTCACATGCTTACTCGGGCGGGACTCGAACCCACGACTTCCTGCTTACTAGTGCAGACGTCTTAACGGTTTCCCTTCTTTGGGTTTCCCTCCCATGTTTGTTTTGGTACCTTCTCTAAATGGATCCTTGACTAGTACGTGTTCATTCAGTTCCAGACAGAGATGTAGTCGAGTCCATCACAAGTTCCTGCAAGTCCCAGCAAGTCCCTGCAAGTCCCTGCAAGTCCATCACAAGCCCTCCAGTCCTAATTCTAATCATAAGCTATTCAAATGAGCTTTGATAAAGGCATTCCTTTGTTCATCCAGTAACTTGTGACCGGCTTTATGAAAGGACTTGTGACTGGACTTGCAGGGACTTGAGTACAACTCTGGTTCCAGAATCAAAAATAAATTCATATGCAGTAAATTCCCAGGGCCCAATTTCAAAAAGTTGTTAAGCTCACGATTTTCTGCTGACGGAACCTTCGTCCATTTCATAGAGACTTTAAGCTTCAACCACAGGATAGAGCTCGCTTAAACTTCAGCGGCAGAATTTGCTTAAAATAGTGACGCAACAACATAAATCTCCATGTGTGCACAGGCGTTAGCCGACTTCACCGTGAAATAGTGCTTAAAGATGATGTTGATTGCTGAGAGATTGCGTATTGTAAAATCAAACAGCAAATTATTTCTGCCAATTATTCCGCTGGTGCCATTTGTCTAAAAGTCGTCAGGCAGCAAACAATTTGACGTCATAGGACGAACTCCCCTTTTGTGCCTAGTGCTTGACACAAAAGGGGAGTTCGTCCTATGACGTCAAATTGTTTGCTGCCCGCATCGACGACTTTTGGATAAATGGCACCACTGGGCTAGAGGGCACTTGTTAAAAATAGTTCTCAAAAGTCACTTTTTTAGTATTTCATGGCAGAAATAATTTGGTATTTGATTTTACAATACGCAATCTACATAAAAATGACGCCGACTTCTCTCACCACTGAATTTGTGCTATTGTTAACACAACTTTACTGCTAACCGCTAAGCAACCCTATAAAATTGGACCCTGATCACAAGATCCAACATACTTTCAAGACTCGTGCATCCACACAACTTAGGGTATATGGTGCGGTATCTGAAGAATTTTGGCAAAACCATGGATATCTCAGGTATTGGACTGAAAGGAAACACAATGAAACATTTTCAGTCATGGAGATTCTCTTGCAATGCCTTGAAAAAGATGATGGAAATCTTTGGGAAACAGGAAACCTGGAGTACAGGAACATTCCAGATTTACAATGTTACTGATTTCATTCCTTTTAGGTTGAAGCCGAGTTGAGAGAAAAAGAAGATGACAAGGGCAAAGGAAAGAAAGGAAAGAAAGACAAGAAGGAGAAGAAGAAAGATAAGAAGAAAGATAAGAAGGGCAAGAAAGGAAAGAAGGGCAAGGGAGGAGATGATGAGGTCAGCATTATAATGTAGTCAAATTTTATGCAGATTTATTCTATTTCTTTTTCTTTTTATTAATAATGCTGTCAATTCTTGTCATAGATTTAAGATCTCCATATAGTTCTACTCGATCTGAAACTAAATTTGGGCAAGATGCAAGTGATTTTTGTGACAAATTGGTATGTCAGGATTACAAAAAAAGGCTATTGAAAATTGAAAAGCCTATTCTAGGAATTCAGGTTTTAAAGTTATCAAATTATTCCTCAAATCATTAGTGTCAACTTCCAATATATAAATGATAAAATGTAAGACTCTCCTGTATTTTACCCCTAAAGAAGGAATTGACTTGTCATGATCAACTATAATTCGATGTGGACTTTGTAAAATTTTAGACAAACAACATTTTAGCACAAAAATCCTTATTATACAATAGTCCATTGCATCAGTCATGCATTATGTTAGAAGTAAAGGTTTGGAATGAAGCAAAATTCTATTTACAAAGTAAGCTGGTGATAAAAGTGATGAATTTGTCATATTTTGATTTCATGAAGGAGGAAGAGGAAGGCTTCAAGCTTCAACCGTCCAACTTCATGGGGACTGTCTCCGACTCAACCAAATCATATGAAAGTAGGTTCGGCTTTAAACACATATTTAAAAAAGACCACCTGACCAGTTGACGTCTATAGGTGCATTCCTGTACTTACTCAATCTATTCATTTTTTAACTTTATTGTTCTTGAATAGGAGTGTAATAAATAGATGGAGCTTTTTCAAAGTTTTCATTCACACGAAAGGGGGCTCCTAGTGTGATGAATAGGACCACTCTATTCAGTGTGGTGCCTATTGTTTGCATTACGCTTGGCTGCACAGCCCCATTCTTGGCATACCAGCTCCCCATTAATAACAGCCAGATGGAAGAGGGTTAACCCCTAGCCACCGGGCATTACATGGGAGAACCCAGCATTACATGGGAGAACCCAGCATTACATGGGAGAACCCAGCATTACATGGGAGAACCCAGCATTACATGGGAGAACCCAGCATTACATGGGAGAACCCAGCATTACATGGGAGAACCCAGCATTACATGGGAGAACCCAGCATTACATGGGAGAACCCAGCATTACATGGGAGAACCCAGCATTACATGGGAGAACCCGGCATTACATGGGAGAACCCAGCATTACATGGGAGAACCCAGCATTACATGGGAGAACCCAGCATTACATGGGAGAACCCAGCATTACATGGGAGAACCCAGCATTACATGGGAGAACCCAGCATTACATGGGAGAACCCGGAGCGCCATGCCGGCTTGTGCAGCCAAGCAAAACGGAAACAAGAGGCTTGTGCAGCCAATCATAACGTACACAATACCCCAATAATGGATTGAAAATGCAGAAATTGGCACATATAGACGTCAACCGGCCAGGTGGCAATTTTCAATCAGCACATGTTTGGGTCAACCGTACGCAAGGGGTTAAAGAACACTCTCCCTGTACGCTTTAACATTTAACCATGCTAAGAGGCAGTGGCTATGTAGTTACAGAAACTGGGGGTATTTTTGGGCCATATTCCTCAATATTGTAGTCAAAACATTTTTATAGCCACCCTTGATTTTAATGCTGTCTCCACTTCAATGACTCCCATGAGTTTCAAGATTTCAATCTCAAGCATTGTTTATTTTTTACTGCCAATGACATCACGGCAGGAAAGCGGCGTTTTTGTGGGTGGGGGCACAACCCGTGATTTCTTCTGTTCAAAGTCTTGATACAATACCAAAACAGAAAAATATTGAAGGTATTACTTTAAAGACTAACTATTAAAATCAAGGCATAAGCTTTCGTAGCTACAGCTGCTTCATCAGATGCAGTGATTTTAGTCTTTAACCCTAACCCCCACGAGGTATTCTCTGAGCACCCTGCTAAATGCAACATAATGCAACACAGCTGAAATAAGAACCCTGCCAAATGCAATGTTGCACTGTGCAGTGAACTCATCTGTACCAGCCTTGTTGCTGGAGGCTTATACATGTATAATACTAAATACAAAAGAAAGCATCAGACCAGGAGACATGCCTTGACTGCTAAATGCAACAACTTTTTACCATTGGTGCATTATGTTGCATTTGGCAGGATTAGGGTTAAAGTGATACCTTCAATATTTATCTGAATCTAACAGACTAACACAGCTGTTAACTTTGTTTAAAACACAGAAGTACATCAAAATCTTGATATCTTTTGTATTCATTACTTCATGATCATTTGTAGCTTTCCCATCTTTTGATTCTATGACCTTGAAAGATTACACAACTTTATTCTGCAGCTGTCTGGAAGGAGCGTAACGAGGAGCATAACTTCAGCCAGAAGCATGACTCAGAGCTGATCAAAGAGGACAAGAGATTGGAGGTTGAGACAGAGATAAGAACTCAGGTGGATGAGCTGATGAGGCAGGAACTCAAGAACCTCAAACTGGTAGGATAACTGTTGGGATTGTTGATGTGTCAATGGCCCAGTGGTTGTATTGTTTCTAAAAAGGATGGGAATTTACGTTTAATTTGATAAACGTTCAGCAAAACTTTCCCATAGCGTTTAAACGTTTAAACGTTATTTTCAATACTTCAAAAAGGCTGCCGCCCATCCCAGTATTTTGTGGGGTAACTGCGATCACGTGACAGACTCGGAATTGTTTAAAAACTTGGTATTTAAATCAGAATAGGAGAGGTGCCATCCGTGCGGTGAGCGTTGATCTTAGCCCAGCGGCGTATTGAAAACATCAAACACAAACAATGTATACACTGTATCATTGACACAATAGATAGTTGCCGGTCATTGAGAGATGTACCAATCTAACTTCTTGGAATGTGATCAAGTACTAAAGGCGTTTTTAATGTTTTGTAAATTAAATAGATTTACAAACATCGTAGATTCTTTGTAAATATAACTGGAAGGTAGATTGCGTAAATACAGGGTCCCATTTGAGTTTCGTTTTATTAAAAATAAACGTTTGGGAAAATTTCTAAACGGATTTGATTTGTTTTTCATTCAAACGTTTAAACGTGTAAACGTCCCATCCTTATTGTTAACAGTCTGCAACATATAGGTCAAAGCAGGGATGGGGGATTGTGGTGCTTGTGTCCTTGAGCAAGACACTTTGCTGCAATAGCTTCTCTCCACCCAGGAAGGAGATGGGTACCTGTTAGGGTGAAGATGGGTGATTACAGCAAAGAGAATTGTATGACTTTTAGGATCATGTTAACCTCTTCTGTCTATGCAGCAAAGCGTAATGGAAACAATAGTCAAATAGTAGATTGAGTATGCACAGGAATGCGCCTGTAGATGACAAGCAGCCATATTTAAGAGGTTAACTCCACAGGGAGATGAGAATGTTCAAGAAATAATGATCAGACCTTTGATTAGGTTTAATCACAGTTTGTAATGTATTTTGGCGCGTTGGTGTTTTGCAAATTGGCGCCTAATCTATTCATTGGCCTTCTAAGAATATCTGTTTCTATTAGCTTAGCCCGAGTGTCTCTCTCCTAACTTATACCCTAACATTGAAAGTTGCAACCTTTCATTTATTGGTTGTCTGTATGAAAGTTAAAAAGAAATGAAAAAAATTACTTGTATTTATTGAAGTTATGTTCAAAATCATATTGAAATTGGAGGATTCAGGACTGTTAGGGTTAAAGTCTCTTTTATTGGTATTTTCAGGCCGTAGACCGAGACAAGGGTAAAGGCAAGAAGGGTAAGAAGGGAAAAAAGAGCGGCAAGAAAAGCGGGAAGAAGAAGAAGAAAAAGAAGAGTGGGAAGAAGAGCGGGAAAAAAGGAAAGAAAGGAAAGAAGGAGAAAGATCTGACTCCAGACAGGTACAGACTGACAGTAACACTCAGTCACTCATTAGAGAAATAGTTATTTCAATTGCATGATGAGATTTGACATATGTTGCCGTTTTTTTTAGGGAGGGTGCAGGGTTTATACTCGCTGCGACTGCGTGTGCGCATCCACACATTCGATTGTTGGATGGAGCGTTCATACTTGGCCAAAGTATGAACTCTATTTCATGCGTGTGCGCATACGCATATGCCAAATGTTAAATAATTTCAATATGTCTACAATAAGTGTGTATGTACTTTCAAAATCTTTTCAAAAGTACGCGTACCCATACAAACTTTGGTTACGCACTGCGTGTTCATTTGCACACTGAAGACCGCTAAAAATGGACCAGCGAGCTGCGTACGCAGTGAATATGCAGTATGAGTATGAGTATGAACCGGCCTTTAGTTTGTAAATCACGTGCATTTTTACCTGATGATGTATGTGGAGTGTCAACAGTCACTTTTTGGCACTCAAAAGTTGTGCTTAAGAAGTGCATTGTTAATTTGGTTGGAGAATAGTTGGGCTCATCCTTACAATCACTCTCTTACCAGGGATCTGTAGCTACTCTTCTTAGTCTGTTCTATAGGTATTTTCATGGTAAATGCTCCCCGGCTTGTCCAGCTTGGTTCCTCCAGTTAGGATGTTTGAGCGTGAAACTCGGCTCTCTGCCTATTCCTACCAATACACTCTAGCTGTACCTAGATGTAGAACAAAAAGCTATGCCAATAGCCTTTTTCCCTCGTTCTGTGTCTCTATGGAATTCTTTGCCTGGTGCATGTTTCCCTTCAGCTTACAATCTTTTCTGCTTCAAGAGTGGCTTTTAGCCTTGTTTGGGGCGAACTTGTTTGGGGACTTTTTGGCACTGATTTGGCATAATGGGTTTTACTCAACTGATGATTTTGACAGCAGGAGTGACCTCACCAGATATTTCTTATCATCATCTACACAGGACGATTGAGTCCCTGTATGAGGAGCTTGTGCAGGAGGGAATTATCGTCAGGACTCCCAAGTTTGGATTGAAGGATTACCTGGGTGAATATAGCTTCCTAGGAACGACTCTACGGCAGAATAACATTGAGCCTATGCCTTCACTGTCTGATGTTCGGCAGTTGGTGGCGCTGTATGGAGTTCTTCCACTTGGTAAGTCCAAATCATTGTTCTGTGCCTCACATGCCTGTTGTTTTTTTGTTTTTATTTTTATTTTTATTTTTTATTTTTTTTTAATGACTGTGCATGTACTTGAAAATAATGTGCATACAGACGATGGCCATAGCCACGGTTTGAAAAAGACCACTTTGCTTGTTGACATCTATAGGCACATTCCTGTGCTTACTCAATCCATTTACTGTTTAATTATATTGTTATTGAATGGGAGTGTAATGAATAGATGGTGCTTTTTCAAACAAGCTTTCATTCACACGAAAGGGGGGGGGGGGCAATGAAAAGGACCACTCTATTCAGTTTATAGTGCCTATTTTTTGCATTTACGCTTAGCTACACAGTCTTGTTCTTGGCATACCAGCACCCATCAATAACAGCCCGACACAAGGGGTTTAATTACTTTCCTGTGAATTCCCCTTAAAAAAGTGGCTGTGCATATATACTGCATCAACACCATGTGCATACAGTGAAGTGGCTTTCCTATAGACCTTATACGTTGAGGCCATCTTTGAGGTATTCATTAATTCGAATTCTGAAGCAGTGTACACGTAAGCACAAAAGGTCTGTCGTAGGATAACAGACATTAGCCTCAAACATGGCTGCTTTGTGAGGTCACTTAATTTGGGAATGTCAGCAAACTCTAGCCTTTCATTTTAACGGTTGGTTCATACTGCAAAGGAATGCCAGTGCTGAGATTTTTAAAATCACTGTAATTGGTATTTTTAGCAAAATTGTTAAATTTTGTGGTATACTTTTAGTACAAAGCTTGGGATATTTGGTATACAAGTTTACCTGAACAATAAAATGCTTTCATTTTTTATCAACCTAAACTGAGTGAAATTTCTTTTTAAAATGTCCTCAGGTTCACAATCCGTCCATGAGAAAGCACCCTTTGTCAAATCCTTGCTGCTAGCCGGTCCCCGTGGCACCGGTAAACGTAGCCTGGTCAATGCCATCTGCACCGAGACGGGGGCCAACCTGTTTGACTTGACGGCGACGAACATCGCCGGGAAATACCCAGGCAAGAGCGGACTACAGATGCTGATTCACATGGTCCTAAAGGTTGGGAGGAACCTCCAACCATCTGTGATCTACATCGGGGATGCCGAGAGAACTTGGCTGAAGAAAGTGCCCAAGACAGATAAGGTAATTAGGCTAAGGTTGTTTGCAGATGCCAGCTTTGTTGTGCAAAGACTACACAGAATAGCACCATTTACAAGCTGTTTGTTAACCTCTCGAATATAGACGACAAAAATAGCCACGGTTTGAAAAAGACCACTTGGCCGGTTGTCGTCTATATGAGCATTCCTGCGCGTACTCATACTCAATCATTTGCCTATTGTTTGTGTAACGCTTGGCTTGCACAAGCCCATCTTGGCATAGCAGCACCCTATTAATGACAGCCGGTCACAAGGGGTTAAAAGAAGGTGGGTTCATACAAGTTCTTGTGTTTGTCTGAATTGATTTCCAGAGCATTTCAGTTGTCTAATCGTCAGTTTTACTGCATTTTCTGTCACCGTTTGTTCTCATCTGTTTGGCTGTTGTTGAGTTGTGTTCCACAGTGTTCTGACATTTTCATATCAAATTGTGCTGTTCTCTCTGAAAGAGTATAAATGTTATTTTCATTGGCAATTGGACTGTGTCTGGTATGAAATCATGTGCAATAAGTTTGTAAAAATAATGTACCAGAGAGTCAGCAAAAAATAGTTTATTACTCTTATTTTTTCGCGCAACTGTAAAAACTAATTGATTTTTACATGACATGCTTGGTTACACAAGGCTTGCTGTGAAATCAAAATCTATTCCAATGATTTCTGATCAATAAAATTAGCTGGCCTAAGATTTTCAACTTAAGCAAGTTCTTTCTCGAAGGCAAAGGCCATTTGCCTTTGGGAAAGAACTTTCTTAAGTTTGAACATTAGGCCAGTTAATTTTGTTGATTTGTATATTTCAGGTCAATCTAATTAGTAAGCAGTTTGCAGCAGTTTAATTCATTTTCAAATGATTTCTGGTAACCTCTGAGAAGTCCAAAAGTCCAAAAATGTAAAGCATGGGTAATCATTTTGAATTCCAGCTGAAATAACTTCAGTAACATTTGTTGTCAGCTATATTTTATGAAAGATTAATTTTGCATTTTGCCCCTAATAGGCATATCTTTTCCCTTATTCGGTACTTGGTATTTAAATGCCACAAGAACATTTCTACCAAAGTGGAGCTGAATAAAACGATCTCTTCAAAAACTATAATCATCATGTTAACTTAATTATAGCATAGCCTTCATAATGGTAAAAGACCTTTGCAGTTTGCAGGTTCAGTTTATTTCTAAATTCTACCAAATGCTTAACACACTCATACCTTGATCTGTTGTACAGTCGGACCCCAAGCGACTCAAGAAAGAAATCCCCAAGTTCTTGAAGTTGTTCAAACCAGAGGATCGTATTCTACTTGTGGGTTCATCCAGGGCTCCCTACGAGTGTGATATGAAGGGACTAACAGGTGCCTTCCAGAAGATTATTCTAATCCCCCGACCGGACTACGCATCTAGACACTGTAAGAACAGTTTTTATCTTAACATTCTTTATCTTAACATTCTTTATTTCTTTCTGATGATAAAACCATAGTGTCCTCAAAAGTGCATACGGCACTGAAGCTCAAAGCAAGAAAAAAATAGTGGAAAGAAGATATTGAAGAAATGCTCATATGAACAGATGGAATAAGATGGAATAAAAACCCTGAAGTGATATTCTGGGGAAACTCACGCAATCAGGCAGGGACTGAAAATGTAATCCACATGTCAACCTTGGTGGGTTTTGAACCCGGGTCACAGATGTGAAAGGCAAGGAAAGAAGACAGAGAGTAGTTCAAGACTTCCTTTTCAAAAACTTTTTTAAGCCACAAATCAGTAACAGATCTTAATTCAGAAATGTTCTTAAAGGGGGGGAAAAAAGGATAAAAAATGACCCCAAAATGGCCCATTCTACTGCCAAGGCATAGACTGTTTATTGTGTACATATACACGTTTATATCATCAATAAAAGTAAACAGATCAAATGATGTCATGTGCTAAGTACCCAATAGTCTTGTTGCTTCAACGACATGGATACAATTTCTCCAACTTGGAACACTACTCAGCTTAACTTCTTAAGGTTGCTATTCCATAATTTTCTGTGGAACCTTTTTCAAAGCGCAACAAGGATCTCACTAACTTCAGCAGCAGCTGCTAGAATATGCTTAAAACAGAAATGTCTGTGTGTGTGCAGGCATAATAATATGACTTGGCTGTATGTGACATACTTTGAAACTAGCCTGTGATTCCACACTGGACCACAATTTTTCCTCATCCTTCCACCAGTGCTGTGGCGCAATCTGATTCTGCAAAACAGCGGCATACTGACCTCATCGCTGGACATCAGCTCCCTGTCCAAGGTGACCGACGGCTACACCCAGAAGCACATCCTGACGTCCTGTCAACAGGTGCTGACCGATCGGCGTGTGGCTCAACTCAACAAGCGGTCCCTGGTGGCCGCTGAGTTCATTCCCCCGCTGGCCCGAATTGATCCCATCTACAAAGAAGAGGAGGAGGCCTTTAAGGTAATAACAGAGAGTAGAATGCCTTGGCGCAGCAGTCAGGAAGAAAACCCTAATAAACAGGTGGTCTTATAGAGTACTGAAGTGATGACGTCAATGCAATGTTTGGAACCAGAATACTTTTGTTATTTTGTGTCAATGTGTTTGCATGATTGGCTGTTAACAAAGGAACAATCGAAATCTCCATTTGTTTGGAGCCAGTTGTCGCGCCAACTGACGTCACACTTCGGTACTCTATTAGCGGTACCACTATTTTTAAAGAATTTTATACCCCTCCAGCTAGCTCTGATAATGACATCATTCTTGTTTTAAGACTACACGCAGGCAGTTTTGTCATGGAATCATTAACAAGAAGATTGAATTAATTACTTAATTTTTGACCTCGTGTTTACATTAAAAAAGATGGGATTTTCATTCAAAAGCCTGTATGGGGCCAATTTCATAGAGCTGCTTAAGCACAAAAACCTTGCTTAGTAAAAATCAGGTTACCAGCCAAAACTCCATGTGATGTATATTGCTTGTGACTGGTATTTAGCTGTTGTTTGCTTAGCATAACAATCACATGGAGTTTTGGCTGGTAACCTGATTTTTACTAAGCAAGGTTTTTGTGCTTAAATAAGCAGCTCTATGAAATTGGCCCCCGATTTGAATCACTGAATGCAGTAACTTAGCGAAAACATACCTGCTGTTTAATAAAGAGGCCCTCACTTACAGCTTCTGACTCATGTGCTGTGGTTTGTGGAATTGAATTCGGGTGAGAATCATAGTGTTTGTGTTCTATAAGGCATTAGACACTTGACTACAATTGCCTCTCTATCCAGGAGTATAATGGGTACCTGTGAAGGTAGAGAAAAGGTTACACTGATCTCGAAGTGCTGTATAAACTGATTTCATGGTCTGATGACTAGGGGTTGTAATTGTGATGCAGTTAAAGATTTGGCCCTTGTCATGCAGCATTTGCATTGTCAAACCTTTGAACCAACCTGTACATGTTGACAAGTTCTTTTCTGGTCATCTTTTACTCCCAGACTTGGTACGGCAAGACTCCGCTGGGTAAGAAGAGAGCAAAGGCAGCCGAGGGAGGCGACGAGGATGACGGAAAAGGGAAGAAAGGAAAGAAAGGGAAGAAGGGAAAGAAAGGGAAGAAGAAGAAGTGAGGTCTGATATATGAGGGATCCTGAGGGTAAATAGCCAGTTAAAAACTCACATGGAAACGTGGTGTCGTTTCAAAATTCTGAATCAAAGTAGTCATTTTGGGCTCATTTTCCCCCCATAGAGACCCTTTTCACCCACATGACCAGATACCGGCTCAATATGTAAACGTGTCATGTGTGGATTGCCTGGGAGTAACATGTATAGTATGGAGCAGTTTATACCATGGGCAGGTTATATACCACACGGCAGAGTTGTAATCAAGTCAATCACAAGTCAGCTCACAAGCTATGTACATGGGATGAACAATGACAAAGGAATGCTTTTGTGATTTGTGATTGACTTGTGATTGACTTGTGATCGACTTGATTACAACTCTGTCATAGGCATGTTTGACTGTTTTAGCATGTATTACCATCACTACACTAGGGGTGTGCATCGAAACCGGATACCCGAGTACCCGACCGTTCATATAAGGAACCGGTACCAGTACAACTTGACATTATGAAAAAAGGAAAGGTTTTGAATGTTATTTGTTGGAAATTTTCAAAATTGAAACCCGACTACATGGGAAACCAGCACAGATTTCACGTTTATGACGCTCATGAAAATTGACAACAGAGGGATTTACCGGTTGTGGTTTTTGTAGTCAAGGCATGGATAAGAGCCTCGTCGAGACATAATAGCAAGCCTCATCCACCATAAATACAACTGTATAAAGCTTCAGGATAGCCGTCTTTTGTGATATGCCGGCGCAGGTGGAGAAGGTGGAGAAGGTGGAGAAGTGATCATGTTTACTAAACAGGCATGAGATTTTTCAGACTTTTGTCTGCAATAAGACTTTGAATCTCAGAGAAAGACATTTTTACAACTTCCGGGATTGGAAGTTTTGGGTTGGGTTTCTTTAACGGGTTCCCGGGTACCCGTATTTTTTTCAATCGGGCACCAAGTTCTTTTACTACCCGTAAATGCACACCCCTACACTACACCAGGCAGTCCAATAGACCTGCATAGAGCCCATCTTTGAGGGTTTTGGTCATGCAAATTCCGTAACAATGTCTGCCCATCTATCCAATGGTGACAGACAAATTACCCTCTAAGATGGCTGCTACGTATAAGATCTATCTTTGTATTAAACATAGGGCAAGATAGCTCAGTTGGTAGAGCGCCGGTACGGTAACCCGGAGGTCGCAGGTTCGAATCCCGCTCCTGCCAGTAAATTGTTCACTTTAAAAATGTATTCAAATTTACCTAGTCAGTTTTCCTTGTGGATTGTTGGACGAATTTGTATTAAAGTAGCGTACATTTCTGGGTCCCAAATACATGGGGCCCTATGGACAGCACGTGAAGCAACACGCACACCGTCGTACTCTGTTCATCTGCATTGCACTTCATCTTAATGATGTCACACATGAAAATGGTCTGTAGGTTGCATTTTTTTTCTAATTTGGCAATACAATTATCAATTTTAATAGCAAATGCAATTTAGTTCACAAAAACAATTTGCCTTTTGGATAAATATTAATATATAAATAATAATTATTATTCCACCCAGTGCCTGTGTACTAATATTCAGAATTTTTGAAGAATTTATGTAATGGAAGACTTTTATATGCTGGTGACAGCAGACATACATTGTACCCGTTTCTTTTGCTCGTTCTGAGCAAGCGTAATTTTGAGAATGCGCACGACTGGTGAGAACAATGGAAAAAGACCGGTATGTCTATCTGCTGCCACCATGCACCCCAAAAGCCTTCCATTGAGTATATGTGTACGTTCTTCCAGTTTTCTTCAAATTTCATGTAAACGTGCCGTCCATAAAGATAGTAATATCGGGAAAAATATTTAACTTTTGCTTTAGTATGAAGCTAGATAAATGGGGTGGTTATTTGCGTGTTACAACATGAAATTCACAAAACAAATTGGTGCCTGTTGTTTTGATTTTTAAAAAATCCATTGCATTCCAAACCTTTTCCTAAAAATAACTCACAGTTCATGAAAACAAAGTTTTAGTACAGTCAGTCTGTTTCAGAGGTTTAATATTTCATAGAAAAATTATAACAGATATAACCAGAAATTCCAACCTGTGTTCGGTCAGTTAACAGGTCGGGTTGTAAAACATTGTTAGAAAATGTTTTCTTTGTGGGCCATAATTCCACAACTGTAAATATCTACTGTAAATATTTGGTTTACATGAACTGATGTTTGTTTATCATGCATATATCCAGTGTCTGGCTTTATGTAAATCAAAAACTGAGATGCTAGGATAGGATTGGAAATAAAGGAAAATTCATGTTCAAAATTTGTCTCTATTTTCTCCATTCCTGTCCTAAATTAGTAGTTGCCATTCTAAGAATGTATGTTGTAATTTAACAAACAGCAATCAAATCTAGGCCCCAGGTCGTACATTACTGATGAAAAATGACTTTTCTTTCACAACTCAAGTTGGGTATCAAAGACTCGCGACAATAGGTACACTTCTGTCCGACTGACGGTTTGATTTTAAAGCCAAAAAGAGCCATTTTGTTCTGTATGACAATCGTTTTTGCAGTGAGGTAGATTATTATTGTACAATATTCTCTTTGAACTCTCACTTCATTGCGGCTCTTCATACAAAAGAAAATCTCTTAAATTTTCTGAATTCATTTCTGAAAGATTATTTTTGTTTTCAAATCACTTTGGTGACTGTTCTATACCAATCACAGGTAACACAATGTAGATGTCCATATATATTTATACATGTAGCTGCTCTTTTCATTCTATATAATGCGGCACATTTTACACAGTAAAGACCCATTTACACATGCGCAACTTTCTCACGGAACGATTTTCTAAATTAAACACAAATCAATGAGCGTGGTTTCATTTACGCAGCAGTCATGGGACGTGACGTGCATCGACTTGTCTGCAATTAGAAAAATGTGCAACACTGTCGTACGACAAAGTTGCGTATATGTAAATTGGCCTTAAATATTTTTACTGCTGATGCTAACTTTTTAAGGAAACAATTAAAATTTGGATCTGAAATTTTGGTCCTCATTTAGGGCAGCATGCTAGTCGTAAAAAAAAAGGATACTCAAACTTCCTTTGAAATGTTTTTAAAATACTGAATACACCATTACTTTGATGTGATAAGTGCCCCGATTTCAAATTTTACAACCGCTGAAATTATAAACTCACTTTACTAAATGCATTGAAGTAAAATACAAGAACTTTGGATAATGTATTTCAAATATAATCTGTACGCCATGACACTTGTTTCATTGTATGTCATCATCATGATATTAAAGTCAGCTAGCAATATTACATTTGCATTGGCCAGTCACAAAAATATGATTTTAGATTCACAGACATAAAACAAAAGTTGCACTAAGTTTTGCCGGTAGAGAAAACAAATTACTCTATCAAATTATGAAATTAAATTGGATTATATATTCAAAAATAGTACATGTATATATTCATAATGAAGGCGGATATATCAAAAGAACTGTCCTGGGGGGGGGGGGGGACTTGACTTTTTAAAATCATCATGATATATCAGTAAATACATTCGGGAAAGAATTCCGCAGTAAATGAATTGTACTTTATCAATTTGTGCAATACACCGGAACCCGTCATTATTGAACAATTACAGTCATCTTTCATTGTTCAAAAAAGCTATTACGTCCATGAGAAGAAACTTAAAAAAACTCCCTCCCCCCACAATTAATTATCCCGCAAACAACACATGAAACTGCAGTACCTCTAGGTCCCACCGCTTCAATAATTCAAAACTGCTGGTAACGCTCGTTAATTTCATAACAAAATATTCAACACCTGCCATGTAAAAATTCTTGAAAAGTATAAAAAGGAACAAAGACGATAGTCTATAAAATGCACTTACCAAATGCGATGTTTTTTCACTGGCAATTTTTGCTGCTCTGATCACTGCACGTCATATGCTTATAAAAGAAAATTTACTAAGATTAAGAAAATATCAGAGATTAGAAGTAAACCGAAAGTATATTAAAAGTACAAAAATACAGAGCTTTAATATCTAGTGTTGTAGCCCAGGGTTCCTGTGTCTTTTCTGACAATCGACAGAGGCTCAAGAAATCCAAATTAGTTGGCAAGACTCAAAGTGTGCGTGTTCATATACAATCGGCCAAAAGAGAAAGTTTCCGCCATTTTTTAACAACTCAAGAATAATGTAATCATTTTGAACACTTCAAAAAGTCATGAATGCAGAAAAAGGTTCTGCTTCTAATGATGCGTCATTGATGGCACACAGTGTTTGCTTAACCCTAACCCTGCCAGATGCAGCACAGTGCATCTGTGGTGACAGCTTGACCTTGCTGCACTCTGCACACAAGTCAATGTGACACAGTATGCAATCTGATGCGTCTGGCAGGGTTTCTAGCCAAAATACCCTGGAGGGTTAGTGTTATTAACCCTAACCCTGCCAGACGCAGCACAGTGCATCTGTGGTGACAGCTTGACCTTGCTGCACTCTGCACACAAGTCAATGTGACAAAGTATGCAATCTGATGTGTCTGGCAGGGTTTCTAGCCAAAATACCCTGGAGGGTTAGGGTTTTAAGGGGAGAAAAAATTTAGAATAGTTGGATTGGGTGCAAAAATTAAAGTGACACTTTTATGATGCAGACTCAGTATTGCATTGAAACTGTGTACAAACATTTTCATTAATGTCTACACTAAACATGGTTTATCAAAACTGCTGCTGAAATCGTGAGGTGTTACACACTAATCAATAAAGTAAAAAAATCATTATATCTGAAAAATAGTGTGATTCTTAAAATTACTTGCAAATAGAAAAGTTGCATGCGATTTGTGTACATGTTATGTACTCAACTTAAAAAATGCCACTTTATTTTTGCACCCAATTCGACAAATCTCATTTTTTTTCTTCCCTTAAGCAAACACCGTGTGCCATAAATGATGCATCATTAGAAGCGGAACCCTTTTTCTGCATTTGTGACTTTTTGAAGAGTTATTCCAAAAAGTACAAGGCGGGAAATTTCTTTTTTGGCTGAGTGTATTTTGCGTACATTTACTTGAGGGAAGGAATTTTTATGGTGTCTTCATAGCTCTTCTAGGAATGCCACGGCTTTTCAGGGATTTCAGGGATTGTGATGACTTTATTGAAGGATTTCCGACACTTCTGGGAAGCAATTCCACAATGTTCACTCCTGCTTCATAATATAAAAGACCCAGGCCTGGTCAATTCTATGAATTGCAACGTTTATGTATTGACTTGAATAGACAGCTCCTGACCATGAATCTCCGTCCATGTGTGGCACAGCTGCTTCCTAAGTCGCTCCCGATCATCAAACGAGGGTAGCACCAGCGTCCAGGCGACTTCCGGAGTAGCCAGGCTCTGGACCTCCCCGCTGTCTGGACTCCCGTAATAGTCCCTGGTGATGTCCACTACCACGTCCATGACCTCAAAGACTAGGGTCACGTCCCGAGAGGAGAAGTCGCTGACCACTAAGCGGCGGAGGTTCTCCACAGCCTGTACCTCCAGGATCTCGTACTGGGGGTTGTCCGGTAAGGACTTGGTAAAGCCAGGCAGCGGGTAACTGACGTGATCCTCACGGCAGAGAGTCAGGTGCTTGTTTGTCACCACCAGAGTGCGGTGGGAGCGCTCGCTTTCTTCCAGAGGGTCCTGGACGGTGACGGGGCTGCTTTGGAGTGGCGGACAGTGCACCTGTTGGGTAAAAGAAAGGAAAAGCGCATGGAGATTGTAAATTAGGATCTCTGGATCACTACTCAACAGGACTACCACTAGGAACAAGCAAGATGTGATTTTGAAGACGGTCATTAACAGGATGCGATTTCAACAATCATATTCAAATTCAAATTGAAATGTTGGATTAAGTCCAAAATCATATACTTTCCCACACTTTTTAAATTTTATAACAATTCATTGTGTGAATTTGGATGAAGATGTAAATTTTGAAGAATGTGATTTTTGGATGCCTTTTAAAAAATCACATCTTGCAAATATGCTCATGATTAATGTACATGTCAATAGTTGGGCCAAATTTATGAATTACAAACCAGGCAGCACAACTTAGTTTCACATAGAATATGTATTAATTAAACTGCCGACCATTTCTTTAGATACACGTGTGTTCACACACGTTGGTTAAATGTTGGACACCTGCCAATACGTTGTTACACTTATTGTATATTACAATAATGCAAAGTAGCAAAAAGTCACTTAGACTTTAGAACAGTTCCCCCTAGATTTGTTTTTTAACATTGTTGGTTATTGCCCCAAAGCAATATCAGAGCTGGGTTCTTATGAAAAGAGAATCACTTTGAAAATTCATTCAAAAAGTGCCTAGTCAGTTTCCCAAGTCAGTTTGTTTGATGATATTTGTAAGTTAAAACTCATTGAGTGATCCCCACAATGTCGCTTCCCGGCTTGTATCGTAAAATTGGGCGTGATTCTGGGTTTATGGCATTCTGGGTTTATGACTTCTGATCTATGACTAGCGCCCCCCAATAAATGACACTGAAAATTTGCCAACATACAATGTAGGGCAAGAAAGCTAAGTTGGTAGAGCACCGGTATAGTATTCCGGAGGTCGCAGGTTCAAGTCCCACTCCTGCCAGTTTTCTTTGTTCAATTTAAAAATTCATTGAAAAGAGAATCAACATAGGAGTATTTCCGCAATTGGGCGGCAAAGGACAACAGATTTCTATTTTTTTGGGGGGGTGACACTTTATGGCCAGCTGTTATTAATGGGGTGCTGGTATGCTTGTGTGTCTGAGCATAATACAAACAATAGGCAAACAATGGATTGAATACATGCAGGAATGCGTGTATAGACAACCAGCCAGGTGGTCTTTTTCAAACCGTGGCCGTAGTCCATATTCAAGAGGTTAATCTATTTTTGCATGTGTATATAGCCCTTCCCCCTTCCAAGTATTTATTTTTTATTTTTTTATTAGTTCATGTAGTGGCGGTGGTCCTCTTGCAATGACAGGCCGCCACTGTATTACCATGGTAGGGGAACCTCACCCGATAGACAAGCATATAAAGGAGAATGCTGGTGTTTTCTATGCTGACTTTCTGGTCCTTGATAAACGCCACAATCAGATACGTCAGATCGTTGATTGTCTCATCGTTGGGGTAGGAGAACTTGACAGAGCTGGGGTGTAGGAACTCCTCTGTGAAGGCTCGGTGGAGCTTGTAGGGATCGACAGCTTGATGGCTGCGGTCTGGTGACTTGCTCCTATTGCTGGAGATGGGCAGTACCTTGGTCAAAGGAAAAAAGTCAAATATGTGGTGTGATGGACAGAATAAAAAGAAAATACCCAGATTGTTGAAATGTACATGTAGTTGTGGACAGCCACAATCATGGGTACACTTTTTGTGACCAAGACACCACTATGAACGTCAGAGCAATGCTGAATAGCTCTTTGAAAAATTAGGATTTGCCACATTTAGAGCACTTCTTATTCCAAGTTGACATAAAGCTGGATGACCGATTCGTGTGTAATCTCAAACAATGTTTACATCATTGTTTTTCAAAATGTTGTTCATAACATGGACACCAAAATGGGTGTACCCATGATTGTGGCTTTGTACGTGCACTGTATATATCTCCGAGGACAAGAGAAGAAAGGAAACACAAAGAAACCTTTCAGTCCTCGAACGTAGAGTCTTTTGTTGAAATCGGTCCTCGAACGTAAGGATACGTGCTTAGTCTATGGGGGTTGGTTATATTAAAGGAACAATAGGAAACACAAATCATTGTCCTCGGACGTATTGGGAAAGTACGACCGTGTGCACAGTTGTAAATCACAAGCACTAACAGTAGGCAGCAGGCTTGCTTAAACTCTTGCCTCTGGCTGATATTGATGGGGACTGGTATGCCAAAAACGGAGCTGTGCAGCCAAGTGTAAATGCAAACAATAGGCACCAAACTGAATAGAGTGGTCCTATTCATCAAGCTTAGAGCCCCATTTTGTGTGAATGCAAGCTTTGTTTGAAAAAAAAAACTCATCTATTCATTACACTCCCATTCAGGAACAATATAGTTGAAACATGAATGGATTGAGTATGCGCAGGAATGCGCCTACAGACATCAACCGGCCAGGTGGTCTTTTTCAAATCACTGCTGCGGCCGTCGTATGTATTCAAGAGGTAAAATGGCATGAGAACCTTTGCAGGGTGTAAGATCAGTTGTTGACTAGAATTATTATCTTTAGAAAAAACTTTCACTTTCTCCCCCACCACCAAACTCCCGAACCCTCACCGCCATAAAAAAAACACTTTCCAATGAACAAGAAATTAACCTTACCTGCATAAGCCACTCTAAGAAGCCGAGAGTCACCTGGAAGTTTCTTGTCAACAATGACACGGTGTCCGCCGCTGTCTCGGCTGTCAGCCTCAATTTCTGGTCAAACAACCCCACGTCCACCTCCACAATATCCGTCAGATTCAGTATGTGTTGGCATCGGACTCTCTTCTTGTCCTTGTCCGAGGTGGACGTCAGGAGCACCCCGCTGGCATGTGGGTGTTGCAGGACGCGACCACCATTAAAGCCTGACGTGTCGGGTACTTCTCCACCTTTGGAGTCGGCCCTGGTTTTCTCTTTGACAGACGAGTCGCTCTTCATGCGTCTGTGGCTTCGGATGTCGATGGGCGGGCTGAGGATGTGTGATGAGGACGTGTCAGCAGATAGGATGTAGACAGCACGGTCACTAAGCATCACGCAGGACGTGATCTCCACCGAGGGTTTCCGGAATGCAATCGCCCCAGCCCACATCATGTGCATCAGTCTCTCGGGCTCCGTGCCGATCTCAGCAATATTCTCATGGAAGTACTTGACCAGGTCAGCAGCCTGCATGTCGGCGATGGCCTGCAGGGACTCGTCGAGCTGAGGCCCCACCTCCTGATTGCATTGATCAAGGTTCTCCAATGTAAGATCCTCGTAGGTTGGAATGATTCGGGGCGGGCCAGATGACCGTGTCTGCTTCTTAATGACAGGTAGGCTGGGATGTTCCGAGACAAAGATAGCTGGTGACATCGTGGAGCCTCCGATCTTCATGTCGACAGAAGGGACCGGTCCGAGATCACTCTGGTCCATTTCTACACTCTCATCATAATTGACTGTTAATTTCAACATTTCATCAACCATGGGCTCTGCAGGCTTATCCGCCACTGTCGGAGCAGGCTGCTGCTGCTCCAGACCAAGAACTTTCAGCACACAGGCAAAGACTTCCGCTGCATCCTCCTGCTTTGGGAAGATATGACTAGGCAGCTGTACCTTCCCCTCGGTCAGCCCTTGGAGGAGCTCCACAAACTCCGCCTGCTTCTCAGGCATCATCATCTCCTGTATGTACCCCGTGATGGATGGACCTGGGGAATCTGGCTCCGGTATGTTGTTCTTGCGGTGTCGGGGCCCGTAGGTGCTGAGTACGGGACCCTGGAAGTAGATGTGCAAGTTGAAGACGAGCTCAGGGATGGAGTTAAGACCCTCCATCTGATGACGGGCCAGCTCGTCAAAGACACAGTGCAGGAGGGCCTTGGGACTGATCTTGAGACTCGGGGAGGGTGGCGGTTGCTGGACCTCTGGCCTGGATGGGGACCTGTCGAAAAATTATAAAAATGGATATAACACAGTATATTAGCCTATAATAAGTTTCAATATTCCACAAACACCATCAATGGTGCAATGTGAGACTTTGTATTCCACTTTTCAAACTATTTTATTTGGCAGTTTTAAACATGAATTTAAAATGCGAAGCCTGGCTTCCCCGTTACAGGCAAAATCTGCCTTCAAAAAAATATTTTGCTTATCAACTGGACTGTAGACAGATGGGCAGTTGACGCACTGTAGAGTTAGAGAAATGCATTTGAATGTTTCAGCCTTCCAGTCATATTATCCTCCTTGAACCCTCCAAGATCCAAAATGCACCACGAGGTTTTGGAGGACTTTGCAGGATTGTAGAGCCTAGCAACTATTACACGTGATGCCCCTTGAACACGTTGAAAATTTGGATACAAAGAATATTCCATTGGGTGACTGTACACCGGTGGATTGTTGGAGATGGAACGCTTAGACCATCCCACCAGAAATATCATCTGTTCAAATCAGGAACATCCTTGGAACACTAGGTGATCCAATATGATTTAGCATTGTGTTCATTGTGTGGACCTGCAAACAAAAGATGTCCACACAAGGTAGGATCTCAGGACATTGTGTGGACTTGCACATGTCCACATACCATTTTCCACTTTCTTAAAAGTAGTCTTAGAGGTATTTTTAGGTTAGGGTTGTTTGTAGCAAAATAAAGTACTATAGTCAAGGACATCTCGGTCGAAATTTTACATCCAAAAAGTGTTTACAGTGCGACTGGATGTGGTTTGGAAACGCATTTGTTCTTAACTACACAAGAACAAAGGAATGTCAACAGAAGTACATGTATGAGTATGCAACAATGACTGGGAATACTGGCATTCGGTGGGAATTATACTGGTGGGAATACTGGCATTCGGTGGGAATTATACTGGTGGGAATACTGGCATTCAGTGGGAATTATACTGGTGGGAATACTGGCATTCGGTGGGAATTATACTGGTGGGAATACTGGCATTCGGTGGGAATTATACTGGTGGGAATACTGGCATTCGGTGGGAATTATACTGGTGGGAATACTGGCATTCGGTGGGAATTATACTGGTGGGAATACTGGCATTCGGTATGCATGTTTACCTGGGACAGCCTGTTCTCGGTGTTTAACAGGACACCAAAAAAGTTCCAACTTTTGAAGATCTCTCTAAGAGTTATTTCGCCTTATTCATAAAAACTACCAAAGCAAGGCTGCCTAAATTGAGCTTGTTTCAATAAAGTACATGTACATGCTGAGTGCAACAGAGAAAACATAGCAGTCCAAGATCATGGATGAATCATCTTGTTCCTTTTTGAATGAGGTCTTGTGTTATGGATCCAAGTTAGTTGGGTTCCTTTTCCAAGAAATTGATGTTTGATAACAAGGTTGCCCCCTTCAAATTTGACAAAATAAAGCAGCTGCCATTCAAGTACGAGGTGCGATCACAAAGTTCCGAGACTGTTCCTGTTGCGAACGAACGGAGCGCAGCACAGTAATGTGCACACAGCACGTGTAAGCAATAACTTTTGTGAGTAAGTATTCCACGTTTCGCTTGATCAACATCGGCACACAAACTCATACTCTGGGTTTGTGGGGTGATTGCATTGTTCTCTCATTATCCCTAATTTCTCTGGCTGGCCACCTTTACACAAAGACCAACTTGTGGGGTACCATTGTTCCCATTATGTGAGGACCCCACAAGGCTGTACTTGTAAATACATAAGCATGAACGTGAGTATATGTTCTACTCAATGAAAGGAACACGGCACAATGGTATTCAGCAGGATTATCCATGTACATGACATCTATGCAGATACCAACAAATTTCTAATTCCATCTTTCCTTACTTGCTTCTGCCCCTGGGCCGTCCCTCGTCCAGGTATTCCTTGCGCTTGGTCTTGGGTGACCGGCCTCCACGTGGAGAGTGGCCCATCTTGGTTTTCCCTTTTTGATGGCTGGCGTCCGGAGGTTGTCGCATCTCGTTCAGGATGGTGAGCCAAGCCTCACCTCCCTCTCGTCGGATCTCTTCAACCTTGGCTCGGTATTCCACATCGTCACTGCTGGAGACTGGAGGGAAACAAGGTAATACAAGGGGAGTTTACAAAAGGAAAAGTTTGTTTAATAACACTCCTACTTTTATAATTATCACAACCTATCGAAAAACCAAATCCTCTCCTCTCCCACAGCTTGTGTGTCTCAACCCGTCACTCGATAGGTTTGGATAGATAGGGTAGTTTGCTCCAATTTGGCACCAGGAGAGGGAGGGTAATTCATCTGTTTATTTATTTTTTCAAAGTCAACAAGGAAAACTAGGCAGGATTTGAACCTCAGACGTCTGGATACTCTACCAACTGAGCTACATTGCCCTTTGTTGGTGGTCTTCAAATTTGCCAGTATCTTTGTTCAGGGTTTATGACTTCTGATTGGTGTACCCCTAACAACATTTGGAACAAGAGAGCCCAGTTTGCAGAACGCCAGTTTCATAATCTCGTGGTTGCAGGTTCAAATCCCGGTTTTGCTTGCCGTTTTTTCTTGTTCACTTTGAAAACTTTGATTAAAATTACTAGGTCAGTTTCCCTTGAGGTTTGTTTGGTGATATTTTTCATGCGCTAGCCCAAGCTTTTGAATGACAGATGACAAGGAGACAACTTTCAGTTATTAAAGAATGAGGATATTTATATCTAAACATGCAGAGCTTCGGGCAATCATAGCTCAAGTTAACCAGAGATACCCTGGCTTTTAAAAGAATTCCAAAAATATTAAAAGTTCATATAGGTGAAAAATTCACAAATTGTTACAAATGCAAAAGGCATAACAAGCCTACTTCTAATCAGGTTTTCATCAACAACAAATTTGACATTTTCATATTGTTTTATCAAAACTACTTCAATAAATCCGCAATTATAAAAACAAGTAAGATACACCGACTAAATTTCGAGCTCATAACCTAAAGTACGCAAACAAATCAACAATCCTGGATGCTTACAAACATCCATGTACATGGGACACGCATGCAAAATGAGAACATGATACTGTATTTGGATAATTTTTCAAATGTTCTTCAATCACACACAACATGCACAACCCTCCAATCACGACCATGCCTGGGGGAATATAGGAGATAGTACTACTTAACTCTGACCCTCCAGGGCATTTTGGCTAGAACCTTGCCAGACGCATCAGATTGCATAGTTTGTCAAATTGACTTGTGTGGAGAGTGCAGCAAAGTGGAGTTGTCAGCACAGATGCACTGTGCTGCATCTGGCAGGGTTAGGGTCAAACACAGCTCTATAGGAAACACTCCCTAAGCCTTAAAATATACTTTGGTATCCACAAAGATGTTTTTCATGGGAAATCTTACCCGATGCATTGTCAGGTAGTAGGCTACTTGTCAGCGATGATGCGGAGGTGGATGACACAGTAAACAATGTCTTCTTGTCCGTTGGGTCTGCTATCTGGACTTGATTCACAGTGTTGGCATGTTTCTGTATTAATAAAGATGGATCCTCCCCCAGTCATTATCTATTCAAATGGATTAAGGGAGGACATCCTTATTAAACCAGTGATATTGTCAGCAGTACCGCTGTAGTCACTGAGGTACCGCATTCAGTGCTTTGCATCAGGCTTTTTAATGGAATCCCAAATTTTGTAGTAGAATAAACATAACGTCAAAAATTAAGCGGCGAACTCAGTAACTCTTTGTCAGTATTGAATTATTCTATAAGGATACAGTCTGTGTGTAGTCACAAATCAATCATGACGTCATTATCAGAGCCACTTGCTAGATGTACCAGTATCTCAGAAACAAAATGCGGTGCCACTAATAATACCGCCAGTTAAATAAGGATGTCATCCCTAATACTGAAATCTGGGGTCAATTTCATGGGGGCACAAACATTTCCTCAGCACAAAAAATGTCTGGCTTAGTAAAATCAGGCTACCAGCCAAAACTCCATGTTTTTGTCATGCTAAGCAAACAACAGCTAAACAACAGTCACAAGCAATATACATCATGTTGTGGCTATATTCTAAAAGCAAGTTTTTTTGTGCTTAAGCAGCACTATGAAATTAGCCCTAGGTCACAAGCAATATACAGGGTGTCCCCAAAAAAATGTCCAGGCCAAACCAGGCAACCTCAGAATCTAGATTTCGACAGATCCTGATGCGGGAACTTCTTACATGAAAAATAGTCTTTATTTCATCAAAATCAGTCAAGCCAATAAGAAATTATGTCATTTTTTGTGCAGCATAGTCAGCCCCCAACTAGGAGTGACTGACTGACTGACTTTTTTACATTTTTCATTCCAAGAAGCTGTCCGTTTTGGTTCACGAAACTCACGTGATCAGCCGTAAAACCTTTCAATAACTGAACCAAATTCCAGTTTTATTTAACCATAATAATCATGACTATTTTTCCAAACTGTACCTATTGTTTAATTGTTGATTATACTTCAATTTGGCGAAATTTTTGCGAAAGTCGTAACACTTTTCCCAAAGACCGGGCGACGGACCCATGTTTCACGAGACACGGCGTGGGGCCAGCGCGGCATAGCCCCCGCTGCCGGCGGGGCGAAGACCCAGCACAGCTGCCACATAAATCTATCAACGCTGCACTCTACTGCACTGTACATATCGGTACGGCGATCAGTACAGTACTGGCGCCGGCTGTGTGTAGCCTACTACTGGTCGGCGGCTTGTGTCGACGCATCACAGAGCTGGTCAGCACTGCAGGCATGGCACCCCGTTGAAGGCATGATCCCCGTCGTTGACACATGCAAATTGCAGTTTTACTCATAAATCTGCGAAATGTCTACTACTCCAAAGGCAAAGAAGAAAACGTCGTTTAGTGGTGGGGGCCGTCCTGCCAAATCATCCGCAGAGAAACAGAGGATATTGAGCGTACGGGCAGCCCGGATAAGGGCCGACCGCTTTCGTCAAGCTGATGGGGACCGCCTAGCGAAAGTGGTTGGACCAGCTAACCTAGCCAGATGGAAAACGCTGAGGGAACAAGTCCTCGGACTTGAGACTGATCATGAAGACAGCATGAAAGATGCAGTATTTGCCAGAATTGTGTTGGATAGGTATGTAAAAATGACGTTTGACAGTGATGCTGTAGGGGCCTGACCATGTCTACAGTAGTCACAAAAAGTGGACGGTTGTTGCGGCTGGAAAAGCGTATATGTTAACCTTTGATCTATTTCGTTTTTGTTACCATTTCTCGTTAATGAAAAGACATTTTGGTAATTTTTTTTCATATTTGAGGCCGGTTGAGGCCGGTGTATACCTTTAAATCAAGAAATGGATATTATAAACATTTTCTTGCTATACTCCCTAGAAAAAAAATTCTTTTAACTTGTTTCTTAAAATAAGAAAACCATTTTTTGTCTAAAATTAGCAGACTTTCTGCTAAACTTTAAAGCCGTCATTAAACAAGCAACGGGACAACTGACCTTACGACTGGGAGAACTCTTCTTAGCCGCTAGCTTCTTGACCTTGCTATCCTTGCCTTTCTGGATGGCCCTCAGAATAGCTACTTTATCCATCTCCTTCTGCGTGGAAGCCTGGCCATCCAGGGTCAGCATGGCGTACTGCTCCATGAACAGACTCAGGATCTTGGTACGATATTCCATGATGCTTGTGATGGGGTTGTCCTTAAGGGACAAGGACTCGAGGCAGGGCAAGCTGCTGATGTGGTTCACCTCAACCACCTGGAAATAAACACCTGTCTTGTCAAAATCCACCATAAATTTTTGTCTTTTTTGTAAACTTATGTGGAAATATCTAGCAGTCTTTTTTTGCACGTTTGTATTGTATTTTTTATTTTTTTTAATATTTTATTTACACCCAAGAGTGTCTAACAATTTTGGCAACTTATTTTTCAATTTATAGCAAACTTTGACAGCCTCTTTCAAAATCCTGGCAGAACCCACAAGCAGTAGCAGACCTAGAGAGTGTGGTCGGGGGTCAAAGTGGCCCACTAGTATCTTTCTCACTTTTGACCTGTGTGACCTGGGCAGATATGTGGATAGGGTTTTCAGTCCCTACCTGATTCCGTGAGTATCCCAAAATTTGAATTCTGAAGTCTTCCTTTTATAATTAAACATTTCTTGATTTCGTCCCCCCCCCCCCCCTCCCCCCCCCCCCTCAGCTTTCTGTAGAGTTGCGTGCTGCAGTGCACAATGCACTTTTGAGGAATTCTTGGATTCATTACCAGAAATAAATTACTAGAATCAGATCCCAATCCTAACTCACATGCTCAATGCAGTTCTTGCTGACATCCAATTGGACTAGCGAGTAGAGTTTCCCCAGTCCCTTCAGACTGCTGAGATTATTAGCGGCCAACCCCAGGGTTGTAACATTGCCCAGCTTGGTGTGGAGTCCCTCCAGGGTGAGGAGGCGATTGTGGGACAAGTCTAGATGGGTCATCTCTGACAGATACTGCAGATTGTTGACCACGGTCAGCTCGTTGTGGCCCAAGTCAAGGCGGGTCAGATTGGGTAAAAGTTTCTGGAAGGTAAATGAAGGCACAGTAGCTTTAACCCTAATTACCCCAAGCCTTGCAAACTCCAACAGCAGGTTGTGTTGAATTTGGATGGGTTTAGAACTGCAGGGCCTTGGCACCATTACTTTACATGCTTTACAGCTATGATGCCCCAATTTGTCTAAGTACAAAGAATGTGCCATAGGTATACTGCACAGTGTTGGATTTTGACAGGTTCAGGACACTTCCTAGTGAAAATGCCCAGGGGGTTAGAAAGCATGCAATAAATGAAGGAAGGCAGTTGAGCATGGACATGAAAATTACAAACTAATCCAATGAGCCTATTGAAAGCATTCGCAGTATGTTACTATTTCATGTCACGATTTCCTGTTACAAATATTTCTGTATTTTTTTAATAACGGACAAAACCTGTCTTACAACACTGTCATCTATACCCGCCAGGCTGTTGTATCTGAAATCCGCTCTGGTGATACATTTCCAGGTGGGGATATGTGATGGTGGGCCAGTGCTTGGACCTGCTGCTGCTGCTGCTGCCTCTGTGCTTGCCCAGTAATCTCCCTCTGGTAAAAGAATGTCCTGGACAGAAAAAACCAAAGAAGGGGACACAGATTCTTCTTTTCAGTTCATTGCCTTTCAAATACAAAAATACCTGTGCTTTCAGAGTACAGCCAAGAAAGAAGGATGTTTTATTTTTTGGAGGGAGTGGAGGTGTTTTACTTGCTTACATTTTTCTCCTTTTATGCACAGGTTATCCATTATGTCCGAGGACTTGGGACAATAGGGGATTAGTGATTACAATCTAAGTATTATCTAAGTATTGCTTTCATTAACCCTCCTGTTCTCAGGGCCAAAATCGACCCAGCTGCTGTACAGATCAAAACCTATCAAATTTCAGATTGAAACACACACAAACTGTCAGAGTTGGTGTTTAGAGATTTTGATAGGCTGTGATAGTTATAAGTATAGGAGGGTTAATAGGAACAATGGGTGAGCACAGCTTGAGTCCTCAGTAGCATAGTAAAAAAAAATGGTTGTTCTCACGTTAGTCTCCTTATGAGGTACCGGGAAGAAAGGGTAACAATGGGGACAATTGTACCACACGAGGGAGTCTTTAGAAATCCAGGTACCCCACAAAGTTAACGCTATGGGTTTTGAGATTTCAATGGGGACAAAGGAGAATAAAAGAAGGAAAGTAAAGTTTACAATAGAGGTACCCCGTATGGGTGCATATGTGAGGATGAGTGTGTGAATACCGGCAATAGTGGACTAGGGACAAAAGAGTTAGGGTGTAGACAAAGGGTCCACGATTGACTGAACGTCCAGGATTGAAAATCGTGTACAAACAAAAGAGGGACAATAGGAGGCCTGCGATTGCCGGTATTTACACATTTGTGTGTGTTTGGTTTTTTTGTTTTTTTTTACTCCTAATTTTATTTATCCATCCTATTTTCCCTGTATTCTCTTCTCATCTGTTTGCTTCCCTAGATTTTGTTTTGATTGAAATCTCAGGCCCTTGTAACATTTATCATTTAGATTTTTTCTGGACATTTCATTAGGCAAGCACTTTGTAATAGGGGAAAGCATATCCTTTCATATTTATGTTAGGTTTTTTTTCTTCTCTTTTTCTTTTTCAAGAATTTAGTTTGATCAATATTTACATTTTTCCTGTGGAGTGTGATGTTTCCAATTTGATTAATCATTGACTAATTAATGCAGAAAGTGTCACAACCACATCTCTATGCATGGTACATGCACAGGGAAATATGCTCAGATTTTGTTCATAATTAACCTTCCCTCTCTCAGTGCCAAATTGGAGCCAAAAACAATCAAAACATAACGAGTGACAGGTTGAGACACACGAGCTGTGGGAGAGGAGAGGATTTGGTTTTTCAATAGCTTGTGATAGTTATAATAGTAGGAGGGTTAATGAAATACTTGATACATACCTTAATTGATTGAATGGTGTGATGCACAGCCAGATATCGCAAGGTATTCTTCAGATCGACAAGACCCACAATCAAGTCAATATTACACACATCGATCTGCAAAAATGGAAAGTTAAGGTACATACATGTAGCAGTTTAAGAAGATATAGAGCATAAATTATTAATACAAATCTTGTTAACTTCTTAATTTTGCATCAGGGATAATGTACATTAGAAGAGATTTTTGTCCTTCCCCTTGTATTAATCAGACTTGCATTGGCCAGCCGACCCCGGCAAGCTCGGTGGTCGAGTGGTTAAGACGTCTGCACTAGTAAGCAAGAGATCCCACCCGAGTAAGCCTGTGAATTTATTCACAAAGGCTCTCGGAAAGCACTGGGTATACGTTGGGACAGGGCAAAAATGTCTCTTCATATTTACATAATCCCCGACACAAATTCTATCTTCTCACTGATTACGTGGTACCCGCTGCTACATTGGATTCGGACTGGCCAGCTGACCCAAGCTTGGTAGTCGAGTGGTTAAGACGTCTGCACTAGTAAACAGGAGGTTGTGGGTTCAAGTCCCGCCCGAGTAAGCCTGAGAATCTATTCCCACAGGCTCTCAGAAAGCACTATACAGTGTTTAATACACAATCTCTTCATAAAGTGAGTTTGAGAGTAAAAGGTTCATTTTAGAATTTCTAAAAAGTAAGTGCATACAAGGATTTAGAAGAGCGCTATCTGTAGCTGACCTGTAAATGTCCCAAGGCCTTGAAGTGTGAAAGGTCAAAGGGTAACTTGTCCACAATCCTAGAGCTACTCCCGAGCCTATTACGAGAGCCAACAATCTGATGGGAAAAAGGACTGCATGAAATATGAGTAGAATGAAGCGGGAGGTTCCGAGACAAACTAGGATTTCTGCCTTTCAGAAACACAATTGCAAAAAGAGAATAATGTGTTAATTTTTTTTTTTTTTTTTTTCTTTGTTGTCATTAGCTTTTTAGGCTATCCATGATAAAATAAACTGTCAGAAGTGTCTATTTTGTGTGTGTGGGTTTGTTTTTACATTCAATAGGGGACCTTCAACAATAGGATAATAGGGTCCCAGGTTGAGAAAGGTCTCCGTTTGAAAATCGTGTACAAACCAATGAAGATCCTTGCCAAAAAGTTAAAATATGAACATTTAGGACAAAAGGAGGTCTCCGATTGACGGTGTTTACACACTTGTGTTTGTGAACGCACATAGGTTTGGTTGTGGGGTAGGTATAAGAAAGGGCAACAACGGGGACAATGCTACCCCACAAGGTTGTCTTTAGAAATCGACCTACCCCACAGAGTTAACGCTACGGCTTTTGAGATTTAAATGGGGACAAAGGAGAATAAAAGAAGGAAAGTAAAGTGTTAGGGTTAGGGCATAGACAAAGGGTCCACGTTTGACCGAACGCCCACAATTGAAAATCATGTACAAAACATATGGGAGGCCTTCCAAAAAAGTTAAAGTACAAACAAAAGAGGGACAATAGGAGGTCCGCGATTGCCGGTATTTACACACTTGGGTGTGTGTGTTTGTTTTTGCATTCAATAGGGGACCTTTAACAAAAGAGGACAATAGGGTCCCTGCACAAAACTCCATAGAGTTGTCTAAAAGGGTGGGCTAGATGCCAGTGGGCAACAGGTCAATCATGATATGCTACATGCACAGTTACTGAAAACCCTGAATATTAACATCCAGTCCTTAGTCAAATTTATGCACATTTCCTGCAGTAAAACTTAACTGCCTACAAGTAGAGTACCAAAGTGTCATTCAGCCTATGCTTAGACAGACAGATGGCAGCATGGCATATATTTAAGAGCCGAATTCATCAAACGCTTTGCTTTTGTAGGCTTATCAGAATAAATTACATATACTTTATATCATCAAAATAATCAGTAACAAGCATAATTGACAAACTCATAATTGTTTATGAACACAGGTTGAATAAGTGGTTGAAGTATGTCTAAAAATGTCCTATGCTAAAGTGTATGGGTATGAGCAGACTACAAACCAAGACTCCTGCTCAAACATCTCAAGAGAGGAAACCTCGTTTAACCCTAACTCCCTACATCATTTTCCCCCCATGTAACCTGAATCCTCCAACATCCTCTGATTTCAAAGTGTTAAAACTCCATATAACCTGAATCCTCCAAAATCCTCTTATGGGGACCATAGCATGAATCCTCCAAAATCCTCCAGGTTTTGTTTGCATACCCCTAGTAACCTCAATCCTCCAAAATCCTCATGTATCACATTGAGCCTGATAACCTGGATCCTCCATATTCCTGCAGGGGCAAAAACCCCTAGTAACCTCAATCCTGCAAAATCCTCCGATGCATCAACTTCCAAGTGCCCTCAATCCTCCAAATTCCTCCATTTTGCAAAGAGGATTTTGGAGGATTTGGGAAGGTTAGGGTTAAGATACCGGAGGAGCATCTTAAAATGAGTCAACCACTGTCTTACCCGCATCAACTTGAGTCTTGAGATGAAGTCCATGATGTGTCCAATATCACTGCGGGCGTCGTCAGTTGCTGTAAGGAGATAAAATGCTGGTCAATTTTGAAGACTGTTACCAACCAAGTCAAAGCCCAAACATATTTTCCTTTTAAACTTACTAATGAACTTCTTACATCTTCAAGAATCTTCACTTGGTATATACATGTAAGAGGGCTACTAATTTTCCACTCGACGGGAAAAAATGAATTCAACGGAATTACCCTTCTGACACAAAATTAGCCTTCAGGAGCAAAACTTATAAATGTGTGTACAGGTTCTGTGTATACATTCGAGGACAAGAGGAAAAAGAAAATAAAAAGGAACCTTTCTTGTCCTCGCAAGTCAGTCTTTTGTTAAAATCGGTCCTCGGACGTAAAAATACGTGCTTAATTGGGTTGGGTTATATTAAAGGAACAATAGGAAACACAAAGCATTGTCCTCGGAAGTATTGGGAAAGTACCACTGTGTGTACTGAAGTGACACAGAACATAAAATATATTCTTTACCAAATCTAGAACTCCAAACATAATTTAACCCTAACGTCGCCAAATACTACAAAATACTACTTGATTAAACTGTAGTATGCAGTACGTTTACTACACAGGCCTACACAGTGTACTGTACCCCAAGTGAATGCCTTTTTTTGGGGGGGGGGATACATCAAGTCCTGTGGCAATATGAATTAACTGAAAACGTTTGTAAAGGCAAGTTCTTATGGTTGAAACAAAATTTAGGATATTTCCAATATGGAAAATGTGACAACAAACTAGTTTAAATGGAGCAGCCCACAAGCAAATTTTGGTCACCGCAGTTAGATTACATGTTATGGCATACTTTTTCGCAATAAATGCACTTTTTCTTCTTGCCATGATTTTACGTCTATGTGACTGATATAGTGTAATCTTGTGTATGCATTGCTTAGTGAGAATCTACATTATACAATGTACATGTACAATGAGCACATAGGATGGGTTCATTAGGAATGTTAATTTTAACTTCTGGAATCTTTAACTGAAGACTTACATGTAATTAAGCCTGTCAAATGGACTGAATAAAGGCTGGACCACTTGGTTTTACTCGGCTACTCTCCCATACAACTTACAGCATGTTGGCACAGCCAACTTTAACCGCTCTGTGATAGCATAAAGCTGCATGGGCGTCATCTCACACACATCATCCGAAGCAAGTATGGCTTCCCCTTTCTCAAACAGCTCAGTGGCAAGAGCCTGCGAGACTCCATAGATATCCTGCACAGAATGAATTATGACCAAAACCATCCCATGACTTATTTATGGAATCAAGAGTTGACATTAGGAGTTGTAAAAGAGGTCAAACTCTGCCCCAGGACAGTTTTGATTTTGGAAAGGCATAACTCTAGGTTCCGAGTCCTTCAGCAAGAACAGGAATATACAAAAGATGAAATATTCCTGTTTGTGTGACTTAATTTTCAAAAGTTACAATGCACACCACAGTCACAGTACATGTCGGATACTGTAGGATCACTGCTGCAAGACCATTATTAACCTGCAATTTATTTCTAGAAAAGGCCACAAGTAACAGCAGCAAGATGCACTTAATGCCTTTGTCCTCAAAATCAGCTCATGGCTCTCTGAACAAAAATCCTTCCTTCGTGATGTGTTTAGTTTTGTTTTGACAGACACCTACACATGTAGTCAGTCCACTTTAAATAACTTTAAATCGGGGAATATTTTGAATGAGGGTGTTTCAAATTGATGTAAATCTGTTTGGCTAATAATACTTTTCCATGCAAATGACATTTAAAAAAGTGTGGCCAAAAGAGTCTGAACTAAAAACATGATGTCCAGCACACCACTAGCTAAGGCAAAAAAAAGAAGCTCAGGAAAAACAAAAAAAAAGAACCCAAAGCAACATGCCTTTAAAAAAAAAATCTATGAAAGGAAGAGGTACTTTTTTTTATTTTAGAAACTATCAGGTTCATTGTTAAAGATGGCTGCCTCCTTTTTTTCAGGATCGCTTCCGCCAACAATGAAGTCTACCAAATTAAAACATGGTAGATTGACTGGGAGGAATTTCCTCGGTTCTTTTCATTTTTTTGTGGGCATTTTTTTGGAAAAAAGACAAAAAAAAAAAATACACAAACCCTCTAAAAAGGAAGCTGGTGGGAAAACTGATTAAGTGGGTTTATTTTCTTGGAATAAAACCATAGCTCTGCCTTCATTAAGCATTTTTGGTACTGAAACCAAGCAAGTGGAGTTTGATGCAGATTCCTGAATGACCTGAGGCCACAAGGAATTGACAACGGTCCAGCCACGGTTCTATAGTTAAACTGAATTAAAGTCAGAGGTTTTTGGGACTAATTTGAGATACTGAACACGTCTATGGAGTACCAAAGCGCAGTGCGTATTTATGGTTCATGTGCATGTTCATTTGTAAATACGGACCTCTTAAATACGGACGATGGCCATGGCCGCGGTTTGAAAAGGACCACATGGCCGGTTGCCATCTATACGCTCATTCCTGTGTGAACTCAATCCATTGTTTGGCTACTGTTTGCATTGTGCTTGGCTGCACAAGCCCATATTGACACACCAGGACCCCATTAACCCCTTGCATACAGCTTTTATAATGGGGTACCAGTATGCCAGACAGGTTTGTGCAGCCAAGCTTAAATAGGCAAACAATGGAATGAATACGCAGAAGAATGCGGGTTAGATGTCAACCAGCCAGGTGTTGTTTTTTTTAACCGCAGCTATAGCCGTCATCCGTATTTAATGGGTTAATAACAGCCAGCCAGAAGGGAGTAAAGACAGGGTGTGAACCAGAACAATGGCAAATTACGTAGCCCAGACCTACATAGATATCAAACTCCAGGAAGTGCAGCAGGGGAGTGGGCAGGTAGGAGGAGTCATCCAGCAGCCGCTGCAGGTAACTCTCCAGGTCATGCCGTCTTTTCTCCACGAAGCTCTTGGACTGGTTCCACAGGAACTTCTTGGGGGGCAGGATGGCCCGGTCCACTTTCTTAAGAGCTACCAGCTTCTCGTGGAGTTCGTGAAACTCACTGTAGCGCCGCTGTATAGTCCATGTGCAGTCATTCACTGACAGCTCGATGACGTAGACCTGGAAATTGTGAAAAAAGGTAAACTGATGGAGATTGTACGACATTATGACAAAAATGCCGTCGTTTTGTAAGGAGTTGGGAGGGGAGGGACTAGTTTTAATTAAAAGCTAGAGATTAGATACAGCCAAAATGTGCCGGAAGTTTTCAAAAGAACAAAACAAATTGTGTATGACAGCCCAAATTACATTGTACAGTGATTGGTTTCATATTAAGTAAAAGTGATACAATCCAAAAGATAAAACAGAGAACAATACTAAATGTACATAACATTACCACCAATGCAATTCGTTCAATTTCAGTAGGTTCACAAATATACTGTAAGTATCTATTTACAAAATGAAAATTAATTTGAAAAGGTTCAAAAGCCAAGAATTCACATTGACATTTTGAGGCTTAGTACAAGGTTCTCATGACCTACGTGTAGAAGTGACACTGTAAAACCTTTCGCATTCTTGTGAAATACATGAGCTGGCCTTAACTTACATTTAGAAGATAATCAGTCCAGGCATATAAAGTACATGTGTAATACTAGATGTACACGTACATTGTACATGTACATACATGTACTTCACATTATATCCCTTGATTTACCATGTGTTGGAAGACAATATCTTTCACTTTCAAAGACATTGCTGCTGTCTACTCATGTGGCTGTACTTGTACCTGTAGGATCATCGACTGAAAAGGCACATAATCCTCGGCAATAACCAACATTCATTCTCTAATTAAGTACTACCGGTACATGTACATCTATACAGATGTATAGCATACGCCTACATTTACAACACTGGTGTATCATTCATCGTAATAGAAAAAAGGCAGAGAGATAAAAAATTCAAGGTACATTGTACACCACAGTGTTTACTGTAGATGTAGTACCAGTATTGTGAGTGCCAACTCTCTATCAATGTTTACACTGACCTCTCCAGTTTCAACAAGTACACTACCTGGGTCCAGACAGGCCAGTAAACAATCTAGCAGGTAAACAAAATTTCTGCTCAAATTCAACAACAAAGTTTGGCCAATTGAAATTTTATCCAGAAATATTGGACTGAAATATCGACCAAAAAATGTTTCAGTGCTCAAGAGTTAAAATTCACATTATATCACAATTTTAAATATGCCAAAGTTTTAATTGTTTTATATAATTTTCTGCTAAAGAATAAACTACATGTATAAGTAGTACATGTACAAAACTACAAATGTATGTAAAAGTGAACGTACAATTATTTTTGCTTTTAAATGTTATGATTCTGCTATATTCTGCAAAATGTAATAAATTAACTTTTGAAATAGATGTTTAAAGCCAACTTTGTCAAGTACCAAATCAATACAATTAAAGAATAGGCTTTACATGTACATGTAACTGAATTTAATTAACTTGCCTATTTGGGGGGTGGAAAATTAATTTAAAAAATAAAAGCTACATGTACTCTTTGTATGAAAATTAAGTGAAAGTTTAGTCTTTTTAGAACCAATTTAATCCTAAAAACATCTTAAGCCCCGTTCTCACTTTAACGATTTTTTGTACAACTGCGGTGCGACTAAAAAATCGTACAGCCGTGCAATTTCCGTACGAATTTCCCTGTTTCTTTTCCGCGCAGTCTCACTTGTACAACTGCCATGCAACTGCCGTTCAACTCTCGTGCGACTTTTCCTCCCGAAACATCCGATAACGGTTCAAGTTCCGTGCGACTGCCGTACAACCAGAGTTGGAGTCGAGTCCCTGCAAGTACTTTCACAAGTACTTTCGCAAGCCCAGTCAGAAGTCCTTTCATAAAGCCGGTCACAAGTAACTGGATGAACAATGACAAAGGAATGCCTTTGTCAAAGCTCATTTGAATAGCTTGTGATTGAAATTAGGACTGGAGGGCTTGTGATGGACTTGCAGGGACTTGCAGGGACTTGTGATGGACTCGACTACATCTCTGCGTACAACCTGTAAGAGTCCCGCGCAAGCACCGTGCGATTTTTGTTCAACTCGCGTGCGACCTGTGCGCATGCGGTACAACCACCGTACAACCAATCAGAGCACCGTGCGACCGCCGTACAAGCGCCGTTCGATCTGTGCGAATCGCATAAAAGCAGGGCCTTTTGGCCTCGATCTTCATAACCGTACTTGATGTTCGACAGTCAACGAAGCCACCGAAAAAGAGTGATGGCAAGCACACAGGCAGCAAGAACGTCACGGCCGTGCGACTCTCTTCAGACTCCCGTGCGACTCTCTTCAGACTCCCGTGCGACTCTCTTCAGACTCCCGTGCGACTCTCTTCAGACTCCCGTGCGACTCTCTTCAGACTCCCGTGCGACCTATCAGACTGCCGTGCGACTGCCGTGCGACACCCATGTGACCAATGCGAACTATGCGAACCGTGCGACAGCACAGCCGTATGGAAATTTTCAACATTTGAAAAAACTCGCACGGGCAGGCATGCAACCCGTCCGAATTACACACGACACCCCTACAACCTGTGCGAAGCATCAACAGACTGCCGTGCGACTACCGTACGCCCTGTGCGATTTGGTAGTGATCTGTGAAGCAATTCTATCTGGTTTGCAGCTCCACAAAGGTTGATCCAAGTCAATTGAGTTTTACAAATTTGACACATTTCTTAAAAGTTGGCTCGCTTTTTTTATATACAGGTAACAGCCGTAAATTTCACAGATAAAAAGGAAATCTTTGTCTCTATTATGTACAAGACTCGGCGATTGTGTAGTGTAGGGCCCCTCTTTAGTTTTAATGAAATTAGATTTAAGAGTATTTTTTCTCATTCCAAAATGACTTTTTCAACCTAAAGCAGACTTCTCTTAATTCTATTGACATCGTTTTTTGTAATTTTGAACAGTTTATTTCGGTACAAAATGCAATTTTCTTACGAGCTTTACGGCAGTTGTTATGCGAATGAACGCAGTTTTGCGTGTTTACTGTGCGTCGCGGTGATCGCCATCTTTATTTTCGCGTAGCGTTTTTTCGTCCTCATGTCGCTAACTACAATGTAGTTTGGCAATTCCAATAACCTAAAAGTGGATTTTTGTTCCCTTTTAAGGGAATAGGGCCCTACACTACACAATCGCCCAAGACACCATGTCAGGGAAATCGCAGTTTCTGAAATGAAACTAAAAAATTAATGAGTGGCTTTGCACCATTTGTGTCCTGAAATTAACCTAACAATTATGCCTTGCATCGCTTAATTAATTAAAACGTTCCAGACATATTGAACTCGACAAGTCGGCTATTAAGTGCAAGAATGACATGAATCATGATAAAACTCATTTCTGCCCCACGGAACCAAACTCATTTTTACTGGGTGACTTGGAAAAGGAGATCGACAACGTTGACGCTTTTTCCGCCAGCGATATAGCGCACCGTGATTTCCCGAATGGCCCGTGCGGGGCGTGAACGCAACGTGGCCGGTGAAGATGGCGGCAACGCATCGCACGGTAAAACCACTCATGCCGTCGCGCGGCATGCCCGGCACGGGCCGTGTTTATCCTCCATGACTATACAACTTAAAAGTTCAGGCAGTGATGGAAATAAGATGCCGTTTACGTTCGCTTTACTCACTTGTTGGAAATAAAGGAAACCAATCTAGAGGGACCGAATAGACTTGCAAATGTACCATAAGTACCGTTCACAACGTACTGTTCGTTTTTGTCTGTTTTATCGTTGTGTAATCCATGTTGTTTATTATTTCACTGGTCAATTGGTGACTGTTGAGCTCAGATTAGTGGTTAAAGTTGTCATTGTCTTTTTTATTCCCCCCGCCCCGTCAAAAAAAAAAGAACTGCCGCGCGGCCCACCCAGCCAGGCCGGACGCTCATACAGCCCGTCAAAATTGGTAATTTCGAGGACTTATGAAAGTTTATTGGGCCCCGTGCGCGTCGAATGAGGGCGCTGTCCACAGATACTCGTATACCACCAGTGGGATTGCTTTGTCTGTTTGCCGACTCTCGATAATTGCGTTTTCAAAAAGAATATCATAGCGGGAACCAGACACTTAAATTGAAGTCGGGTAAGATGACGTCGATATTGAACCCAAACTCGCCTTTTCTTTCCGCCTATCTCGTTCTATCTGATTTCGATAGTGGAACCATTTTACATACGAGCGCTATGCAGCACGATGACTTTTGTGGTCGGTCGTCAGCGCCGCGGTGCGGTTTATACGCCGGTGCGGCTAATACGCCAACTTTAAATCTTAATTTGCAGATTTTTGCGTGCTGCGGCTTATACTCAGCGCGGCCTATATTCCGAAAATTACGGTACAATGTAGTCCATGCTTTCTCTACTGCTGCACATGGCAATAGCCTCCTTTCTGGGGAAAAGACAAACAGAATTATTCAATCTTCCCAGAAAACCGCCACACAAGTTTCAAAGGTTACACAAATTAGTGGGGCTGTAAATAACGTACAGTATATAATGTATTTTAAAGCAACAAGTCTGTTTTCTAAAGACATGAAAGAGGAACAAAGACAGGCTTGAATAAACCTTTTCGACATTCTCAAAGCATCATGGGAACTGCATTAGCCCTAACTGGCATTAGAAGAGCAAGCACATTAGAACGGACGTGATTGGTCACATTGGTCACATGTTCGTTGTCATGCTTGCAAAAATCCTCTTCTGATTGGCTAATAATGTGACATTACTAGCTGTTCTAATTTCAGAAATTTGCATTCATCAGTAACTGGTACCCTGAGAGGGATTCCCCAATTATTTCCTTTATTTTTATTGCCATTTAAAATAGATTTTTCTGGTTATTATTTTCCTTATGTTCCATGCAAAGATATGTGAAAAGGGTATCGCTCAACTCATGACAGATATTTGGCATAAAATCAATTAATATTTGGACTGGTTCACAGTGCCATGTTTGTGTATAAATTACATGGTTTGTTTGGCCTCCAAACCAACAATGCATTGAGAATGTCGAAAAGGTTTATTATGAAAAAGATTTATTAACTGAAGTAAAATCAAGGTTTTTAAGTTAACTACTCTGATAACAGGTATTGTTTTGATGTTTCTTATAACATTTATTACCAATAACACAAATCAATTTACTTGATGTAATGTAAACCTCATTTGGTCCACTGTCATCCACAAAAATCATCCGAAAATAGGAAAAGACAATCACCATTCAAGCATACAATGAAATACGTTACTGATGTTCGACTTCAGACATGTCAGGCACATCACGTGAGACTATTCACAACTAAATCAGGAGTTAAAATTGGTCATGCTGCCTTGCTGGCCAACCTTTGAAGTTTGATTTTGATTAGGGCCTAGGCCTACCAGATAATGGTTTGTTTGTACACGTCGATAAAAGAACTGGGCCCAATTTCATGGCTCTGCTAACCACAGCTTTCCGCACTTACGATCACCATTCTGCATTAACAGCGCTAGCAGAAAAATTCTACGCTAGCCCTGTATGCACGGAATTCTTAGTTACGGGATGTAGGCATGCTCAGGAGCCAAAAATTCCCGCTAACGCGTGAAATACGCTTGCGTAAGCACAGAATTTTCTGCTACAGTAAGCGAGGATTTTTTGCTAACGGTAAGCAGAGCCATGAAATTGGGCCCAGATGACTGAGTTTTGACATCCTAAATATAGCTATAACACGTAAACGCCAGTTAAGACATTTGCCTATGTGCCACCACGTAAAAAAATAATTTTTTGGAAACGCATAACGCCCAAACGGTCCCAAAATTACCCATAAAATGACCCAGAAATGTAGAGTAATACTTACTCTTCAATTTAACATCTTTGGTGAGATTATTGATAGAACAGTTATCCAAAAATGTGCATGTTTTTGAAGACGACTTTTCGCGTGCGACTTGCAGAAATTGCCGACTTCAGGTGATTTTTTACCTCTGACCGCGTTTGGAGGTCTCGTTGAAATCTCTTTTTTTTCGCGAGTTTCTTAGAGATTTTGATGAAAGTTGAAAGGTCAATGTGTGAAACGAGATCACATGGAGATGTCGAGCTATTTAATACGGACGAAGACTCATCTGAAGGGTAAGAAAACGTGAAATTTTCGGCGATTTTATCCACAAAAAGTTGGGAATTTGAAGTAAAATATGTTCAAACTGACATAAAACCAGTGACCCCGCCTTGGATTCACACATTAGTACATTGTCTGGACTGTTTTTGAGCAATATCAACACACATTTTCTGTGAAAAACATCGCTAACTTCCCCTGAACGTGTTTTCTGAGGTCATGTCATCATGGTCAATTGTTTGCGCGATATAATGGCATATGCAACCGCGCGGTCTCGAATTAATATTAAAGTTCATGTAAAGATTTGCTCAGTGTTCATCCGCTCTAGACTTGCATAGTTATTATTTTAACAGTGAAGTGTAAAATATGTATTTAAAAAAATTTTTTTTTATATAACATGTAGTCTAGGCCTGAATGATTATGGTTTTATTTATTTGTATAAATTATGACCATAAATAGGCCCTACATGTAATGTATTATTAGAAAGTAAAAAAAGTAGTGCCGAGATTTTAATGAAAAAAATCCAGTTTTTGGCTGTTTTGGAAACTTTTCCAAAACAGCCCTTGTTTTCGTTAAGATTTTTTTTTTTTTCTTTTTTTTTTTTTTTTTGGCTGTTTCGAAAGTTTTTCGAAACAGCCCTTGTTTTCGTTAAGATTTTTTTTTTTTTCTTTTTTTTTTTTTTTGGCTTTTCCGACAATCCGTCGGAAAAGGCGTTGTTTTTGTTCTGATTTTTTTTTTTCTTTTTCTTCTTACTTTAGTTCTATCCTAAATCCCATAGACTTTGTACACGAATTTTATGACAGCCACTTTGGTCACTAAACAATCTCAGATCTTAATTAAACTTAACACAAACATAGACCCGAACCTGAAATTGTATGCCGAAGAGTGACGTCATGATGACGTCATCACGTGATTTTTTATGATTTTTTGAATTTTGAAAATCGTAACATTCTTTTCAATATATCTAGCACACAAAACAAGATATTTTCAAAATTCTTTTTGTTATAGCTTTGGTATGTCTCAAAGATATGCCCTAAAAAGCGAAAATTGTTTGACGTCATGATGACGTCATAAAATTATTATTTTTTTTTAAACACATGTAAGTTTCAATTCGATTACAAAAATGTATACATTGAATTTTTCTGTACCTAATTCAAAAATTTCATGATCGTAGCTCACTCAAGTAAGAAATAGCAGCCATTTCAAAATTTAGACCAAATTCAATATAACACAAAGGAATTCTGGGAAGGGCAGATAACCATGGCTTTAGTGTGCTTGCTGTTTATAAAAGGGTTGATTTCTAGTCTTTTTTCAAGTCGCTGAATTTTTGAAGTATTGAAATCGTAACATTCTTTTCAATATATCTAGCGAACAAAACAAGATATTTTCAAAATTCTTTTTGTTATAGCTTTGGTATGTCTCAAAGATATGCCCTAAAAAGCGAAAATTGTGTGACGTCATGATGACGTAATAAAAAAATAATTTTTTCAAGTCGCTAGAATATTGCCCATAGCATTGTAAACGTTTTCTTTCTTACCGGCCACTTTGGCTACTTTTAAACTTGGCAGACACTTACCCCAACTGCTCACAATGTGTGTCGAACTTTTACGTCATGATGACGTCATCACATGTCACGTGACGTCATCTTAAAGATGATTTTTTCAAGGGCCCATATCTAGAGAGCCGTAGGTCCGATTGCCTTTAAACCTGGTATGTTGGTGGACCACCACGTGTTATAGATGAAAATTGACGTGACGTCATGATGACGTCATCATACGATTTTTATGTTAATTTTTAAGTTTTTGAACCTTAAAGTTTCTTAAAGCCATATCTCATCAACAGAACATGCTAAATCAAAAATTCTTTTTGGAATAGCTTTGTTAGCTCCTATATTCTTTCACATCAATGGGAAAAATGTGTGACGTCATCATGACGTCATCAAACAATTTCTTTTTGAAACACATATAAGGGTACGTCCGATCGTCATAAAAATTGCTGGGTAGGTAGATAATGCTACTAGCATGTAAAATCCAAAGTGACGTCATTGTGACGTCATCGGCTGATTTTCTATGAATTATTTTGTTCTATCCCAAATCCCATAGACTTTGTACACGAATTTTGTAAGTGGCACTTTGCTCACTAAACAACCTCAGATCTTAATCAGGCTTAACACAAACAAAGACCCTAACCTGAAATTGCACGCTGAAGAGTGACGTCTTGATGACGTCATCATGTGTCACGTGACGTCATTTTAAAGCTGCATTTTTCAATGGCCCATATCTAGAGAACCGTAGGTCCAATTATGTTTAAACCTAGTATGTTGGTAGACCAGCTGGTGTTATCAATGAAAATCGTGGTGACTTCATGATGACGTCATCATACGATCTTATAGTAATTTTTAAGTTTTGTTAGCTCCGATATTCTTTCATTTCAATGTGAAAAAGTGTGACCTCATCATCACGTCAAAAATGTGCTTTTTAAAAACACATAAGAATAGGTCTGATTATCATACAAATTGCTGGGTAGGTAGATAGTGCCAGTAGAATGTAACATCCGAAGTGACGTCATGATGACGTCATCGGCTAATTTTCTATGAATCTTTTTGTTCTATCCAAAATCCCATAGACTTTGTCACGAATTTTGTACAAGCCACTTTACTCACTATAAACATCAGATCTTAATCAAACTTAACACAAACATAGAACGTAAGCTGAAGTTTTAGGGTGGAAAAAAAAACACGGAAAAGCCTTGTGTTCTGTTTCAAACAGACACAAACCTCTAGTTTCTTTTTTCTTTTTTTTCTTTTTCAGACTTTTTGCCCATAGCATTTGTACACGTTTTCTTTCTGCCAGGCACTTTGGCTACTTTTATGCAGCCGATTGCCTTTAAACTTACCAGACACTTAGACCAACTGCTCAGGATGCATGCCGAACTTTTATGTCATGATGACGTCATCACGTGATTTTTTATGAATTTTTGAATTTTGAAAATCGTAACATTTATTAAATTATATCTAGCGAACAAAACAAGATATTTTCAAAATTCTTTTTCTTATAGCTTTGGTATGTCTCAAAGATATGCCCTAAATTGCGAAAATTGTGTGACGTCATGATGACGTCATCAAAAATGTGTTTTTTTGTTAACGCATGTAAGGGTCAATCCGATTACAAAAATGTATACATTGAATTTTCCTGTACCTAATTCCAAAATTTCATGATCGTGGCTCACTCAAGTATGAAATAGGAGCCATTTCAAAATTTAGACCAAATTCAATATAACACAAAGGAATTCTGGGAAGGGCTGATAACCATGGGTATTTTGTGCTTGCTGTTTATAAAAGGGGTTGATTTCTAGTCTTTTTTCAAGTCGCTAAATTTTTGAAGTTTTAAAATCGTAACATTCTTTTTAATATATCTAGCGAACAAAACAAGATATTTTCAAAATTATTTTTGTTACAGCTTTGGTATGTCTCAAAGATATGCCCTAAAAAGCGAAAATTGTGTGACGTCATGATGACGTCATCAACAAATCTTTTTTTTTAAACGCATGTAAGGGTCAATCCGATTACAAAAGTGTATTCATTGAATTTTTCTGTACGTAATTCCAAAATTTCATGATCGTGGCTCACTCAAGTAAGAAATGACAGCCATTTCAAAATTTAGACCAAATTCAATATAACACAAAGGAATTCTGGGACGGGTTGATAACCATGGCTATTATGTGCTTGCTGTTTATAAAAGGGGTTGATTTGTAGTCTTTTTTCAAGTCGCTGAATTTTTGAATTTCTTAAATCGTAACATTCTTTTCAATATATCTAGCGAACAAAACAAGACATTTTCAAAATTCTTTTTGTTATAGCTTTGGTATGTCTCAAAGATATGCCCTAAAAAGCGAAAATTGTGTGACGTCATGATGACGTCATAAATAAATTATTTTTTCAAGTTGCTAGAATATTGCCCATAGCATTTGTAAACGTTTTCTTTCTTACCGGCCACTTTGGCTACTTTTAAACTTGGCAGACACTTACACCAACTGCTCACAATGTCTGCCGAACTTTTACGTCATGATGACGTCATCACATGTCACGTGACGTCATCTTAAAAGGGCATTTTTTCGAAGCCATATATCTACAAAAGTACAAGTCCGATTAAGTTGAAACGTAATATCTAGGTATGCCACCGGGTGTTATAGATGAACATTGACATGATGTTATGATGACGTCATCACATGTCACGTGACGTCATCTTAAAGGGGCAGTTTTTGAAGCCATATATAAACAAAAGTACAAGTTCGATTAAGTTGAAATGTAATATCCAGGTAGGTCTGCAGGTTTATGGACGAAAATTGACATGACATTATGATGATGATGTCATCACACGTCACGTGACGTCATCTTAAAGGGGCAGTGTTTGAAGCCATAAACAAAAGTACAAGTCCGATTAAGTTGAAAAGTAATATCTAGGTAGCCCAATAGGTTTATAGATGAAAATTGACATGACATTATTATGATGTCATCACATGTCACATGACGTCATCTTAAAGGTGCAGTTTTTGAAGCCATATATAAACAAAAGTACAAGTCCGATTAAGTTCAAAAGTAATATCTAGGTAGCCCAGTAGGTATTTTAAATAAAACAATTGATGATGTCATGATTACGTCATCACTTGTTTCGTGTCATTATCTTAAAGGGGCATTTTTCGAAGCCATAAATCTACAAAAGTACAGGTCCGATTTATTTGAAATGTAATATATAGTCGGGTAGGCAAGCAGGTTTATAGATGAAAATTGACGTGACGTTATGATGACGTCATCACATGTCACGTGACGTTATCTTAAAGGGGCAGTTTTTAAAGCCATAAATTGTATATCTACAAAAGTACAAGTTCGATTATTTTAAATGTAATATCTAGGTAGGTCAGCAAGTTTACAGATGTAAATTTACATTACGTTATGATGACGTCATCACAAGTGACTATTACAAACAACTTAAATTATTTTCAAAGTCTAACAAAGAAAACTGGCAGGAGCGCGATTGTTTGACGAAGTTTAATTATTGTATTCACATTTCACATCCAAATAAAAAAAAACAAAAAACGAAACAGCCCTGTGTTTGTCCACAAACACCGTCCGTCTAGTTTTTTTTTTTTTTTGTGCTTCTTTTTCAGTCAAATGCCCATAGCATTTGTACACGTTTTCTTTCTTACTGGCACTTTGGCTACTTTTATGCTGCCGATTGGCTTTAAACTTGGCAGACACTTAGACTAACTGCTCAGAATGTATGCCGCACATTTACGTCATGATGACGTCATCACGTGATTTTTTATGAATTTTTGAAATTTCAAAATCGTAAAATTCTTTTCAATATATCTAGCGAACAAAACAAGATATTTTCAAAATTCTTTTTGTTACAGCTTTGGTAGGTCTCAAAGATATGCCCTAAAAAAGAAAAAAATGTGTGACGTCATGATGACATCATCAAAAATGTGCTTTTTTAAAACACATATAAGAATAGGTCCGATCGTCATGAAAATTGGTGGGTAGGTAGATACTGGCACTAGGATGCAAAATCCAAAGTGACGTCATGATGACGTCATCACGTGATTTGTTATGAATTTTTGACATTTTGAAAATCGTAACATTCTTTTAAATATATCTGGCAAACAAAACAAGATATTTTCAAAATTCTTTTTGTTATAGCTTTGGTAGGTCTCAAAGATATGCCCTAAAAAGGAAAAAAAATTGTGACGTCATGATGACATCATCAAAAATGTGCTTTTTTAAAACACATATAAGGAAAGGTCCGATCGTCATGCAAATTGGTGGGTAGGTAGATACTGGTACTAGGATGCAAAATCCAAAGTGACGTCATGATGACGTCATCACGTGATTTGTTATGAATTTTTGAAATTTTGAAATTGTAACATTCTTTTAAATATATCTCGCAAACAAAACAAGAGATTTTCAAAATTCTTTTTGATACAGCTTTTGGTACATGTATGTCTCAAAGATATGCCCTAAAAGGCGAAAATTGTGTGACGTCATAATGACGTCATCAATTTTTTTTTTAACGCATGTAAGGGTCGGTCCAATTAAAAATGTATACATTGAATTTTTCTCTACCTAATTCAACAATTTCGTGATCGTGGCTCATTCAAGTATTAAGAAATAACAGGCATCTAAAAAATTGTGACCAAATTCAATATAACACAAAGGAATTCTGGGAAGGACAGAAACCATGGCTTTCATGTGGCATGCTGTCTATAAAGAGTTGATCTCTAGTCTTTTTTTCAAGTCGTAGGCAGATACTTACACCAACTGCTCAGAATGTGCACCGAACTTTTAGGTCATGATGACGTCATCACATGTCACGTGACGTCATCTTAAAGGGGCATTTTTGGAAACCATATATCTACAAAAGTACAAGTCACATTAAGTTAAAACGTGGTATTTAGTTATGCCAGCATGTGTTAGATAAAAATGTATGTGACGTCATGGTGACGTCATGATGACGTCATCGGCAAATTTTCTATGATTTTTTTCATTTTTGAAATTTCATTTAAATCACATAATTTTACACAAAAAAACAAAACAGCCCTGTGTTTGTCCACAAACACTGCACCAGATGTCTAGTTGAATTTGTTTTTTTAAGTTCACACAACTTCAAAAGCTAATATCTCAAGAAGTAAGAGGTTAATTTGAAGGCAACTAACATCCCTGAATTCCTCACATTAGTAGCTTCATTTTGATATATAAATTGACATATTTACATAACTTTTATGAAATGGGCTACCGCAAATGCCTTTATGGTCAAATTAGCGGCACACAAAGTACATTTTTTATAAAGTTTAACCCTCCTATACTTATAACTATCACAGCCTATCAAAATCTCTAAACACCAACTCTGACAGTTTGTGTGTGTTTCAATCTGAAATTTGATAGGTTTTGATCTGTACAGCAGCTGGGTCGATTTTGGCCCTGAGAACAGGAGGGTTAAAGGAGTATAACGCAAAAACCGAAAGAGATATTCAAAAACAAATTACACCACTGATCCTCTCTCAGCAAGAGCTTCATTTTGATGTATAACTTAATACATTTAGACATTTTTTTTAAATAAACCTTTTCGACATTCTCAAAGCATCATGGGAACTTCATCAGCTTTAACTGGCATTAGAAGAGCAAGCACATTAGAACGGACGTGATTAGTCGCATTGGTCACATGTTCGTTGTTATGCTTGCAAAAATCCTCTTCTGATTGGCTAATAATGTGACATTACTAGCTGTTCTAATTCCAGAAAATTGCATTCATCAGTAACTGGTACCCTGAGAGGGATTCCCCAATTATTTCCTGTATTTGTATTGCCATTTAAAATTGATTTTTCTAGTTATTATTTTCCTTATGTTCCATGCAAAGATATGTGAAAAGGGTATCGCTCAACTCATGAAAGATATTAAGCATAAATAAAATTAATATTTGGACTGGTTCACAGTGCCATAGGTTTGTGTATAAATTACATGGTTTGTTTGGCCTCCAAACCCACAATGCATTGAGAATGTCGAAAAGGTTTATTAGGGTGTTATACCTACTAAATAGAATAGCGGCCAGACTTTGAACCAACGATTTATCGAACCAACTTACCGTGTAATTTTCAATGGACTTTGCAGCAATGACCCGAACCTCTCGCTTAAGCGAAACCTGGTCCAGTTGACTCGCCAAAATACCAGATGAGTAGGCCATCATTTTCTTTCACTTTAGCCGTCACTATCTGCATGACACTTCCGTCATAGCTCATTGAGTGAACATCCTTCGCTGCGACGCCATGTTTACAAAAATCAAGAAGTGGTTTTTGGTCAACAGAGGGGGCTGTTTATCATTTCCGTTAGTCCAAATTAGTCATTTTCAGCACTTGGCAACACCGTGTCAACAACTCGAATTACTGGTTCGATGTGGTTGATTTGAACATCTTTCAAGACCAAGTAGGCCTACATGTTTTAGAGAATTAAGTTGCATAAATGGCTGTTCCAAGGCAGGAAGATGCTAAGGAGTATCTTGAGAAGCAGAGGGTAATGGAACTTTTCGACAACATCATAGCTCAGCTTGTCTTTCACAGACCAGGTCAGTCATGTCTAGCTTGAAAATTCCAGCTCTCTAACGTTAGGCTCATGACTAGCCCAGGTTGGACTCCTACAGATACAGTATCTCCATTGCATTACATTGCACTGTAATGCAATGAAATAAGGACGTCCAACCTGGGCTAGGCTCAAGACGAGTGACTTTGGAAACAATGCTGTTAATGTGCCGTTTCCAACTTAAATCCCTAGAAACAATAACACCAAGATATTTATAGTTATCCAGGTAACAGGTTACTTCCAAAAATGTAAGGCTCTCCGTTAGCCTTACAACGATATTCCTTTTTGGACCCCGTAACTCAATGGGATTTGCAATACGCTCTTGTTAGATCAGTTACAATGTTCTAGAATTCCACTTTCCCAAACGTTAATCTCCCCAGAAGGTTATCCAATCCCTCCTACAGATCTTTGAGACTTTTGCGGCACATTTGCGGAACGTTGAAACGTACAATTTATTGAGAAATCAGAGTTTTTACTCACCAACCGACGTATTCAGCTGAAATGAACATGGCGTCGCACAGCTGACTAATACAGTCCACCAGACTGCGCATGCGCATGGAGTTTTCTAAGAGATTTGGGGCTCGACCATTTTTTGAAGGGGGGGCATGTTGTCTACATCGCGCAACAGTGATGTGTGCATGACGCGCTTTACACAGTGTTGTGTGTGTTTAAACATTTAAACGTGAACAAAATAATGACCATCGATCCAGATTCTGTTTTTTTCTGATTTGCATAAAATAAAAGCTCGCATTGGCCGAAAAAAACATCAGACGAAATGCAAAATTTCACTATATTTAAAGTCAATGCAGCTAGGGGTTGTGCCTATTTTGGAAAAGTCGTTAGAATTTGATTTGTTGCATCATCTAAAAATAGCGACGTGGCTACCCGCCATGAAATTTAGACGTATGGGCATAACAAACATTGTCAGGCCAAGGAACCACACTAGGTATAATAGCGCGCCATTAATTAATCACATTCCACACATCACCGTTGCGCGATGTAGACAAGATGCCCCCCCCCCCCCTTCAAAAAATGGTCGAGCCCTAAATCTCATCCAAAACTCCATGCGCATGCGCAGTCTGGTGGACTGTATTAGTCAGCTGTGCGACGCCATGTTCATCTCGGCTGAATACGTCGGTTGGTGAGTAAAAACTCTGATTTCTCAATAAATTGTCCGTTTCAACGTTCAGCAAATGTGCCGCAAAAGTCTCAAAGATCTGTAGGAGGGATTGGATAACCTTCTGGGGAGATTAACGTTTGGGAAAGTGGAATTCTAGAACATTGTAACTGATCTAACAAGAGCGTATTGCAAATCCCATTGAGTTACGGGGTCCAAAAAGGAATATCGTTGTAAGGCTAACGGAGAGCCTTACATTTTTGGAAGTAGTAACAGGTCAACTTGTACCTTGGATAACTCGTACCTTGGCCAACTCGTACCTTCAACTCGACAACATCGTACCAACTCGTACCTTTGCCAACTCGTACCTTCGCCAACTCGTACCTCCGCCAACTCGTACCTCCAGTTAGGACAACTCGTACCTGCACGCGAAAGTCAAGTCGTACCGTCAATGTTCCGTCTGAACATGGAGGAAGAAAACACACTTCCTCCATGGTCTGAAATACTCCGGGCCGTAACTGATTGACGTGCTTTGATATAATTATACTATTATAGGCCTACTTTTCGGTTATTTTAGACGTTGCTAGAAAAGGAATGTAAAGTGAAATGTATTTTTTTCTGATTAAAAGTGGATTATATTTATATAAAACAATTTACCGGTTTATAATTTAATTATGTTTGTGTTTATGTATAGAGTCTACAACTTGTGTCATACTTTTTTGTTTATTTTAGACTGCATTCGTGTTAATTGTACTTTTGCAATTTTAGACTTCGATGGAAAAGGAACGTAGGAATTCATTTGTTTACAGTAGTATTTTGTTGAGAAGTGCTTTTTTGTTATTAAAGATGACTGTGCGCCACACTGTTGATGCCTTTCGTCTTAACTTTTCAGTTTAACTTGTAGTTCATAAATTAGCTGTTACTTTTGATAGGAAATTCATTCTGAATTTATTGAAGGTAAGGGTACGTGGCTGGCATGTACTTTGTTGTGGAATTAATTAATAAATCGTCTGAAGTTTTCCCATTGTCATATTCTATAGTTCGGCCTAATTCTGTGGTCTTTTGCGGTGCCGTAGCCAAACTCAGGCTCTTAGCATTGAGCGCGCGTTTGCCGTTTGAACTTGATTTGATACTGGTGATGCGCGCATTTATTGCCGAAGCTTAGCATGGTGCACCATTGTTTTGTCAAAGTTGTGAATAGGATTTAATTTACTATGATCTCGCCGTACTTCCAATCGAATATTATTATTTTTTAAATGAGGTAATTTGGCATAAATTTTAATGCACACGGCACCGCGCGAAACCTGTCGCGCGGTACGAGTTGTCTTAATTAGAGGTACGAGTTGGCGAAGGTACGAGTTGACCAAGGTACGAGTTGACCAAGGTACGAGTTGACCAAGGTACGAGTTGACCAAGGTACGAGTTGACCAAGGTACGAGTTGACCAAGGTACGAGTTGACCAAGGTACGAGTTGTCCAAGGTACGAGTTGGCCAAGGTACGAGTTGACTCGAAAGCGTTATCCACACTTTCCAAGACATGATCACCAATTCTATAAACTGGCCCAGGGGGATTTTTTGAGCGGGTCACAGTCATGAATTTACATATATTTGAATTTAACACCATATGATTGAGGTTACACCAAGAGTTAGTGTGCTGCAGGTCATTCCGGAGTGCCACCTCATCGTCTTGATTTTGTATGATTCTGTACAGAACAGTATCATTGGCATACTGTCTAAGATTAGACTGAACACAAAATGGCAGATCAAAAGCAAAAATGTTAAAAAGTAATGGCCCAAGAACAGATCCTTGAGGCATGCCAGAATGTACCGCAGCCTGAATGGTGAATTCTGCAAGGAGCGTGGAGTGATTGCAAGCTGCCCGCCCAACCATGGCCCTATTCCTAACCCTAACTCTATTCCTAACCCTAACCCATGTGAGAGCGGACTCGGCCGACGGTCACGGATTGTCCCTCCATACTACATGTTGCTCCCTCTCTTAAAAAAATGGTAGAAACCCAAAGTGTTGTTTATTCATTGCATGAAATCACACTGCTTATTGGTTAGTGCCTTGTCACGCGCACATCGAGCACTATCTGATACTTCAATATGGCTGCCTACATGATTGAATGTGCGAACGATATGTGCACTCAAAATATCGCCTAAAAACCACTTCTTCCCGAGAGAATTTCAGTTTTCCCCAGCTGAATGGGTTTATCTTCAATGAAGACACAAGGTGAGGTGAAATTTGTTATGTTTGGTAGCGATTCGGTGATGTCCGTATATGGAACTCTTGCCCAATCGACAATCAAGGGCGGGAACTGAAGATCACGTGTATGGTTTATTGTGGCAACAGGATACCTCACACGGATTTTATTGAGCGGTCGAAAACCCCTGCGCTTACCCTAGTAACTATCTTGTTTGTGATCCTTCCTCCATGCTTTAACGTTAGTTTACCATGCTTAGCATGCTTGAATTAATAATTAACATTAGAGGGTTTGTTATTACAAAGGCAGTTGTTATTTTGCCGTAAACCAAAAATGTACATCAAGACAATTATCTGATCACCAAATGTAAAATAAAATTGTGTTGCAGTTTATGTTGAAAAAAATGCTAATTACTTGAGGTTTCTGCATTTTAAGTTAACCTTGATGACATCATCATGACATTACTACATCAACATCTGCACATGTCACCTAACCTGTTACCTAACCTGTTGAAATCTGGTCATCTTAGGACCCAGGTCCAAACCAGATTCTGCTACCAATCTGATGTTTCAATTTGAACTAAAGGTTCAAAACAGAAAAGGTCAAACAGTAAAAGTCAGACAGAAAAAAACATGAACCTAATGAAACTGTCAGAAGACAACCATAATGCTTGTACAATGAATAAAGGGATACATGGATGAAGGGTATAATTATAGGGGATTTATAGACTTTTGTTTAATCCCCTTGTATTTTGTATTTGACTTGGAACTGTTGAACTCTGTACTGTGATTCATTTTGCTTGGTGTCATTTTATCTTGTGTTAAAACCTCAAGTCATTTACCAAGTGCAGTTATTAGTGACCTGGCGCAACGAAACAGGTGGAAAGTAGTTGAACATTGAGATGTTAATTCCTGAAATTAAATGCAATAAGCTTTAATTTAATGTCTTGTGTGTTGCTGTAGCTCGTTTGTACCTTTTGAAGTTGTTAGGGTCTTGACACCTTGTTTTTAGAAAATGAAGCTCAAAGTTTGTGACCTGTGCACACTGTAAACTAAATTCAAACAAGAAATCCCCCTAAAAATAATTCAGGTTTAAAACTTTAGGATATTACAGAATAGGGCTTTTCAAATGGGAAAAATTGAAATCACAAAATTGAGATTTTGCAGTGAAAATTTTTGTTGTAAATCAGAAAGCCACAGAGTGACTTTCCACTCATTTTGTGCTGCCAGGTCACATTATGTTTTTGCATTTGTTTTGAAACTTCAAAATGAAAAGCCTACATGCATGTAATCACTGAAGTATTTAATGTGAACATTTTTTCTATTTTATTGTCGTCTATCTCTGAGCAGACAACCCTAAGGCCTTTATGATTGACTACATCGAGAAACTCAAAGAAGCAAGGACAACACAGCTGGATTTTCCGTGTCTCTTTGATGAATCAAATATTGAGTCAGTCTTTGGAATGCTAGACCCCACAAACAAGGGCTTTATAACTCTGGAACAGTACAGACAAGGTTGGTAATAGGCAGGTCACACTAGTTTTAAAACATCTACCAATACCATTGAATTATAACTAAAGAGCTTGCTAAAAGAAAAACAAAATTGAAAGAATTTTTGAAATTGGACTTTCCATACCCAATTTATGCTAAAAAGCTATATCCATTGTATACATCATTTTCAGCCATTTTCAGGAAAAAAGTGGAAAAATGCATTAATATTCAAATACATGTACCTGTATTTAAATTAAAGGTTAGCAGTGATAAAGCCCTTAAAATCACTTAAAAGTTTTGAATCTGTATAGTATTTTCATCATATTTCACTGAACCAAAAGAATTCGGATGTCAATTAATTCCATCTCTTTATGACTTAAAAAAGAGACAAATTGTTCAAAATTCCTTGATGGAAAAACCAATTGCGACAAAACATTAGCTCATGTAAATACTTTGGATTTAGAGCAATAAATGGAACAGCCATACTGTCCACCAAAATTCTGATAGTGCGATCTGATTGGTCAGCCCCACAACCCTTACGGTTTCCATCGGTCCAGATCTTAAATAGAGGATAAATCTTCAGTAGATACATGCACCAAAGAAATCATCCCAATTTTCAGACCTATAGACCCAGGCGGGTAATTTTCACCGTTAGGGAGACCAAATAAAAGAGAGTAACACAAATATTATCAGTGTTTGATGTATTACCCTTGGTTTGTTGCAGCGATTGAAACACTTGGCTGTGAGAATGCAAACTCAGACCCTGCTGGTGCAGACCGTGACAGAATTACCCAAGAATTATTCACAAGAGAAGTGTAAGTATTTCCAGACTTTGATTAAATATAATCTTCAAAGATATCGTCAAACCACAAGGGAAACTGACTATGTAAATTGAAAGCATTTTAAAAGTGAACAAAGAAAACTGGCGGGAGGGAGATTTGAACCTGCGACCTCCGGAACACCGTACCGGTGCTGTACGAACTGAGCTATCTTGCCTACATGTATATTGGCAGTCTCCCAATAACCCATAATGCCGTATAGCCAGGGATCACGCCCCAACTTAACAATTATCAACCTTGGAAGTGACATTGTGGGGATCACGCAATGGGGATGCGACTTTTTAACTTATATTTCAGAAAAGTTAGGAAATGAGGGTCCTCAAAAACTAGTTAAAGCCAGATTTGTTTAAATGTTCGGTCTATAATGTGCTAGTTAATTAACTGGATGAATCATTTTAATGCAGTGGATCTACTTCCTTGATATATGGAGAATAGCAAAGTTGGGCAAGATTTTCCTAACTACGTGCATAAGTCAAACTTTGCCCTGATTTTAACCCCTTGCGTCAGATGACGGAATTTGGCGCAAAAAAACACAGTGCCAATAGGCCGGATGACGCAATTGGCCGCTGTTTGTGCAGTTTCAATCCATTATTGGATTATTGTGTATAGGTTACGCTTGACTGCACAAACACATTGCAGCGGTTCACTTGGCTGCCAGAGCCGCCGCTGCACCGTCTCCCGTAAAATACTATACTCAAGGGGTTAAAAAGATTTCCAAAAACATACATTATCTTCAAGCAAATTTGAATCCTCAATTCTGATTGGTCGATCCATGGGAACAACAGTGCGATATGCCTAATCGCATATTGCGCTGTTAACTCCGCCTATTGAAATGAGAACACGTGGAAACTATTATTAATGCTGCGCATGTACATTCTGGTTACGTGTACAGCGTGCGTGTTCATCTTTACTACTTGTCAATTATACAACAATACGTACTTGAAGATAAATTTGTTTCTGGCCTCATGGTATGTGGGACACAAACGCACCACATTATTCTGTGTTACACTTGCACTCGTGGGATAACTAATATATAACATATCTTGCTGTAATCGTGAATAATTACCAAAAGTATTCAATACGCATTGGTTTAGTCTGACCATTTCATTATTGGGTACTTGTGACATTACAGTATCTTGTTTAAATATTTGTTCTGGTTTAAAACTGTGATTTGTGTTTCTATTTTGGTTAAATTGAGGTCATAATTCTTAAGACGAGTTACAATAATCCCAACTACTGATGACATGTACGTCTCTTCCTACAGAAAAGCTGCCTTGAAGAAGGCTTCAGCAACCTTTAAGCAAGTATGAGCTGGAAGAAACATGTTTGGATAGTCATCCCTGTTGTGGATAGGTAGCACTGACATAAGCGGGCTTTGAAGTATTCCTACTTTTTTCTTCCAATTCCTATTTTCTCCTACTTTGTCGTCCCACAACTCCTGAAAATGAAATCTCATTGAATGTTTTTCCCAAGTGTTGAACACTCATGTGAAAATCACACAATGAAGGGCTTGAGTGCTGCAACTTTACTCCAAGAGCTTAGTTGAGGATGGAGCACAATAAGCCATTTGCGAGTAAAATTTTAATAACATCTGGTACACTGACGTGCTCAAAATGCTGGGCACATTTTAACTTTGAATTCTCCAGACCAAAGAGACTATATTACGTGATTCGGGGCAAGCCTTATGCTAGCAACCCCCAGCTCCGGAATGGTGTCTTTGTGCCATTCTCACCCATTGTGAACAATGTATTGGTGCTAAGCGTCTCTTACGTAACTATGCAAGAGCTTGCCCCGAATCATGTGATATAGCAACAGTGTCTTTGGTCTGGAGAATTCAAAGTTAAAATGTGGCAAGCATTTGGAGCAAGTCAGTGTACCAGATGTTATTCAAATTTAACTCTCAAATGGCTAATTGTTGTGAGTGTAAAACATGTCAAATGAGGCTGGTGATGTTGTGGACATGGGCGAGTATCAACAAAAACTACCCCTGAAAGCCTGAAAAAAATCCTACTTTTATCCGGTTTTTTTGTTTGTTTGTTTTTATTTTGATGCTACATGTACTATTCTCCTACTTTTTATCTGGGTCTGCTTGAAAGCCTCTGTTAAGTTTCCTGCTGAGAACTGTGATAATTCATTCTCAGTTGAAAAATCCAAACTTACTAAAGAGAGAGGATAGTACATTAAAATTATTGATATGTAAAGAACTGGGTAATAATAGGGAAGGAATGGTTTGGCATGTTCACATTGTGGTCGGGGGATTGGGGAGAAAATCCAGTCTGCGTGAAGAAATGACAAAGGAAAAGAAAGTTTGATTTGTTTTGAGCAATCGTTATTAACTAATAGATCCCTCCTATACTTATAACTATCACAGCCTATCAAAATCTCTAAACACCAACTCTGACAGTTTGTGTGTGTTTCAATCTGAAATTTGATAGGTTTTGATCTGTACAGCAGCTGGGTCGATTTTGGCCCTGAGAACAGGAGGGTTAAGCATGGGCAATTGGTCATTGGTTTCACATTGAATTTTCATCTGAGAGAAGTCCACGTTCACATCGGTTTGGCAACCAAAATTCACGCTTATGCCACATACATTTTCAAACTTTTTACAACAGTCATAACCTATACTTTGATTACTGTGACTCAAGTTACTTTATTTTCAAGGACAAGAGGAAGTATTACTTTCGGTAATTTTCAGAAGAAAAAAAAGTGGAAACAAATTGCACGGCTTTATGGGAGAGAAGATGGCTTAAGGCTAAATTGTACAAATTGTAATTAAAAACCTTGGTAATGTTAAGAGTTCTGTATAAACTAAGACTATAGCAAGTTTTTTTTCTGATTTAATAAAACACTGCAGTGGTACTGGTCTTTGTATAATGCAAACATTTGTTTGTGTGATGTCATTCCAAGTTGTGATAGGCAAATTTTGAGATTTAAAAGGCTTTATAAAGTACTCCAGTGATGGGTTGAACACCCTTTGCATACAATTGGTCAGAGCTGCTCTTAACATCAGCAACTCAGTCAACTTCAATTATTTATCAGCTTTCAAATTAGTGGAATGCAAAAAATAAGTTGGAGGCTTAGGACTTCTGGGAGTGCTCTTTATGTCAAGAATTGACTGCAAATAGCATGTTTACAAAATCGTCCCTGGATGCAGCTCAACCACCTGGGGAGTATGCATGGCTACATTAGGCAGCCTCAGGTTCTCTGGTCTGTAACCAACTGAACATACAATTATTACAAACTGCTATCACAATGTGGCCACCTCGTCCCCGGGGAGGCAAGTATGGTAAAGTGCTTTGCCCAAGAGTGCAAGCATTGTGTCCTATGGTTGGATTCGGACCCGCATCCATAAAGCCTCGACCACAAGAATGCTAATTATTAATCATCTAAACTCGAAGAGATTTTTGTCCCTCCCGAAGTAGTGTTAAGAACTGTATTCTTGGTGCTTTCCAAGAGCCTCTGGGAAAAGAATTCACAGGTTTACTGGGGCGGGACTTCCTCCTGTACTAGTGCAGACGTCTTAACCACTCAACTGCCGAGGTCAGCTGGCAAATTCAAATCCAGTGAAGCTATTTGTTTTTATAGGCTTCCTAACTGCTGGGCAACAGCATTCAAATTGTACTTTAATAGTGCTTAAGAGAAATTGGCAATTTAAAACATGAAATTTTCATTTGTAGTCCATGCAAACCAAGGTACTGCATTTGGGGAAAAAGTACATACCAATAATACTACCTTTCACTGCTGTCCTCATAAGAAAAACACAAAGCAGTTGGGCTTTATAAAATGATGTTACAAACTGACAAAATGTTCATCGATAAACTTTTGCTTTGTATTATTTTATTCAGAATATAAAACAAATTACGGATGTAATCTTCGCAATGCTGGGAATTTTCTTTTTCTGTAACCGGTTTCTGAAGCCACACCAATAATAAGCGGTTATTCTGCAGATAAAAATCTGTTGATAATTTAAATTCTGACAATTTGTGTTGATTTCCAATGTCATGTACATGTGCATCATATGCTTGAGGCTGTTATGTCCACACACTTGGGAGTGTATCACCCTGAAAAATAAGTTTAAATTGAATTGCTAAAATAATTGACATACCACCAAAGAAAAACTGACTGGACAGTGAGAGATTTATCCTCTTGAATACGGACGACAGCCACAGCTGTGATTTGAAAAAGACCACCTGGCTAGTTGTCATCATACACGCATTGCTGTGCGTACTCAATCCATTCATGTTTCAACTACATGTATATTGTTCTTGAATGGAAGTGTAATGAAAAGATGGAGCCTTTTCAAAAAAAGCTTTTATTCACACGAAAGGGGGGGGGGGGGGGTCCAAGTGCGATGAATAGGACCACTCTATTCAGTGTGGTGCCTATCAATAACAGCCAGACACAATGGGTTAATCAATTTTAAATTCTGAACGAGGAGCAGGACTTTCTCTTAGTAATTTTTTACAGTAGTAAGTTTATAAATCTTTGCGCATAGCACATAAAACAATACACTGTATAAGACCAAATAATGTGAACAGTTTAGTTTTTTTGTCACTAAGAGTGCGGACATGACAAGTTGTGAATCGTTTTGTTGGATTAGCTAATACATTTGCCTGTACATGTACATGACCAAAATAATTGAAATGTTTTAAATGGATAATTGTAAATAAAAGCTTTTCAGATAAAATAAAAAATAGTACATCTGGAAAATAATGGGGAATACTTTTTGAGTGGTGCTTGTGCACAAAATGACAGATCATATATTTGTTTTTTACATTTAAAACATCCCATGCACAATTTCGCTCCCCAATTTTTGGACTCTTTGAGCATGTGTTATTTTCTACAATCAATTTTATTTATACATCATTTCAATTTGGTTAAAATCTGAAACAAGTTTTAACTTGGCAAATAATGCTGGTTTTAATTCTTGTTTTGGTTTCTTTTTGTATTGAACACATTTATATTTAACTGTCGTTTTTCATAAATACTTTTCTATTGTTAGGTTACTCGTGGTTTTGCATGCATGTCTTATTTGGGGCCAAATTTGAGGCTACATCGCCTGATATCGATTTTTAGCCAAGACTTTAAATTTTTACGGAAAAGTAGCCACATTTTGATCTTATATCTTTAAAAAGGCAAACATGAAAATCAACAGTTAAATATGAACGTGTTATTTGCAATAAACTGAATAAATACATTTACAAGTTTGTACATCAGGGTTTTTTACATTTCAGGAAAACAAAGAAAAATAATCTCTTTTTGTGTCCAGTTTACTCAAATGGTCATCTTCAGGTATTAATGTATATCAACAGTTTAAAAAATTCAGACAAGTTTTCTGATGTAGTATCATTGCTCTTTCAGACTGAATGATCATGTTACATTCTAGAATGGGATTTGGTGAGTTCAAGTCATGGAATGGTTTAGAAAACAAGGATTGGTCAAAATGTTGGAGAGAAACGGACTATGAACAAGGGCAACAAGACACCCTGGGACAACTATGCGTGTCCGGCAATCGTGGACTAGGGACAAAGGGTTAGGGCATGCTTGTGTGTTCGTATACAGTAGTCCGGTGGGGTAGAAAACACAATAGAACAATAAGCCCCAGAGCGAAGTCTTTAGAAATCTATCTTCCCCAGAGGGAAAACGCTATGGAGTTTGAGATTTCAATAGGAACAAAGGAAAACAAAAGAAGGGGAACAAAGGAAAACAAAAGAAGGGGAACAAAGGTCTTTCGCATATTAAAGTATGCGTGTGTAAAGCTGTGGGCGCGTTGGTGTATTCAAACCGTGGACGAAAAATGCCGGAGAACAAAAAAGAACAATATCGTCCGCGATTCCCAGCAAACGTCTGCGACTGTGTACAAAACATATGGAGGTCTTCCGAAAAAGTTCAAGTACAAACAAAAGAGGGACAATAGGACATCCACACACGTTTGTATACACACATGTGTGTGAGTTTGTTTTTGCATATATAGGGTCCCCGGTTGAGAAAGGTCCCCATTTTAAATTTGTGTACAAAACCAATGAGGGACCTTGCCTAAGTATGACAATAGGAGGTCCCCGATTGCAGGCATTTACACACACGTGTGTGTGTGTGTGTGTTTATGGTGTATATGGAACAAAAGAATTACATGAAAGGACAATCAATGGGTCCTCAATTGAAAAGCAGTCCTCATTTGGAAATCGTGTACAAAACCAATCGGGTTGCAAAAAAGTTAAAGTGGGAAGTCCTCGATGTGTAACATCAACAACCCTGTGCATGTTTATGGTGTACACTGAGGGCACAGAAGAAAGGAATTTCATAACAAATAGGTCCTCGATCGGCAAGCTGTCCTCGATCGGCAAGCTGTCCTCGATCGGCAAGCTGTCCTCGATCGGCAAGCTGTCCTCGGTTGTAAAACGTGTACAAATCAAATGACAGGAATTGGAAAAATGTCAGTACAAACAAAAGACACCATTGGACGGACAATGGAAAATCCTCACTGTACACACACCTATTAACCCTAACCCTGCCAGACGCAGCACAGTGCATCTGTGCTGACAACTGATGCATCTGGCAGGGTTCTAGCCAAAATGCCCTGGAGGGTTAGGGCAAATGTGCGTCTAGCATGGCATTTTAAAAGTATGCTACTTCACCATCTACAGCATACAGAGCATAGTTAAGGCAACAATTTTAACCCTTGTTTCATGGAACTTTGCGGCCAAAAAATCTCGCACATGCAAAAAAGAACATTTTTCATGAAATTGCTGATCTGACATTCTGGAATTTCCTTGATTTTTTTTTCTAACCAACATTTTCAATTTCTGTTGAAACTTTAGTAAATTGAAAAGAAATTGAGTTTGGGCGCAATGAGCAAAATTAAATTTTACTTTTGTGGACTATATTTTTTGGCAATGTAATGGCTGATTTTAAAACCCAAACGGTGGTGCACGATGCAATAACTATTTTTGGTATTCCAACTACACCTGTGCAGTTTGGCTCATATTTCTGTTTAACCTCAGTGCTGAGAATAGCTTCACAAGGTCCAATGGTTATACTGAATCACAGAAAAAATTGCCCTGGATTTCAAATACGGAATGCATCTATAGACCCTTTTCATCTGAAGTCACCATCCATATTGGACCACCCAGTGCATTGATGGTAACGAGTGCTTAGTCAGATAAACCAGTCACGTGTGCTTCAGGGTTTAACCAGCTCCATGCAATACATGTACTGTGATCATTTCAAGGCAATTGGAGGATTCAGGATTGGTTAAGAAATATATCAACAAAAACAAGGTTTTCACAATTTTTCCAGAGGCACGGTTGTGACCCATCAATAAGCCACTCCCAAAAACCCTTCATTGGAGGAACATTACTCCTGACGAAAATGAGTTAAACAATTTGGAACAGGTGGACCCGTTGAGAGAAACAAACCCAGAACAATCCAGTTATTATACTGGTGTCCCCCGGCCTGATCGGAGACCGACTTTGGACACAATTGAGTCTATCATACTAGAGATGCCGCCTGACTCGACGGTGTAGCGAGAACCCACAATGGCGCAGTACATCTTATTGAAGGTAATCCGGACTTCATCCAGTTTGCACTTCCTCGGCGACTCCTCGCAAATACTGTCAAACCTGATGGAAGGAAAAAACCAAAAAATTCAGTATAAAATTAAGTGAGAAAGAACCTCTGTGAGGGGTATCAAACCTTTTTCATGTGATGTCACTAATCTGCATTCAAACCAATAAATATAACACTGGTGTTTCCTGTGAACAAGTTGTTTTCAAAATGAGACAAATGTCATGTCCAAACTGTTAGCAATACTGCCCTCTTTTGGTCTCATGAGGTCAGTTGTGATGGCTGTTTTATTTTATGTAGTTTACAAACATCCGTTTGTTCCCAAACCAGCATACGCCATCAATCTTTCCAAACAAGCCGGATACATCCAGCAGAGAGTACCCCTCTTAACCCCTTGAGTACGGTTATCACAGTGAGGCGCCGGGGTGCCATGTCGGCTTTGCAGCCAAGCAAAACGGACACAAAAAGCTTGTGCAGCCAAGCGAAACGGACACAAGAAGATTGTGCAGCCAAGCGAAATGGACACAATCTAACAATGGATTGAAAATGCAGAAAATGGCATCTATAGACGTCATCCGGCCTGGTGGCAATTCTTTTGCGGCATTTGGCGTCATCCGTACGCAAGGGGTTGATGTACACGAGTGTTTTGTGTATATGCCCTTGGAAATTGGCCACGCACACTGCGTCTGTTTCATACACAAGGTATGACTCTGGTGCACACCAAACAGTTTCTGCAACAGAATAATGCAATTGCGCACTTGAGAAGCTCGTCGTCAGACTACAAAATGTGCAATGCATGGAGCGGATATATTCCTGTGTATATTACATTAAAGGTTCCACAGACAGTGCTAGCCAGCCAATGCAACCACAAAACCCACACAGACGTCAAGTCTGGACTTCTGCGCCACATACAGGCAAGATAAAGCATTGGAGTACAATAGGGCTGTGTATCCAAACCGGGTACCCTAGTACCCGACCGCTCCAGCTTATGGAATCGAGTACCCGTAACCGAATTAACATATTACTTAGTGATTTCTCAGACAATGAAAAAGAAAGGTTTTGAATGTCATTTGTTGAGAATTTTCAAAATGAAAACCAGGGTACATGGAAAAACAAAACAGATTAACATCTATGACGCTTGCCAAAATGCAATTTACACTGTAAAGTTGTAGAGCTCAATGTACACTTTCTTGCTGCATTGATGTACCGATGTGGTAATATTAACCTTTATGAACAATATAAACGGCAATTTCTAAGATGCAATTTTTGAATTGGCTTTCTTTAACGGGTACCAGGGTGCACAGGCTTGTTTTCAATAGGGGTACCCGATTCCCGTACTACCCGTAAATGCAAACCCTTTGTTTCTTAATAGCTTTATCCTTGACTAACATGCAGAGTTACTAGACACAAACACCAGACTTTGCCTCAATGTTCAATGGAAGAGAATCTGTGGGGATTCTAGCCCCCTAATATAAATGTTTTCCTTGTCCGACTATTTAGCTTCTAGAAAGACACACTCACACTGGGCCACTGCTCGCTGCCCCGCTGGAACTACTAGACACATCGGAATGCACAGTGAGGGGTGAATCTCTTGATGATACATAACCTTTGACACTACCAGTGCCGGATACCAGCTGCCAGCTGTAGGAACAGCACACGAATCATGGGTTAAATAATGAGTACCAGTTAAAAGGTATTGAACAAGCAACACACATCGACCCAAGCAACACACACTACCAGTCAATTCTCATCAATGGGGACAATTTCATGCCACGGCATAACACTTCCAGTAAAATATGCACAGGTGACCTTCAAATCGCACATACTCTGAGCAGAAATGTAAAATATGAATGTTGGTGCATGTCAAATTAACATTCCCCACCGCCCAGTATGGGGACCTATTCTGAATAGTTCAATATGTGACCCACTCTACAAAAAAGGGTATTATGTCGCACTATGTGAAAACACACACAGGGCTGTTCTATGTGAAGCGGGCGAAAAAATCTTCACGTAAGTGATTTTTTTGGTTTTTGGTTTATTGGCTTCTGTTATATCTATATTTTCATAATTTATTTTCAGAAACATTAATATTGATGAATACAGATGAAAAAATAAATATTGATAAAAATTACTTCTATTTCTTCGCACTTTTTGTATTTAAAAGGCCTATATCTCTAAACGCACTTCCGTTAACTTGGAAAATAGGAGTATACAAATGTCAAGATATCTAGAGAACACAAAATGCCACAGGGGTCAAACCTACACCAAATTAAAGCTTCGGATGCGACAAATTCAATTATGTATATAACTCATTTTTCACATTTTTCGACATAATACCCCTCTTTGCAGAGCCGGCCACAATTATGCACACTAAAAACAAATAGTAGATAGCAATCAACTTCTAGAAAGCAGCATAACTCTGGTCCAATTTACAGGAGTGCACCTATAGTGAACTGATTTTTCTACGGAAGCATTTCAGGAAGAAAATACATGGTCAACTTTGCGTACACAAATTAATGCACTCTCTGAGGGAGGTGGGCGGGACACCTCAGATGAAGGGGGGGGGGGGGGGGGGGGGCACAGGCCTAAGCTGGGGGACATTTGCCCACATATCCCCAGTGGATACACCACCCTCTTAGAGACAGATTCAGACTGATAAAACATTTTGCCTGCTAGTACAAGAGCAGCATGAGGCATTCAGAGGAATAATGAAGACGATTACCTTCCACATGTTGATGACGATGCAGCTGATTTGGCCTGAAAGATATCCAGAAAAGCTACAATCTTTAAAATTTGAAACACATTTTCCTTGACTTAACATAAAAGATGAACTATGTTGTAATAAATACAACATGAATTCAGGAATGCAAGGTGGTAGTGCAAACACAAAATGAGCTTGCCTGGAATCTGCACACTGTATGTTCAGCAAGTTAACATAGATATTGCATTATGATTTCAAATAAGCCTGAGCTTTAAAAAAAAAACACCATCCGATCTTTAGTGCAATATTGCAATTCTTATTAATCCTCCCTCTCTCAGGGCCAAAATGGAGCCAACCACCCTATATAACAAAACCTATCAAGTGATGATAGGTTGAAACACACACAAGCTGTGAGAGTTGGTGGGTAGATTTTTTGATAGGCTGTGATAGAAGGGAGAGGTGAGTTAGTCTCACCAATGGTGGGAGTTACCCTGCCTTGGTCTATAGGTCTGAAAATTGGGATAATTTCTCTGATATATACTGAAGATTTATCCTCTGGACCCAGGAAAACCGTAAGGGTGCAGTGTTCTCAACGAGGGGTTTTAGCAGGGCGGGCCGCCCTGCCAAAATTGTATGCCGCCCCGCTAAAGTTTTACCGCCCCTCTGAAATTTTCACCGCCCTGCTATTTTTTTTCCATTGGATTTTCCCCCATTCTCCACCGTCTTCACAGTTTATCTAAGTACGAACAAGTTTACCGCACTCTGTGGAACGAACATGAAGAGTTTGCCAGCATTAACATTCATCAGCAGTATTGCAGTAGCGTTTGTAGTAATCGAACAGATATCTGGACGCAAAATACGCAACATAAAACAAGGCCTTTTCCGACGGAGTGTCGGAAAAGCCAAATATGCATTCACATCATAAAACTGGACTGGTTCCAATCTCCCTGGTAATATAATTTTCACTCGCGTCGAGAACCAGTTTACCTAAATTACAATGTTCCGTAACATTTGGGACCGGGTAGTACTCAATAAATTTGTGTGAAAACATTTACAATTTAAAGGGGAAAAAACATGTAAATACAAGTATAAACTGCTAATTTATTTATCATTTATTTTTGGGAAAATTAACATCGTTAAATTCGATTGAATGATTTAACGTAATGATGCAACATGCATACAGCGGCATTCAACTGTTTTGCACATGTACGTAGCCTCTGTTAAAGCCTGAAAGGATGTATTGCAGCAATAAGCGCACGTGTATATCACTGTGCAAACCTGCGTCTTGAGAAAAGGCTAGTCAAAAAGACGCGCATGCGTAGTTATAGTTTCAAAGCCGGGTTAGTGGGCGACACTGTGATTTGTAAGCAAGTGATTTCAATGTGGTATATATACGACGTTCGTGAAAAATTGAAATAAGTGATCTCAATGTTCTTGTCGGGTGCAAAGTTGTGTGACGTTCTATGATTTGTAGAAGTATTTGCCGTACGCTAGAATTTCAGACTTTTGGGTGGCCACTTTCTCATAAGAAAGTGGCCAGGAAATGCCTCAGATTGCACCACAGAGCATCTAGAATCCAAACATTTTCGGGGACCTTCAGCGGGCCCCGGACCCCACGCCGTAAGGGCGTCACGCTACGCGCTCGCATTGTGTCTGCCGCCCTGCTAAAATTTCAGGCTGTGGAGAACACTGGGTAGGGTTTGCAACCTCAAATGTAGCCAACCACCACCATTTACCTAGAGTGGCTTTTAGCCATGTATTGGGCAACTTCCACAAAAAATACCCAACAGATGGGAGATATTTGCGACAGCCCTTTGACTGCCTTTCCTTTTCACCTTAAACTAACATGGAAGCAGCTCTCAGCAGAAATACTCTCTTAACCAAATCAGAATGGCCAAGCTGCTTAATATGAATGAAGTTATGAGATATTTACCGTTTCTACAGACGACCTCCTGATTTGTCTGGGTACGGCCACAGGGCTCGTTGCAGATGTGGACTGGGCTTGGGGTGACCTGGGCGATTCTCGATGGGTGGGGGTTCTGGGTTTACCATTCTCAAAGGCAGGGGACCTAGTGATAAATATTGACAAGAGAAGAATGTGTTGGTTTTCAATATGACAGAAATGTTGATTTAACAAAACAAGCAATTTGTTTAATTTTGGATTTTTGACAAGATTTCCAACAAACACTGAAATTGTCAACGACTAAGAAATTCCAAATAACTATTATGACAAACTATGTTGTGCTCTTTGACAATAATTCATAACATCCCCTGAAGTGTTTCCACAAAAAGCCATTAAAAAAATAATCATGCGTGAATCCCATGATTTTTTTTTTCAAAACATTTTTTAATGACACTAAATTAATGACTTTCTCAGACCGAATTGTGTCACCTTCTCAATGAAAATGAGTCCCATTTTGCACAACTTACTTTTGGAGTGATTTTTGTTCAGGTAAAAAGAGCATAAAATGATATTCTTGAATCTCTTTTTCAAAGTGAACAAAGAAACTGGCAGGAGCAGGGATTCGTACCTGCGACCTCCACGGTACACTTCAGCACCATTTCACTAACGGACAGACATGCCAAAAATACCTTTTCTTTGTGGAAATCAACATGCTTCTCTGTTTTTTTTGTTTTTTTTTCTTTTTTGGGGGGAGAGGGGTGGAAATATATCTGTTCTTGTATTCAAATATGGAATCAAATCTACTTGAAAATAAAAAATGACTATTATCAAATACTTATCAAAGTCTCCAACTTTTGCCATTTATATTAAAACACCTTGAGTGATCTGCGATCCATTTCCACAGAAAAGGCCAGAACTAAAGTTCATACCAAATTTTAATAATAAAAGCAAACAGTGAATAAACATGAATAAATCCGGCTCTTACCCGTGACACCTGAGTGAGCCGTTACTGACTGATTCGCTGTTCCGGATATCTTCGTGCACCCCTCCCGTACAGATGAGGATGGGAGAGCTAGTACTGCTAAGACTGGTGATGCTGATGTTGCTGTTGAGGCTGGAGTTACTGCCAAGATGCGGCTTGTCGGCATCTGCAAGAAGGGAAAAAATGGCTCTGTAAATTTTCTGTGCGGGAGGGGAGAGAGAAAAGTGGAGAATTGGCTCTAGATCCAGGACATTCTAGGAGGGGCCAAGATGGCTTATAAGGGTCTAAATCAACTGGTCTAAATCAACATAACAATATGCCAACTAACTGTACGATTGGATGAATCTGGCATATGTGGCAGTCTTGCTTGGCTAATACCCTTGTTTTTATGAGTCGTCCCAATACGAGGTAAAGGGTGCATGGTGCAGTTGGCCACATTTTAGGTTGCCAGCCCTACCACCCTTAGGCCAAAAAAACAACAACCTATGTTTCCGATTCCTGACTGACCCTATTTTGACCCCCGACACTATTTTTTTATGGCAATTTTTAAAAAAAAAATAACAAAAATCGTCCCAACTAGGACCTAAATTGTCCTGACCCCCAAACCCAATGTTCAACGTTTCAGAACGTCACTGCACCTAACCAAGAGGCGGGAAAACCTCAAGAACGGAAAGCAACGGAGTCCCGAGTCTGTAACGAGCACAAAAAAAGCCAATAAAGAGGCTATTTACTTATTACAGGGGGTAACCGCTCTTCTAGAAGGTAATTTGTCATTAAATATCAACAAAATTTACAGGAATATTTTCCTGTAATTTTCCCGATCTTTTGCCGATCCACATGTCTGAACATTAAAATATGTCATAAAACCACGCCCCTTGCTAACATGTGAGCATGCATATGCAGTAGCCCTATTCACGACTTTGCTTTATATATCATACGTATAAAATATCACCTGAAGGGGTCGTGGGAAGTGGAAAATGAGACCAACTTGCCAATCAAATGACGGTACGGTCTTTCAGTCAGCACGTGCTTAATAACCACAAGGGAATTCCCCAAGATGAGAAATAGCCTCCTCAAGTTTCCACAAGTGATCGCAAGATTTCCCCTGCTGCTCACGCTCGTCTGCGTTGTTTACAACTGTTTTTTAAGGTTTTAGTGCTTTTATAGCAATGATTTTTTATCTGGTATACAATTGGAACTTTGCAGTTAATATTTCCGATATTCAATCCTGGATTTGTTTTCGCAAAAATCGCCAGCGGTTCATCGCTACTTGTTGTCGGATTTAATATCGCCAAGTGCAGGACTACACAGGTTTTTGATGCGTTATTTTGGAGGGTCATGTAACCGGAATACCTCCAAAAACATTGCCAAAACAAAATTGCCCCTATCGACCCTATTTAGGAAGGCCTTGTAATCGGAAACATAAGTATTTTTTGTGTTGAGATCAGTTTTAACCCTCTGGATTTTCCTTATCTTTGTAATTTCTGACCCTCTTATAACGTGTTTTGATAATGAGATCACACTATGCATTTTTGTGTTACTTCTGTAGCTAATATACTTTTGATGCCTTTTATTTAAAATGTAACTCCTGTACAATTCAACATACATGTAGGCTGACGGATACAAAAGCAATTTGGAATTGAATTGTATTCCATTCTTACCTAATAAGACCATGCCATCAATGCAACTCTCCGAATCCGTTCTGCTGACGGACCTCTGACTTCTGTTTCACCAAAAGACAAATAATTGCATTTGCTGAAATGTTTTAGTTATTAATTAGATGTTAATCAAAGTTTCACATTTGTGCTGAAAATCCCAAATCTCTAATACCAGTCCTTCCTCTTGCAAAATGAAACGAAGTGAAACAAAACAAAACAAAACTAACCAACAAAGCCAACCAACACCACCCCCCCCCCCCCAAAAAAGAACATAATTATACAGTCGAACTCTGTAATAAGAGCACTGTTAATACAACATCCTGCTTATAACAAGGGGAAAAATAGGTCCAGAGTCTTTGTTTTTCTTTGTTTTCCATTACTGATAATACAAGGTACCTGTTATAACAAGGTAAATTGTAAAGTCCCAAGGACCTTGTTGTAAAGGTGTTCGACTGTATTATTGACCCTAATTACCCCAAGCCTTACAAACTCCAACAGCAGGTTGTGTTAAATTTTGATGGGTCCAGGACAGTAGTGCCTTGGCACCATTACTTTATATGGAGCTATGATGCCCCAATTTGTCCAAAGAATGTGCCATAGCTATACTACAGTGTTGGGTTTTGAGGACACTTCCTACTAAAAATGCCAAGGGGGGGGGGGGGGGGGGGGGTCTTATAGGGTTAATGGCCAGACTCTGCGATTAAGTTGAGGTTGTGGTTGCGTTACCTTTTGACAGCAACTGAAAACTCTTCTGATGTTATGTGCTTCAGGAAGTTGAAACAAAAGAAGAAAATCTGTACAAAATGAAGGGAAAAAAATTACTTTTTCACAAATTTGACCCAAGAACAGTTTTTAAGTGATCACTGCTTAAAGTCATACACATGCAAAAAGAAGCATGGCGGAATCACCCCCTCCCCCTCCCCCTTATTGGTGCACTCCCGGGAAATCTTTGTTACATCCCATTATGTTGAAGCAGTGCTGTAAGAAAATAGGTTTGCGGGTACACCATGATGTACCCGCAAACCTACTTCCTTACTTGACGCTCCACTATGCAAAGCTTTAAACAACACTTATAATGCATTGCAATCAACACAGCACATTACAATAACATGGCAAGGTTAATAAAAAAGAAACATTTTTCTTCACACATCCCGCTTTTTTTTCAAAACCAAAAATTCATCACAAACAAAAATTATTAACGAAAATATAATAATTTTTAGCGAAATGGAAAGTTTGACTTACATCCTGTCCTTTCGCTATCCTGTCTGAAAGATTGTGCCTTGGGAAAAAAAAAACACACCACGACATTAATTCTACACTTTCCCCCCAAAAATTATCTAGTCAGAACTGAGGTCTGCTTTCAAAATGCGCTCTACTCTGTACAATGTAACAAAAAAACTTGAATACGGACAATGGCTACGGCCAATGGCTACGGCCGTGGTTCAAAAAAGGACCATGCAGCCGGTTGTTGTCTTTCTACACATTCTTGCACATTCTCAATCCATTGTCTGCCTATTGTTTGCATTACGCTGGGCTGCATAAGCCCATATTGGCATACCAGCACCCCATTAATAACGGCCCGATAGAAGACGTTAATAAAAAACGTAGATTCCTTATGAGGGACAAAGCTTTCAATGGAATAAAGGAGTGATGATCCAATCTTTATCACATCAATGTGGTATTTAATCAAAGTAAGGAACTTTAACACAAACTACTGAAAATTCATCAAACAGAATTTAAAACTTTATTTATCTTTTTAATGCAAGATCGCCCAAAATAAGGCTAAAAGCTAGTCAGGGTATCGAGCTACAAGGAAAAGGAAATCAAAGATGGAAGAGACAGGAATTAACATTCCTCTTGAAACAGGAGTGATCATAAGATGAAGGGAAACATGCACCAGGCAAAGAGTTCCACAGTGATACAGAATGAGGAAAAAAGCTATTGGCTGGCGCAGATGAATAATTTGGGGCATAACTACACATCCTAAAAGATCAATATACATGTACATTTTGCACTAAAAGGTGCAAGTTGGTTGAAAAGACAAAAAAAAAACATAAATTTAGCACCGGATCTATTGGACAAGGAAACAGACAGGGTGACACATGGAGTGATACCGACTGACAGAGAAGGGGTGCCCCTACCCGAACATCATCCAGTCATAGGCGATGGTAAGGTACAGTATTTCAGATGCACTGAGATTCCTATGGACCATCCCATCCTGTAAATAAAAACAACGAACAGCAAATAAACATTCACTGGAAGGTATCGGCGACCAGTTCATGAAAAAGAAAAGTCCCACTCTAATTCCATGGGTTTCACCCTCAATATCCCTTTTCCTCTAACATCCAAAACTTAACTTCTCTTCAAAGATTTTCTTAAGGTTTCCGAGGTACATGTACAGTATTGTACAAACATAATCCTGTACAGTTGAGACTAATTTCTATATTTTCCTCACTAGCAGACTAGGAAATGCATAGATCACGTCATCTTTTCCCTTAAGGAACTTACCGCCCATAACGTTAACCTGAGTAATGAAACAAAGAGAGGTGTGCGATCCCAGCCAGAGATGCAATGGATGAGAAGACCTTTGTCTCCTAGGAAAGAAGAAAATAGTAAAATCGTCACCTTGCAGCATGAAACGGGTGTGAAGCAGCAAAAGTTGAAAACTGAGATGATGGTTATTTCTGAAAATACAAACTCTACGTTTCCATTTCATGTACTGTGTGTTGCTGATTGCTGCTCATTCCTGGGCCCCCCTATAATCTTTTGAAGTTGTTATAGCCTTGACCCTAAAAAGAAGTTCAAAAATACAATCGTCCTAAAAATAGTTTGAGATTGATTTCAATTTTAAAACTTTGGGATATACATAATAGGGCTTTTCCAATGTAAAAATATTATTGTTTTAAATGAACTTTTCAGTGAAAAACTGTTGTATGGACTTTTAACTCAGAAAGCCATAGTTTGACTTTCTGCTCAATGAGTGCGGCCAGGTCACAACTGATCATTCTTTATTCAAACTGGATTATGTGCACCCACATAACAAAATGCTATAACCTGCATAAGAAATACAATTTCTTATAATCCTGCTGGGATACTATCAAACTGAAGAATGAAGCATTGCTTCTTTTCTGAGATTATTGAAAGGATTATTGCCGACAAAACTTGAACACTACTTTATCTCATGAATGTGTGCACTGGCAATTTCTCCATTTGGGGAGTTTTATATGATGACAAACTAGAGAAAGACATAAGGCTCAAATAAAGAGCATTTTCTAACGATTAATCAGGGACTGACTACAGCCCTGATCCTAGCAGTTCGGAATTCTCCAATTTCAATAAAAAAAATTCACACCACAGGACGTAAGGGTTAGGGTAAGGATCCACAGATTTTATTTTTCCTTATCCATTGTTGGAAATGTCACTTTGTTATATCTGAAAGTTAAAACCCATTTCTTATTCACCTTCTTTAAGGACATGCAGGAAGAGTTTCAGGTAGTTCTGGGTGATTTTTACAAGGTCCCACGACTGTAAACAGAGAAAGAAAAACAAAATGAAATGTACAATGAAGCAAATAGAAAGAACGGTATAAGTTAGACTGATGAATTATCGGCTCAATAATACACAGCCCTTGTTCTAAATGTGCCAACATTTGTATCACTAGTGAGGTTTCGGTAGCGCACGGTTAGTGCGTACGCCAACGATTAGCTCTAAACGGTACGCGACGAAAACATTGGTTAAAAATGTTCATTTGATTTATCAGTTTCTAACTTGCGTGTAAACAAGGTGATTACATTTAGGTTTAGTGAGGAAAATGTCAAACAAGCGCAAAAACTGATGAGGTCACGGGAACTAAACAGTCGTCTCTCTAACCGTGCGCTAATGAAACCTCTCTAATAGCCACCAAAAAACCTACTTTGACTACCAAATATGGAAGAAAGAAATGTCCCCATTCGTGAGTCAATTCCTCAACAAAATTATCAAAGAAAACAAAATTCTTTGAAAGTTATTTAGTTCCAAATCTGGCTTTCCAAAAGCGCATTTTATGGTCCGTTTTGTTTGCACTGCATTTTCGGCCCATAAGATATGCACAGATGCAGAACCGACCGCAAACGCACATATAGAAAGCCAACTTCCATCTTGCCCTTGAATCTTCACTCCCCAAAATTTTCCTAATCTAAGGATCTACCAATACTGAGCTGAAATTATGTCAAACATGATTGCAAAATACAAGAGCTCATTTCCAAACTGGGATCAGTCCTATGTTTTCTTTGAGGACTTGAAGATGGGCTCTTAAATTGTGTTTTTAAGAAATTTGCACACCCAATATGTGACCCGCTCTGCAAAAAGGGCACATAAGTCGTATGCTTTTACGCGTAATGGGCCGATTTATGTGAAGAGGGTGAAAAATTCTTCAAACAAGTGATTTTTAAGGGATAATTTTTTGCATCTTTATTATTCTCGTTCATAACCAAAATCTTTGATTTCAGTGAATAAAGTTGGAAAAAGAATGTGTTTGTGTCGAGTGCTTCAATCTATTGCTTTGCTTTTTGTTTTTTTAAATGGCTTGTTTCTCCTTAAAGGCAGCGTACATGATTGGTCATTGTTGCAATTTTCAGAAATGGGCGGATTTAGGGGTTAGTATTTTATAGGAAATATCGTTCCACTGACCTGTTCAAAGTTTAGCGTTGTTGGATGGGGGAAAAAAACGAGAGAAAAACGGCGCTCGTTTTCAACCGTCGGGCCGATGATAGCCTTTAGTCAAGGCGTGCGTGGCTATCTGGGCGCGTGACGCGCCCCAGATATGCTATGGCGCCATCATGTCTGGGGCGCCCTACTCGTCCGGGTAGCCATACGCGCCTTGACTAACGGCTACAGGGCAGTTTTCCAACGATTTCCAGCTGGAAATCGTTGGAAAACGATATATATTTCCACTTTTCTTGACAACGACAGCACACCTGGTGCCATCATTTCACAGGATGATTGAGACTACTATCAACTTACAGTCTAGTAATGTATTTTGTAATAATTCAGTAAAACGAACATGCAAATTTCCAAATATCTCGCGAATGCAAAATGCTACAGACCTCAGACATACACCATATGAAAGCTTATAAAATGGCCTTTCCAGTTATATATAAAACACTATTTTCAAATTTTCAACATAATTGCCCTTTTTGCAGAGTGGGTCACATATTTCAATTTACAGCAAGTTTGGACACAGTTTTCAAATTCTGGCTAAAATCCCTGTCTAGCCCTCCATGTACAAATCTTTGTATTTCAGCCGGAATTCCGGACTCAAACTATAATAAAATCAATGCTAAATACTATTTCTACATCTTCTCTTCCCAAAACAAATTCTAAAATTTGAGTACAAACTTGCCCTGTAGCTGTGCCAATCGATACCGAGTTTTCTGGAAAGGTTCTCCGGAATACTTAGTCCTGCATCAACAAAGTCCTGTGGCAGGAAAAAGGGTCATAGCGAGACAAATTTTAGGAAATGGCAAATTATTCTGTGAGAAATGGAAATCAAAGTTTGAATTTCCCTTTCAGAGACTGGAAGTGCCTCATGGATCTGTAAAACATGCAAATTGACTGTTTTATACAAAAACTAGCTTTACCTGGCTCCAGTCGAAATACAGTCCCTCGGCATTGAAACCGTTTTCCCTGTAATCCCGGAAGAACTCGCAGCCAGGGTAAGGCACGGACACGAGGTTGAAGTCAGCATACCGATGCTCCTTGTCAACTTTCTCTGACGACGACACGCTTTAGACAGCAAACACAAAAAGAATGTCTAAACGATTAGCTTAGTGACAGAGCCAATGGCCTGCTGTTATACATGTAGTTAAACTGTCATGACAGCTGTTAAAACTTAGCAAGAAGACCACTAGTCTCACAGCTGACTAAGGTCAAGACAGTCACGTCCGTGCACTCCATACATACAGCTACATGTATACTAAATAACTAGAGTGCTAACTCGCTTTGCAGAGTGAAGTCTGCTAGGCTCATCCATGTTTGTGCTCAAATCTGTAGAAACATTGAAATATAGTACAGCTTTTTCCATATTCTTGTAACGATTTTCATGCATTCAACAACACAACATTGTTTATGTTAACAATGGAAGGTATTAAGTAAAGCCACGTTCAAAGTAAATGAATAAATTATTGCTTTTTCAAGTAAAAGTTGAATGCAAAATGGCAACGCACTCATGTTTTCTGATTAACCCTCCCTCTCTCAAGGCCAAAATGGAGCCAACTACCCTATCAAAACCTATCAAGTGATAGGTTGAAAACACACACAAACTGTAAGAGTTGGTGGGTAGATTTTGTGATAGGCTGATAGTTATAATAGTAGGAGGGTTAATGAAATTGTTCTCGTCACACAGTGTACACACACACAGCATGGCCATGCGTAGGATGGCTTCCAAGTATTTGGTGGATGGAATGAGGACTTGGCACTCTTAGTAACTTAATATACCATAGCTCTGTGGCACACTCGCTGCTGAGGGTGCTAGATGTAACTGGCCTACAAACAAGAGTGACTTGTGGCTACATAGGAAAAAAAGGTCCTTCATCACATCATCATGATGGCATAGACAGTAGAATGCCACTATAACAAACATCATGGGATCCACCAAAAATGTTCACTGTAGTGGTTCGTTGGTTATAGTGAATAACGGTATGTATTAAATACATCAATTTGGGAGCCAGAGATAATGCTTGTTATAACCAAATGTCCGGTATAGTGTAAGTATCGAAATTGTATGCTATAAAAAGTAGTTTCCAAGAATTTGCTTACCTGCAAAATGCAATGCAATGCAATAAGTTTTAAACCATAGGAAAAGGTGCTTCGTACCACAGGTGATCATTTCTAAGGTACCTGACTACTACAACAAATAATACACTTTTTAAACTATTTTGTGCATTTGAAAATATCTTCATTGCTAGAAATGACAATGTCTCTTTACAGTGTTAATGTGTACAAGAGAATATCTGACTGCAAGAGAATATCTGACTGCAAGACAAAATCCACGGTAAGGCAATTCAGTATGAAATTTTTTTAAATATTTAAATTCCAGTTGGAAATAACACCATTCGTGCATTTGATGAATATGAAAACTTATTTTTTGAATAAAGTGAAAGCTATTACGAGCAGCCCACACCATGCTCTTGTTCAAGAGCGCCCCACTGACTTACTTCATTCCAAACTTGACTTTCTTGTTCTCCACCATGAGGTCTGAGATGCAGCCAACTGACAGCATCTTGAGAAGTTTGATGTCTTGGCCTCTGAAACGATCAAACAGTGGCCACTCGTTGCTCCCTGTACCACTACTATGGTTTACATTTGAAGAAACAAAACCACAAAAACTCACTTAGACTAAACTTTAGCAGAATTAATTTGGAACTGATAGAGACCGTATTAAATACCCACAGTCCCACGGCGGCAACAACAATAGGCAGCCATATTGTGGGGTAGGCATATGATAATATTGGCACGTACTATTGTATGGGTGCCATGATGTCATATTCGATACGGTCTATACAATAGCTTTCACATAAAATCATGTTCTTTCAACAGAACAAAACTAATGGCTTTTCACTATTTCCTCATGAGCCGGATGACAGATTGAGCTCAAACCTTCCCAGGTGTGCCATTTCCTGTATATGTTGAATCACAAAAAATATGAATACTGTTTGCAACTATTTTGTCAGCTATACCCATGCTGCATCATAGCTTTATCTCTATACAGGGGTCATTCTAGAAATTTGGGGTCAAAAAGTGTGACATTTTTGGTGTCCCTGTTACACCTGACCTGTGTAATTTTCCTGTGTATCATTGAAATTAACCTTTACACTATTTTTTTACTTGTTTGGCAGGTACTTTGCTTTACACAATCACTCTTGGAGATGGAAGGCCTTAAAGAATGTGTCCTGAATTGCAAAATCTTATACATGTCAGATGTAACAGGGAAACCAAAATTGGACCCCAAATTAACAGAATGACCCACATGAATACACAAACATTTATAATGGCAATATGTATTTGTTACTGTGGCTTCTGATCCATTTTCGTCATCACAGATCATGTCGTACCTTGTTGTATTCTGCCTGGCTAACATATCTTCATTGTTGGTGGCTTGAGATCCTAAACTCTCTCCGCCTGAGGAAAAAGAAGACTGAAATATTAGCCAATGAACTTAGAGAAAATCTTGAAACTGGGTTTTGTGATTCGGTCATGACTGAAGACTTTTGGAGGGAATTTCAAAGCAGACTGAAAGGCTACACTAGTTTTTCATTTTTTGACTACTTACATCATCAGTGTTGGTTTAATGGTAGAAGACAGAATTTACATTGACGATTATGTAAATTTAACTCCTTTTGCTGGTATGTTTTAACCCTAACCCTGCCAGACGCAGCACAGTGCATCTGTGCTGACAGCTCCACTTTGCTGCACTCTCCACACAAGTCAATGTGACAAAGTATGCAATCTGATGCGTCTGGCAGGGTTCTAGCAAACATGCCCTAGAGGGTTAGGGATAATGGGGCGCCGGTAAGCCAGATGGGCTTGTGCAGCCAAGCGTAACACACACATGAGGCTTGTGCAACCACATGTAACAACCACAATAATCGAACAATAGATTGAATATTCAGAAAGTGCGGGTATAACTGTCAACCAGCCAGGTCGGCTTGTTCAAACTGTGGCTATAGCTGTCATCCGGGTTTAAGGGGTAAAACACGGTTTCCCCTTCCTAATGCAGTATTTGTCACTGTGTGCTCACTGCTTTTTGCAAGTCCATGGGAAAAATTCACCGGCGTACTCAGGTGGAACTTGAACCACAGACATCTGCTTAATAGTGCAGACGTCTTAGCCATTTGACCACTCAGCTTGCAAGTACTCACTGCTATCAAATTGGAATGGCCAGGCGATCCTGGAAAGATCAGCGGACGAGTGGTTAAGACATCTGCACTAGTAAAAAAGAGGTCGTGGGTTCAATTCCCGCGACAGTTGCCTGTGAAGTTTTACCCACATTTCAGAAAGCACCCTGCTTAAATACTATGTACAGAAGGGTCAAAATGTGTTTAACATCAGTGTGGGCTTGAAACTTATCAGTCATATTGCACAGACAGACAAACTGACAAATGTCAACAGCAAGGACAACAACGACAGAGACAATGAAGTGTTAAATGGCCAAACAAACAGTCAGTGTAAACAAAGACTGGGGGGAAAACAAAGAGATTAACAGATGGCTAGAAACAGAGAGCCAGATATGTAGAACTCCTGACTTCGGGCTTCAACTTGAACACACAAATACAAGTCTGAAGACAGCTAGCATGCATGTATGTATATCAACACTGACTTGCCTACCTGAAAAGAAATAATCTAGCCCAGACCGACCGTAGATCTCTGGTCCACCAGACAGTGTCGCAGACCTGCAAATGTGCTGTGAATTTCAACAGAATATACACTCGTCAAACAAACCACAAGGGAAACAGACCAAGCGAATTGAATACATTTGTGAACAAAGAAAACTGGCAGGAGCGGGATTCGAACCTGCGACATCCGGAATACTGTACCGGTGCTCTACCAACAGAGCTATCTTGCCCTACAATGTATGTTGGCAGTATCCCAAATTGTCAGTGTCTTTAATTGTTCGGGGGTGCTAGTCAGAAGTCATAAACCCATAATGTCGTATAGCGAGAGATCACACATCCCTGGCTTTACGGCAAGATAGCTCAGTTGGTAGAGCACCGGAACGGTATTCTGGAGGTCACAGGTTCAAATCCCACTCCTGCCAGCTTTCTTTGTTCACTTTGAGATACACTTGTATGAAACTTAGATCAATTCAATACAATCTTTCATTCAGTGTCCACTTTGTGCAAAATTGTTCGTAGTTTTATTAACCCCAAACCTCACAGATCAAGCAAAATCCATGTGGGGTTTTGGAGGAATTTGTAGGATAGAGGGCAGTGGATCCCAGCAACTAATTTACATGGGGTTTAATAGTGTGACTGGTGGAGTTTGGAAGATTCAGGAAGGTTCCTGTCAAAAATCCCTATGGGTTGGGTTTAAGCAGCTGACCTCCATTTTAAAGGTACACACCGGTCTCTTGGGCGATTTTGGGGCGATTTTAGGCGGTAAATTAGATTTCACCATGACTGGAAAGGTTTTCTCAATTAGAATATAAAAGTCCAAGCGCGACAACTTGAAATTTTCCCGTTTTCGTGTAATTTAAAAAAAAACGTTAGTCACGTGACTTTCTTGCACCAAATTTTGGTTCACGAAACTCACGTGATCATTAGAGCTAGTTTTACTTCCAGCCGTAAAACCTTTCAATAACTGAACCAAATTCCAGTTTAATTTAACCATAATAAGCATAGCCCCCGCGGCTGGCGGGGCGAAGTCCCAGCTTAGAGCAAGTTCGGGCGCGAACTTGCTCATAGCTGCCGCATAAATCCTATCAACGCTGCACTTTGATCGTCGAGCTGGTGAGGACCGCCTAGTGGTTGGACCAGCTAACCTAGCCAGATGGAAAACGCTGAGGGACCAAGCCCTCGAACTTGAGACTGATTATTGAGACATGGAGGGGGTTGCTGTGTGTGTGTGAAATTGTGTACATGTACGCATGTCACAGTTTACATGGTTTATTTATCCAAAGAAGACTTTTCCATTCTCCTGTGGTTATTGACCTATAGTGTCGATGCAACCCATGAAGCAATGCTCTCCATGACTCGTGATCTTGTTGATTGATCTCTCACTGTTTATTTAGTATAATTCTGGCCGTCCAACCGTGCAGACTGGATCACCGTGTCCTCTATTTGATTTGCAATAGTTGTGGGATCCATAAGCAAAGCACCAGTCTACAGGCAATCTTGCGCAAAAACTGGACGGTTGTTGCGGCTGGAAAAGCGCATACGTTAACCTTTGACCTATTTCGTTTTTTTTACCATTTCTCGTTAATGAAAAGACATTTTGGAGAAAAAAATTTCACAACAACCTTTTAAATAGTATAATCCATGATTCTGAATTGCTTATTTGAGGCCGGTTGAGGCCGGTGTGTACCTTTAATCTGATTTTCACTTCTGATTGGTATGGTATTGTGAAGTCCATGGGTGCGTTTCACTCAGGGTGCGTTTCACTTAGGGAACGTTGCCAATGTTTGCCAACTACGTGAACAAATTTCCATAGGATGTGCAAAAAAAGTGGCGAACGCTGGCGAACGTTTGTGTTTTTCGCATGAGTGGAACTCACCTCATATCTAAAGGTAAATCTTTGAGACAGAAGCCCATCATGGTTAATTACATTTTGCTGAAAGACACACCTTCAAGGCACCCAGTCGTACTTTCCCAATACGTGCGAGGACAATGCTTTGTGTTTCCTATTCATTTAATATAACCCAACCCCATAGACTAAGCACGTACTTCTACGTGCGAGGACCGATTTCAACAAAGGACTTGACGTGCGTGGACTAAAAGGTTTCTTTGTATTTCCTTTGTCCTCTTGTCCTCGGAACTATATACAGAACCTGTACACCCAACCAAAACCCAGACCAACGGTGTCATTACAAAATGGCAGAGGATATCATGCCGTACCTTTCCCTCGTAGAGGATAATAGGGACAACAAAGCGCTGTCTACACCTGGCAAAACGAGACTTTAGCATCAGCTCACGGATCTTCTGAATGTCGTAGAGAGATTCAACACTGCAAATCACAAAGACAATCAATCAGAAATTATCAGTAGTTATGCAGCACAATATTTTTTGCAAAAACATAGGGATATGTGGTTCCAACTACTGCATTTACACGGTTCATTTGTCACAAACTCTAGAAAAAAAGTACATTGGTTGGCATAGCAACTGGTTCTAAAAACAATCTAACATGACTGCCGATCATTCAGTAAAAGGGTTGTTTGTCTATTTATAATCCATCCTTGGTACTATGATCAGTGCTCAGGCACTGTTTCGTCTCGGGGACTAGATCTGAATGATAGGAAATGAAGAACGAAATGTTAGTTTTAGGTGTGGGGGGGGGGGGGGGGGGGGGGAATGCCAGAAAGTAAGATCCGAGGTAAACCCACACATTCAAGTAGGGACTGAAATACACAATCCACATGTATAGTGGGATTCGAACCAGGGTCACAGAGGTGGAAGGCTGAGCCAAGAACAATGTGCCAACTTGACTGCCCATCCATGACTGCCCTACCATGTTAACCCCTTGCGTATGGATGACGCCATATGGCGTAAAAAAAAAAGTGCCACCAGGCCGGATGACGCCGTTGGCCACCGTTTGTGCAGTTTCAATCCATTATTGGATTATTGTTTATGTCATGCTTGACTGCACAAACACATTGTAGCGCATTGATTTGGCTGCTAGAACCGCTGCAACACCCCGTCGTCTCCCGTAAAATACCGTGCCAAAGGGGTTAACACAGCATGATTTTGAAGTGATTCCTGTTATAAACCAATGCTGGCATGATTGCATAATCTGTTTCTAAACACCACAGTGCTCCATCATTTCTTCAATACTCTATGAAAGTTGTTCCCATTTTTACAGAATAGCACAGTATGGGTCCACATACTGACCTCGTGTGAGAAACGGTAAGATCTTGCATGTACAACACAAATGAACTGAATTAGGTTTGAGACCTGCACTTAAGCTCCTGAAGGTTAAATGCTACCTACTGATTATAGCACATGCACATGTACCTTTGTTGGGGTTTTTCTTGTGTATCCGGCCCATTGCTGCTGGACAGCATGTATTCCAGTATGACTAGCTTCTCTGGGTAGTGACCGCACAGCTCACCATTCGAGTTGTAGATGACCTGGTCAGTCAAATCACAAAAAAGCTTAAATCCCCTAAAAAACAATAATCTTCATGTGCACTTACATGGTACTAAATCTGCTATTATTCATTTATTATTTCTCAAGAAAAACAGCCAATTTTGTATTTAAACACTTAAGAATGCAACACATTATCTAAAGCATCTCAGTGTTACAGGTAAACCTTGTGTTTTAACCCTCCTATACTTATCACAGCCTATCAAAAACTCTAAACACCAACTCTCACAGTTTGTGTGTGTTTCAACCTGTCACTTGAAATGTTTTGATATACATGTATAGGGTAGCAATTAATTTCTTTACCCTACAGTGTCTGCAACACTACCGTAGTTCAAGCTTTACTAACCATTGCTCAATATAAAAGAGTTTTCAATTTTGGACAGTATTAATGACAAACAGCTGTATGAATATTGAGTGATTGTGGCCATTGTAGTAATTCAGAGCAATTAGAAAAAGAGAGTTTTTAGTTCAAATTTTGTTGCATCTGAGGATTTTTTCGCTTGGCATACATTGTGTACATGTACCTGTATGTGTAACGGCCTGCTGAATTTGCCAAAGTTTCTAGGTGCCTTGAAAATGTTATTCTTAAAATGAATTACTGTTCCACTTCCTTTGATCATGCACAATTATCTATTGCATATGAAAGTTTCTTTCAGATGACCTACACTCATGATGACTCACAACTAGAGTTTAATGATTAGTGACTCAAACGAGTCTCCATCAAGTTGAATTTTCAATGTCTCAGAGTCAGGCTCAAGTCCTAATGATGAATACTCTGACTTGACCTTAAACTTGACCTTTCAGAATTGGATTCATAAAGGTTCAGAACTTCAGACTCAATGGACTATTTGTCAAACTGCAGCTACGTCCGTCATTCATATCCAGGGTATTTTGGCTAGAAACCCTGCCAGACACATCAGATTGCATACTTTGTCACAATGACTTGTGTGCAGATTGCAGCAAAGTGAAGCTGTCACCACAGATGCACCGTTAGGTTAGGGTTAAACAATAAACAAGGATCCCTTCATAATTGTTTAAAAAAGTTGTTATTGTGTTTTTACAATATGCGTTTCATATAATGAATGCATCAAGTTCTATCAGTGGCGTATCCAGCATTGGGCGGAGCCCGCGTACCCCCCCCCCCCCCCCCCCCCCCAGTTTGCAGGCCCAGAAAAAAAAATCAATAATGAAAAAAATCAATAAAACTATTCATTAATAGTCCTAATTTTCGGGGGAAGCATGCCCGCAGACCCCCCAAGCGCTGGCGTGCCTACGGCACGCAGGGCTGGCAGCCCAGGTAAATTTCACCCCCTGTTTATCAATTTCTGGATACGCCACTGTCTATTCCTCAACATGGTTTGAATCACATACATGTACAAAGCTGCCGTACATACTACAGAAAGCACACAGCCTGTCAGAAATTAAAACCAACAGTTATCACCAGAAGCAGTGTGAATGAAGTTGCGCAGCATTTAATATCAGATTTTTCATTATTGAGCATGTGACTTGTGACTCAGACACGAACTTGACCTTCGCGACTCGTGAATCAGACTCAACCTGCAAAAAACAGAACCCAGACTCGGATTACCCAATGGGGCTTTGACCCAGACTCAAATTAAAGTTTGATCACCCCATACAGATGCCTACTCACTGTGTACTTGTAGTCTCTACCAAACAGAGCCAAGCATTTCCTTTCAATGACTTCCACCTGCAAAAAAAAGAAGACAAAAATTGTGATTCTCTCTAGTAAGCCTACCGGAAATCAGAAAGCCACTTGCTAAAATAATCACCACTTTGAATGGGTTATAAATATCCCTTAATGCTGAACTTCCCTTTCAATCATACACAGGCCTTGACCTATTTGCCACGACCTCCAACATGACCAATTCGTTTTTGTGTTTTTATGTCACTTTGATTTTTGAAAGTAATGTATTCAGTGATCAAAATTTGAATATAAGCAAATGTTGTGCACTGTGACTCCCTCCCTCCCCACCCCCCCCCCCCCCACCTTTCATCAAGTATTGTTGCCTAATAGTAGTGTCAATGAATTCAAACTCATTCAGTCAAATGTTGGCACTCTATTTTTCTTTAATGTGTAAAATGTAGGGACATGTACATGTACACGTACATCTGTATCTCAAAATTTAGTCCTAAACTTAGCAAGTATTTCTGTACTTAAACCCTAACCCACCTCAATCATCAAAAATCCTCCTTGCAGTTCTGGAGGATTTTAAGGGATTGAGGATGAATGGTGTTTCAAGAAAAAGAGGATTTTTGAGGATTGAGGATGAATGGTGTTTGAGAAACAGCAGGATTTTAGAGGATTGGGGTGAATGGTGTTTGAGAAACAGAAGGATTTATTTTGGAGTAACATAAATGCAAAAATTTGGAGGATTTTGGAGGATTGAGGATGAATGCATTTTTTGGGGCAGGACAATCGGAGGATTTTGGAGGATTGAGGATGGTTCCTAGCAAAAAGGGTCTAGAGGGTTAAAGGAACCATGCTTCTCAGATTTGCCGGATAGCATTTTATTTCATAAATACATTCATTCATATGTATTAAATGTGAATTAAAAGCCAAACTGGTTCAAGTGAAGTTTTAGTGTGATTATTTGCCGCCCAAAAATTGCCCCCCCCTTTTTGGAATTTGTTGAGACTCAAATTGAGGGCGCTGTTCGTGACGTAGATCGAGGCACCGAAATTCATGAATGGACTCGATAGTCTGGACCCGTTAATGACGCCTGGGTGCGAGACGAGCATCAAAGCATGTCCGCGTGGGTACGCGTACCCGTACGGTATACGTATACGGCAGAGCACGTGTATACTATGTAGGGCCTACACGTACGTATACGTACACCAAGCTGTACACCCTTGTACTGTACGTGTACAAAATGTATCCGCATGTACATGTACGTACACACTAGGTCTACACGTGCAATTTCGTACATTGTAAGTTGCAACAACTATACATCGAACTTACCCTGATTTTCTCCCTTTTAGCGACAGCTCCTCGGGGAATGGGCCGTTTAACTGCTTTCGCCTGTACCTTACTCACATCTGGGAACTTTGTTGGGATGGCAGTGGACTTGAGCATATTTTTAATGGCTATCCCAAAGGAGTTGAAAATACCAGTATCGAAACACGACTGCTCAAAGTGGTCGCTACATAACGCTGAGAAGCTGCTGGGACCGGACCACTTCGCTCTTGTCACCTTCACTTTCGCCGTCCAAATTCTCCGATATTTCGCATCAGTTGGAAATAAATGAAGGCTTACTCCATCCTTCGTTGTTTTGCTGCATCCAGCAGCCACACACCTTGTCGGCATGGCCGAAAAACGCTATATTTTGCTTAGATTTTGGACGAAGAATGTACACTCAATTTACGCGTGATGAATGGTGCTGGCTCGAGCAGAATATGTAATGTTCCTCGATCTACGTCACTCACTTATGTTAATGAGGGTCCCACTCAGGGGGCGGAGTAGCTTGGACAAACATTTTCAAAAAATGTTTTTTCATATTTAATCTGGGAAATAGTTGACTCTGGTAACAAAATATCATTGTCAAGATAATACTTTATTGTTTTAAGCAGGAATAATGCAATGTAAATCCTATTTCATGGTTCCTTTAAGGTTAAAGGGTAATTCAGTTTGTAAATGTTTGCAATTATTTTGTAACCCTAATCCTTCTGGGCATTTTTGCTAGAACCCTGCCAGACGCATCAGATTGCATACTTTGTCACATTGAATTGTGTGCAGAGTCCAGCAAAGTGGAGTCAGCACATACATGTACAATGTATGTGCAATGTATGCACTGTGCTGCGTCTGGCAGGGTTAGGGTTAATGTAAAATTACTCAAACCCCCAACAATTAACTTATTTTCAACTCCAAGCAAAATAAGTATGTAATACATGAACATGTACATTAAAATGTTTTTTCTGTAATTATCAAGATTACTGCCAACACAGTATTTAGCACTTCATCTATGACTTACATGGATTAACTTTTAATTCTGTATTTCACAGGATATTTGTACATTTAAATACAATGACCTTCACATGTGTTACATACATGTAACCCACCTAATATTATAACTATCGCAACATATCTCTGCCACATCATGTATATTACCACCTACATGTACATTGTGTATCATGAGAGCGACTGGGATTGCGGGTAACACCATGTGAAATAAATCTCTTCTAGGAAGAAGTGTGGTTCTGAAAAGAACCAGGGTGAGTGTGTAACTTGACGTTTCGGACAGTGTGCTCTGTCCGTCCTCATATTAGGAGTGTGAGTGATGTGATGTGGAGTTGCTGCAGCTTTTATGCCTTCTGGGTGCCTAGTCGGGGGTGACGACTGGATGCGGTTGTGTGCGTTGGGGTGTGGCAGTACATGTACATTGTGTATCACTCGATAGGTTTTAATATAAATGTAATTCGATCGATTCACAACTCGGTGCGCCGCCAGCGGCAACCAGGGAGAGGCCAAATTATGCAGTGTAGGGCTGAGTCAAACCGAATAATTTAATATTCGAATATTCGACTTTCCATTCGATCGAATATTCGAATATTCGGTTGTCCGGGCGGCCAATTTTTGGGTAAACAAAAAAAGTACAGATGCAGTATAATTAACGCACGAAATTGCTCGTTATGATTATTATAATAGATTCTCACTTTTATGACTATCGCCAGCACCAAGGAATGATTTAGGAAAGGTTTACAGGGACGAGATTCTTCCAATTTTTGGCGGAATTCCGACTTGCTAGCATACCTTGCAAATCTGACTTTCGAATTATTAAGTTCTGACTTTAGACTTTCTGACCGGCATGTTCCGACATATTGCAGAAAGCCGACTTTTGATTTTCAGGTATCGGTTATTATAACAATGAAGTTAAATGTGTTCTGAAATAAAATAAAAAAGCATTTCTGCTTACTATTTTGTTTTCCTGTGTCACGTCTTTCTTTAAAAGGAGTTGGTAAAGAAAACTACCCACACACAGCGTGGAAGACGCATTTAATTCTCTGGCATGGAGAAAAGACAGGGTAAGAAAGGCACTAGGGAGTGATTCCTTGATTGCGGGGGACGTATTAAGTCGTGAACCCTAAACACGACGGGTGGCATCAGCCATAAATGGTGACTCTCCGAACCTTAACTTTGCAAAGGAATCAAATTTCAAAAGTCAAAATTTTCTTGAGGCTTCTTGACGTCTTTAAAACAGTGGACTTTATAGTCACAGTGTCGAGGATAAAAAAACAAGATTTAAATTCCTTTTACCACCAAACTTTGAACAAATCATTTCAATATCATTCTAAATCATTTCAAATAACTTTGTCTCTAAAAACAGATTATATGACAAGTTAATGGTTAATCATTGAAACTTTGGTTTTTGAAGTGCCTTATGCATATTTAAATTTATGCAAATAGCTATAGTAATTTGTTTGCAGACTGAAATAGATAACATAACAGCAACGGGGTGGCAGAATTTATGACCGCCGACTTATGGTTTCACAAAATAATAGATTCTAGTCAACAAAAACTGCTGGACCGAATCAACAGATCTTGGTATCTTTTTTCTTTCAACAAAATTACCCATGCATTGGTACATACGTTGTTTTGAGTCTCAGGGTAGCAAATACTATGTGTGCAATGTTGCACGAATGCCAATTGGGGAAACTATATAAATAAAATCCCACTGCCAATCGTCTTGATGTATCATGATTGGTTACGATTCTACATGGGCCGTCTACGATGTGGGACGAGGGCCAATCGGGCATTGATTTTGGGCACACAATGCATGCCCAATGAAGCTTGATGCATTATGAAAGATGATTGGTTAGATTTGGGCACGGACCAACGACGATGTTCGGCAACAGCCAATGGGGTTGGGCGGACGATGAAGAATGTTTTCCATGTGCTTGCCAGCTATAGTGTGCACCGTACTAGTGCATCATGAATCCTATTAGTTGAATTTGGGCATGGGCCGTCTATGATATTGGGGGTAGGTCATCATAGTCAACAAAACTCCTCACGTGCTCGTCCGTATTATAGTGAATTAATTTGGCATCGTTGTTGTCGGCGTTGTGGGGGCAGGGAAATTTTGTTTACCCGTTCTTGATGTTAACGTCTTAATTAGCGATGTGTGATCAATTTCTGCCAATCACGTGGTAACAAAATTAGGTTATGAACCGCGACTCCCCAGACTTGTTTTTCTTTGTTTTTCTTTGTTTACACAAAAAAACATTGGAACCGTAAACCGTAGCCATAAAACAAACGGTGACATGGATAATTTTAAAACCGGAAACTTGCAACCTTAGTTTAGCGCTTATGTAGTATATCTCCGCAGTCCGCACTTTCGCGTTTGAAAACGGGGATCTTAATGTTACAGTAAACAACTTTATGCTGATTGTGCGCCTGCGCCGAATAATATGGCATGATCAATTTATGCATTAATGAATGTGCTGAAAAGCATTCTTTTGTTTGCCACTGACATTCTCGCTTTCAACTCGGAAGTGCGCAGAAGGGGCTAAGGTGAAATTCCTCTATGTCAAATTCTGTTCGTCGTTTATCGAAACATGCATGATAGGATATCAGTCGAAACCGAACATTCCTGAAACCGAACATTCCTGAAACCGCACCATGATTCCCCCTGCCCCTGATCAAACCACAAGAAACCAATAGTGAACCCGTTAATAAACATTTTCTTGGGGATTATTATCCTTCCAATTTTCCACTTTAAAAAAAGTTATTTTGGGTCCACGTGTCTTGTAGAAAATATTGCATCATCGTCTTGTGAGAATGGTTTCGATTTCAGTAACCATTCTGAAAATCTATATAAAACTGATTGGAGAATATTGTTAAGCCAATAATATAAATCTCTCCACGCCACAATTTGTGCTCGCAGAGAGATACTTACTTGCAGAATGTTCAACTTCATTCAGATGCAGCCATCTTCCGGCCTCTTCGGACTTCCAGTCATCCGATTTCCAGTTCCAAATGCCGTTTGGAAGGTTTCACTATTTATTTCCTCAACGTTTGCACCGATATATCATTACATACAATGCTAACTTTGCAAGTTTCATAATTTTATTAATCAACGATCTATTTCCATATTCTTGAAGAGTTTTTACAATATAATTTGAGGCATCAGCTGCTATTTTGTCTGGAGTTACCTTGAAATAACCCTCCAGAATACAATTTCGTTATCAAAAATTGAACTGTTCCCTCTTCTTACATTCCTTTGCATTTCACCTTCGAATATTCGAACTCGAAAATAAATATTCGAATATTCGAACATCGATCGAATAATCGAATATTCGAATATTCGGCACAGCCCTGATGCAGTGCATTATGGGAAAAAGTCAACACTGCAACACCAGAAGTGGGTATCTTCAATACATCGACCGTACTTCTTACACCCCTTCTCCGCTTAATCTATCAACTTCTCTCTCTTCTTTCCCGCACAAAGTATTCCCCGATTAGTCAAAAATTGCTTTAACTCATCCACTCACATTCGCGCGAAATCCATACTACTGTACTGTCCACCATCTAATACAACGCGATAGACGCGATGTTGACCCCGAAAGTGGGAGATTAGCCTTTCCCGGCTTGCCGCTGGCGGCGCACTGAGTTGTGAATCGACCGAATTGGTTCCACTTTGGCACTGGGAGAGGGAGGGTTTAATTAATTAATGTAAACATGAAAATATTAGTCCGTGTACTATCTTGTCCATTTTTACATAAATAAAATCAAATTAAACTGATGGATAAACTGAGAAACAGACAGCCCATGCAAGACATGAAAATAAATTACAAAACACCAAAGGAAGGAAGAGGGACCCTCAACTCAGCAAAGCAAGTTGCCTGCGTATAAACTATCAATGGCAAAGACTACATCCAAAGGAGCAAACAAGCAATAGATCTACATTTTGCAAGATGCTGTCCTGAGATTGGCCTAAAAAGAAAAATCCCCTAAATCTGCAGTGTTTGGGGGTCACAGAGGTCCATAAAGTAACGTACCGGTACTAAAGGGTCTATGGTTTGTATGTATTTGCCTATTAAGGCAACCCTTAAAATACCTGTTTCTATTTGTCTAGATATCCACTTTTAACAGGGTAAAAACACCTTTAGGGTAATACCAGATTTCAAAAGAGATTCTTTAAAAATTCTGAAATCAGTAAAAATCTTGAAAAAAAATCCTGAAATTATGAAAAATCCTGACAAATCTAACCCCTGATAAATTGGGAATATCTGATACAGCTAATCCATTCAAGCCAATCAAAGCAACTTGAAATCAACTGCTATTTGGTATATAACTCATTTATTCAGCTTCACTGTGTTCATTACTCTGTTTCTTTGCTAAACTGCAATGTAGTATGCTTGAAGCTTGATCATTTACTGTTAGGTGTTGTGAGTTTTAACATGATTAACCCTAACCTTCCCTAACCTGCCAAAATCAAACACCCCTTTGTGTTGAATTTTGTGTGATTGGGTACTGTAGAGCCTTGGCACCATCACTTTGCATGGGACTTGATGCCCTGATTTTGTACAAAGAATGTGCCATTGGTTTACTACACAGTGTTGGAGTTTGTGTGGTTGGGGAAGGATTCTAGTAAAAAGGCTTGGGCTGTTAGGGTTAATGTAAACACCACTGAAATATATGTTTTGAAATTGAATACGTTGATTAAACTCATCAAAGTAAGACACTGAAAATGTGACACTGTCATTCAAGATTCCATCAACAAAAAGCTTTCAAAAGACATTCTTCCCAAATACAGCTTGGGACTGGAAGACGCTATCATACATGTCATACTCTATTACAAGTATTGAAGACTCGGCTGCATTTCACAATAAGCTAAGCAGCATGCTTAACTAGATTAGGCAGATTCACGCAAACCGGCATTGGTGGCACTATTTGCGATGTCAATTTTTTTGTCAGTACTGTGACCAGCTTATATTTTGTTTGTATTTAGTTTTTGATCATTTAGGCCTATTGGCAAATAATTGGTGTTTGTTAAATGTTACTATTTTAAATGACTTTATATTTATATCAAATTGATAAGAAATAAATGAGGGTCAATTAACTAAAAGTGTCTTCCAAAATGACCAAAAATTTAAATCAACAAAAATCCATTACTTTGCATAGGGTTAACGGAAAGAGTTCCGCCTACGGCCATCACTATTTAGAGGTTTCATAAACTGCAACACGTTTAAAAAGTGCGGCTTTTATTTTTAGGGGGATTTTAGTAAGGATGTGGCGTTTACACATATAAACGAAAAAAATATCAAATCCGTTTACAAATTTTCCCAAATGTTTAAATGGAACTCAAAATTCAAAAATTGGATCTTGTAATTATGCCATCTACCCTCCAGTTTTATTTACAAAAAATCTACGATGTTTGTATTTAATTTACAAAGCATTAGAAACGCACTTAATCACATTCCAAGAAGTTTAATTGATACATCTCTCAATGATCGGTAATGTGGTTTTTTTTTTAATTCACTTGCTAAAAATCCCTCTCTCCATTACATCTTCCTCCTGCATCTCCTGTACACTCCTCTGTCCTCAGTTCCTCCACCACAACCCACTACGACGCATCTCTATCACTCCATGTTCCTTTTTCTATTCCCGTGGTTCAAACCTCCATCGAAATCATTCCTGTAAGAGAACATTTGTTAATACATGGTACACGTACGTTTACCAGCTCGGACACGAGTGCTTGTTACCCTTAGAAGCCTTTTAATAGTCATACTTACGGTGTATGTCGCAATATCTGGCTTTTAAATTATTTAAAATAGGAACATTAATTCATGACGTACAAGATTTGGAATACTCCAAAATAACACGGGATGGAACATGTATTGAATAATAATTGGGTTTGTCCGCCATACGCACATACTTTGCACCAAATTGACGGATTGTTTTCGCAGGAAACAGTCGTCTGAAAAACTAGATGCCGCGTTATCGCATGCGGCGCGGCGCAGTATAATGCGGCGGCGGCTAGTATGCCGCACGAACCTGAAACAAATATTTAGATGACTGTTTCCTGCGAAAACAATCCGTCAATTTGGTGTGTTTTTTGCCTTACGCGTTGATATGAAAGCCGCGCTGTGGTTGGTGAAGAGCATTGAGGCGCCCTCTGTCGACAAAAACGGATGCGAAACTGCGGATTGGCGATTGATGTGGTCTTGGTAAGCGAAATTTCCGTAAAATTTCACTTTTGGGTTACATTTCAAGGAAGTGAACCTAGCCTATGTGTACATGTCATATCAAGTGAAGGCATGGGAAATCTTTGGGCAGAAAATTCCGTGACTAGAAAGTTATTGAGGGTCAAAACTATGGAAGAAAATCGTCCACAGCAGGTTCAATGTGTCTCTCTGTAAGGTTTGTGAAAACCTTACAGTTCTGGAAGTAGCCCTAGACAAGAGATTCGGACGCAGCCTAAAATGTATCATACATACGACAATATATAATCCAAAGATCAGTTCAACAATCGAAAAACAATAACAACATTTCATTGGAAAAGTCTGAAATGTTTACTTTCCGGCATCTGGAAATGTTAAGTGGAAACAATCACGTGACCACACCTCCGTCGCAGGAGTATACTCTCGGTCTGAGCAGGAGTATACTCTCGGTCTGAGCGGGACTATACTCTCGGTTACCCTCGGGCATACTCCTGCCGTTCATGTGCACAAGAGTATACTCGTGTTAACACGACCAAAAAGTGTAAATCTGATGAAGAAACACGAATAAAATACCTAAACGTTTTCTGTCAGTGTCATGGCCCATAGTATGTCCGGATATGGAACTCTTTCCTAGGCCTAACAGTAACATGTATAATAAAAAAATAAATTAGAAAATGTACAGAAACTAATGGATGCATTACAGTGAAGTGTCATTGAATTACTATTACTGGAGGTGAATCCCGTTGAACTTTTCTTCAATCTATCAAAAATGAGTGAGGAGTAAGGTAACACAATAAGATGAAGTAAACAAGGGTCAAAAGAGTCTGGCGAATGCCGTTCAACACTTATTTTTTTTAAATGTATTTGAAATATTGTTTTTGAATGTGTCTAGATAGATGTCAAGTTTCAACATGTCAAGTTCATTTAATGCACACAAATGATGTACCTGGCTCGAAGAGTCCCGTGCTTTGTAACCGGAACCAGCTTTGCAGAAGACGAACAACAACTGTTTCAGTTCAGGCTCACTGACCAAACCCTGGCTCTCCCCCATGGTCAAGCCAGCAAAAACAAAAAAATACGCTGTGTTCTGGAGATAGAACTGGGACTTGGAGTTCTGTTTACGAGAGTGAAACACAGTCATATGACATAAAATAGTAAATACTGGTACGATGATGATGACACATTAACAAAACGAGAGACTGATTTCTACACGTTATTTCGCCGCGTTTCCTAGTTCTGCCCATTAAATCTGGTACCAGCACCCTGCTACCCACTAAACACAGAGACGTCCTATGGGGAGTCTAGGTTACGACGTTTTAAATGCTTTCAATAGAGGGCGGAATTTCTGGCACTGCGGATGATGATGCACTAGTCTTGGTTCAAGACGTTGTTTTATATTGAATACGAGAACATCCGACGCAAGAGGGCGCTTTCAATAACGAACCATTGATCTCCATTGTCAATAATAATGGAGATCAATGCAATTACTAATCCTCCAATATTTTTACTGAATTATTACTAAATACCTTACTAGAGTGTAAGTTAATAGCAGTCTCAATCATCCTGTGAAATGATGGCACCAGGTGTGCTGTCGTTGTGAAGAAAAGTGGAAATTTATATCTGGAAAACTGCCCTGTGGCCTTTAGTCAAGGCGCGCGTGGCTACCCGGACGAGTGGCACGTCCCGGGCATGCTAGACTTGATTTAAAGTCCGAGATCGCGGTTATTTTTTTGTCTGCATCAGCCACGCCAAACGTCATTACCACTCGCGATCGGGCTCGCGATCTCGGACTTGACCCTTTCGTGATATGGGATATTCATGTATTCATAACAAATTTACATAATAAAACAGAGGCCCATATATGAGATGGCCAACCAGAAGGACACAACAACCGTGTAGGCCGCGTCCATTACCAATAGGTTACAATACAGTTCTGTTACACTGTTCAGTCTCAAATTTGTATGATACTTGGCACAATGGCACGTAATGGTATTTAAAACCTATAGCTAAATCATATTAGATCTTATATTAGTAGAAACAAATACCAAATTAAATACGTGATTGTTAGTTTTTGTTACTAGACGAAAAACGCGTTACCTACCTATAGACTAATCCGACGAACAAAATTTAAAATTAGAAGCCATCTTTAGGTACCCAATCAACCGGTACCATACACGCGCGCTCGTTATACGCGCGCACACATTGTGCCTTTGACCAATAGGCTAGGTCAAAAGTAAACACGTTCCAAAATAATGTAGCGCCTATGAAGCGCGCGCGAGCGCTGTACCGCCCGATTGGGTGGCTTCTAACAGTTCGTCGGATTAGTGGAATCGTCCAGTAATTCTCCTGGTTTGAATATTCATGTTATAGTTTTGGCGATTCCGACCAATCAGCTTGTTCCGTCCACTTTTGGACTAATTCGCCATAGGGTGTGTACCATCCTCGACTCCATGGGCGCGTGTGCGTTCCTTCACTAACCCCTGGCCGTGAGGAATACGCTAACGACGCTGACTGGCTATTCGAAATGAATTATTATGTACTGAAAGTGAACCGCGCGCGTAATCCGAATGTTGAACGCCCCGTGTGCGCTCGCGTCCGCGTTAACATCCTGTTCGTCACGTCACATCAGCAAAACGCTTTTTTTCCATTATCAAGACAAGGCCACTAGTCTTGGTGGCTACGATAAACGATATGGATTTTTTCTGGTCAGGAAATACATGTATTTTATGTTTAAACAGAGATAGAAAAGGCACACATATTATAAATTCGAGTCGAGGCCGGAAATCAAAATTGTTCCAATCGATAATAAATTTACTCATTTATCCAGTTCAAGAAAGCAGCTCATTCTCAATGACAGTGTTTGCCGCCGCTGCAGAAGATGCATCGAAAGGTTTGACAAATTTGCGAAAACAGCTGAGAAAAACATTTGGAAAATTACACAACTGACATCCGGCGATAATGGGCGGAAACGGTCATGACGGTCGTCATACTTTTCCTTCCTCCCGATCCCACCAGGCCGGCTGTTACTACTATATACTCAGTGCAGTGTTAGATTTAACGTCAGGCGGGAAAAACATTAGGCATCATTATTAGGAGCTAATCACATCCTTCCAAAAGATTGATTCTACAAATAAAACCTTCCTACTAAAAACACTGCGTCGCGCGTTAAACACATCGACTGCAGTCCTAATTACCTATGTGGGATATGGTAATTACACAATTCCAGGGGTTAAGATCGCGCAAGGCATGGTGGGAAAACATGGCGCCGCAAGATCGTACCCATGGTAACGAGGTTGGGTGTGTACAAACCGTGAACGACATTCCCAAGTCTGTGATCGTGATCCAAGGTTAACTCACAAAAGGCGCAAGAGGGCGCTATTTCCGGCACTATTCTGTGATTGTATTGGCTATCAGGCCGACAAAAACCACGATCACAGACTTGGAACCAAGTCTACGGGCATGCTGGCATTCGGGCCGGGCCGCGTCACGCGTCCATGTAGCCAACGCGCGCCTTGACTAAAGGCTATCATCCGCCCGACGGTTGAAAACGAGCGCCGTTTTTCTCTCGTTTTTTCGCCATCAAACAACACAAAATTTTGAACAGGTCAGTGGAACGATATTTCCTACAAAATACTAACCCCCAAATCCGCCCATTTCTGAAAATTGCAACAATGACCAATCATGTACACTACCTTTAAGTGGGCATTAGCCAAAGCGAGGGGGACAGGAAAGTTGAGGGAACCAACCTGTTATTCGCATGCAGGCGTGCTCGCTCGCGCAAAGCGAAGCCTGTCTCATACCAGTACCATGGAGGAAGGTTTGTTCCTTCCTCCATGCTCATACTGTGCTTGCTTCAGCTTTAGCTTTCCGCGCGACATGATCATACCATTTTAACTTTGTTTGACTGATTTATTATGTGTTTAATAGCTGGCCTCGGCCTCTGACGTTGTGGCCTCGGCCTCTGTGTGTGGCCTCGGAGGTTGTGGCCTCGGCCTTGGAGGTTGTGGCCTTGACTACAACACTGTTATATACATGCCTGAGAAAAGGTTGCATGACCGTGTGCGTGTTCGTACACTTTTATTGTTTATTAGCCAATTTACTGTTATGCCTGAAAAAAGTTGAATGACCGTGTGGGTGCGTGTTCGCTGTCACAGCGATCTTTCTTCAATTCTAGTCTTTTGTTGTGCCTGGGTGCACAGAAAGGCCATGTGCTAAAGTTTAGTTGCTGATCAGTTCTGTGCAATACCCTGCTGAAACCTGCTTTTTACTGTTGACATTGCTGGCTGCACTTGATTGTGTAATGCACTGCCCTAACCCCCTTCAACGTTTTTCATGTGTTCCTGCTAAATCCAACAATTACCAACAAAACTTAAATGAGACGCCTGCTGAAACCAACAAAATACAACAGGTATTTGTTTGTATGATGAGCCCTGCCAAATCCAACAAAATCCAACATAAATTCTTCTAGAAGTCTGCTTCCACCCTTCTAAATACGCCAAAATCCATAGCTGCTGCCCTGTTGAATACAACAATATCCAACACCATGTATTTTGTGTTGAACTGCTATAAAATCCAACAAAATACAACAACGTTTTACCATTGTTGGATTTTGTTTAATTTAGCAGGGTTAATTATCTGACAGTAGAGATATTGTTAGCAATACACGAGCCATATATCGGGGCCCATGATTTTCTGCTGAAATGTGAAAGTAAAGTGAAATAACCATAACAATATAATGTGATAAGCTTGTTGATGGAAATGACCTGAAAATATTATTGATATATAATCGATAACAGTTCGGAGGGGTCTGAAAGATTCGAATCCTAGCAGAATCTTTCTCTATAAGCATGGAGGAATGCTCCAAGGCTAAAAAGCTTTTTTGGGGATGGGAAGTCCCCTTCCCCCACTTTGTTACATTTTCTTGTTTTGCATTTATATGTAACAGTTTCTTTTACAACACAGACTTCTGTGATCGTAAATATCAAATGCATGTACATTATATACACTTTTAATGTTAGCCAATTTACTGTTATGCCTGAGAAAAGGTTGCATGACCGTGTGGGTGTTCGCTATCACAGCGATCTTTCTTAAATTCTAGTCTTTTGTTGTGTCTGGGCGCACAGAAATGCCAGGTGCTAAAGTTGGAATCTGGAATCTGCTCTTCACTGTTGCTGCACTTGATTGTGTAATGCAATGGTTAAACCCTAACCCCCTTCAACGTTTTATGCATTAAACACATTGAATTCAAGGTCTGTGGGTAATTCTGCATGTTGTGGGTTCGAGCCCAGTCCTGGGCTATAGCACTTCTACCTTAATATGGGAAGAGGCATTATTAATGCCTTGCAGTGGACTAGTTCCCATCCCGATCCTATTCATACTGTCAAGAGATTATTAACTGGTCTTGTTTCAGTGTGAGGGGCTGGTTCTTCCACATAATCCTCTGTAGCTCACACCTCGAGTGCCCTAGGGCTTGTGATGGGCGATTTACATTAAAAAAATGCAACAGGTATTTGTTTGTATGAGCCCTGCCAAATCCAACAAAATCCAAAAGGAAGCAATTGAAGCTGGGGAGGAGGAGACCTCACTTAGTTGTTGAAAGGCATTCAAAGACTCAGTGTGGTTGCAGTACCTCTTAAATCTAGAACCTCTTTTGAAAACTTATTTACCTGTGCTTCACATTTGTCTTCTTTTTTTGTCCCCCTGAGCCATCCTCCTAATAGCAGAGCATCCTGACATCCAGGAAAAGATGGCTGCAGAAATGGACGATGTCCTCCATGGACGACAGGGGCTCCTTACCATTCGGAGGCCACCGTTTTGTGTTCCCCACTGTGTGATGACTGAAACCACTTTGAAAGGGTGTCATCCTCTCTGCATATAACCGTCTTTGTACTTGAAATAGCCGAGTAAAGGTAGTGATGAAAATGCTCCTTGTTCCAGTTACATTTGGAACAATCCTGAGAGCATAATGGTACATTCCTGTTGCCACTGGGAGCAGCCAGGTTATACACCACACAATCTTGTATGGAAACACTGGTCTACGCGCATGCTAATACCATGTTACTCCCAAAAAAGTGAGTTCAAAAGGGAATAAGAAAATTCCTCTGTGCACTCATTGCAGCCTCAAAACAATAGAATTAATTTCGTCAGTGAGACACGTCTTTTGATTTCAAAGCTGTAAATGCCTTTATTGAATAATTCCCCAAACTCCCATGTTCAATAATGCATAATAATTTTATTAAATTGTACTGCATGTATATTTGTACAGTATAGTTTTCTAACGCTGTTACTTATATATTTTCATCATTCTAAATTGTATACACACCAAGAATATAATCAGTGATCCGTTGAAAAAGGAATGTGGTTAAAATAAATGACAACTGTGCGTTGTTAGATTGGTTTTGCCCTTGAATTTCGGAAGCCAAGTTGCCACATACATCAGTGGTGTTACTATTGGCCCTTTCTATACAGGGTGAACCTAAAAAACAAAACCGAAAAAAGGTTACTATTCCAAAATAGGTTTGTTTTGGTTTTTTTAGGTTCATCCTGTATAACCCTTCATTTAACATTAATTTTTGGCACTTGGGCGATTCTGTAGAAAAGTTGCCTTATTTAAATTACGACTTGCTCCTAAATGATTGCAGTTGCTAAAAACATGATCATAGGATGTAAGTTGAACTTACTAAGTTCTCACAAATTGTTTGGAACAAGAACAAGACAACTTGATACATTAACTTCCACTAATAACTAAGAAAGCTGAAGCTAAATTGACTATCAAATTATATTCCTGTCAATACATTTAAATTAAATTTAAAAAAATATCAAATTGTATGTTATTTTTATGTCTACATTCTTTACAACTCTTTTCACAGCACACCATGACTACTCAACTTTGATGTAACTACATGATGATTAAACTCAATATTTCACGCCCAATTTTATTTTTCATTTGTCATAATATGCTATATAAGTCATTCTATAAATTTGTGGTCCAAAAGTGTGACATTTTTTTTAGTGTCCCTGTTACACCTGACCTGTGTAATTTCTAATCAAGTATCATTAAAACTGACTCCACACTATTTTTAGCCGCATCGCAGACGGGGCTCTATAAGCACTTAAGCGTTATTCTTCTTGCGACAAGGCTCAACAAAAGAGGGCACTACAACATTTACTACGCTTTGGACAATGCGGCTCCTGCACGAATTCGTGCTTGTTTACTTGTTTGGCAGGTACTTTGCTTTACATAATCACTCTTGGAGATATAAGGCATTGAAGAATGTGTCCGGAATTGAAAAATCTTATACATTGTAAATGTCACACTTTTGGACCCCAAATTTATAGAATGACCCATATACCTACATGGACAAAAATGGCATTTTTAAATGGCATCTATCTACATGTTGTAAACAGCAAGCACCTATTGTCATTGAAATCTGGCTAATTCACTTTAAATAATTAGTATATTATGACTGGTCCGAGCTTTTTGTAACAAGCCTCAATTCTGGACTATTAATGTATCGGATATAGATGACATTCGTTGTTGTGAACTTCAAGTTTTCTTGGCTAGTTTAGAATAAACCAACGTAATCCAATGAGCTTTTTATGCACTACAGTGTACATGTATTAATAATTTTCTGTCAACACCCAAACATTTGGTGCACAGGATCAACTTCGGAGGAAAGATGGTAATATAAGCATCCCCCAAGGTAATCAAATCAATCCTGTGCATCAAGTCTGTCATTGCCGCGCATTATGCTTTTGACAATGAGAGACTTTTGAGACACTGGTGGCAGCAGACATGCTGGTCCCTTTCCATTGTTCTCACTGGCCGTGCGCACGCTCGGAACAATGCGCGCACGCTCGGAACAATGCGCGCACGCTCGGAACAATGCGCGCACCAGTACACCTGCTGCCACCAGCATCTCAAATGTCTCCCATTTCTGATATTATGTGTCTGCCGGCGAAGACCGAGCATCCTGTGTATTTCTGAAAGATGTAAAGCTTTGCACGGTGGAATGTTGCAACAGTGAGGTTTTGGTTAACACACTGAGGTAAACTGACCACCAGCAGTAGAATCCTGTGAATGCAACTTGCAAAATACTGTCCAATGACCTAAATTGTAATTCTGCATGGAACTAGTAAAACCTAAGCAAAGTTTGAGTTGTCTAATGATTAACTGATCAATTATGAGGACAGACAGCATACTGTCAACACTGAAAACACGTTCTCACCACCATTTTTTTCAGAACCACATTTCGACGGTCCTTTGGAATTAGAAGCGCTTCTTCACACAGACCTCAACCTCATCAAAGGGTTGGTGAGTGAAGCTTCCAGTTTCGTTCAACTTCAACAGGTCTTCATTCTCCTTCCCCGGTACTTTGTAGAAGGTGTACCGGCTGAACAGCCAGCTGAAGAGTAGAAAGACTTCCTTCTTCGCGAAGTCTTCCCCGAGGCAGACACGACGTCCGGCGCTGAAGGGAAGAAAACTCTCCGGGAGTTTGCCGAACAGCTGTCCATTGTCGTTCAGAAAACGTTCTAAAAAATGTAATAGAACAGCACTCAGATACTGATGGCAGGCAACATTGTAAAAGTTTACTAGCAAAAATTCACAGGCATTCTCGGGCAAAAATCAATCCCACGACTTCCTGCTAATTAATGCAGACATCTTGAGCATGTCAGGGCCGGCTGACTGATGAGTCCAATATAACAGCAGGTACAGTGCAATCAGTGTCAGATATTGAAATGGCATTTACCCTGATTAAAATAAGTTCATACCTGGTCTGAATTTGTCTGGCTCCTCCCACTCGTTAGGGTTGAAGTGAAGAGCAAGATGGTTTATCATTACTGTGGTATCCTTCGGGAGTTTATAGCCGCCTGGTAAAGGAAATTATCCAAAATGGCATGACGATTCAAATTCTACAAGACACTGAATCAAGCTTGAAGGATATCTTATGATTCTTGTATATTTGCGACAGAGGATCGGAGACCGCAAAATGTGTACGGAAAATGAAGGAACATACAGAAGGGACGACCAGTGAGAGACTTTTCAAACACAAACTTCAATAGTATCCTCACCGCATGTAGGCATGTAATATGCACACGCATGTCCAAAACTAGATTAGTGAATGTGCAAAAACATACTGTAAGCCTTAAGTTCTTTACGGTGCAGAAATTAACATTCATGAGAAAAAAATATAGCCTGAGCAATGCACAAAATGAAACAAGTCTTACGCTTTCCAATATCTTACATAAATCTAGAGGGAAAATAATTGGGCAATGCATTTCTGTAAGACAATGGCTACATGTAGATCTAGTCCGTAATAAGTGGGCGTAGTTTTTGTTGGAATTACATGATACTTACAAAATGGATCATGATGTGGCAAGATTTAGAAATATTTCCCAACAAGCACAAACCGGTTAGATAACATGGAGGAGCAAGAATGAAAAAAAGGATTTTGAAATCAGAAGCAGGGGGAAGACATACTTACACAAAGTGGTGTCATTCATCACAGCATGGGGTACACCGAGCGGTGCCACTGTGCCGTAACGGAAAATCTCCAAAATAGTGGCCTGGGTGAATGGTATGGAACCCCTGTCATCCAAGGAGGGCATTCTATCGCGACCTAAGACCTCGTCAATTTCCGCGGCGACCTTTTCCTGGACGTCGGGATGCTCACTCATGAGGAGCACTGCCCAGTGAAGAGTGAGAATGGTCGTTTCTGTTCCGGCTGGATGAAAAATAAGTCAATTGTCTTGAGTGATGTTTAAGAGTGATGAGTGAGGGGTGTGTGTAAGTGTCCATTGTGCACAAGGAGGAATGTGTTTACTCATGTCATTCTCAGTTCAACATGATGGACTGTTTGGGATCCAATATCCATTACCCTCAAAGTGTCCTCTTTCAACACAATCAAATTTGTTAGTTTAGCGTTACTTTCCTGGGGTTAAAATGTTGATTGAGTTTTCAGTCCTTACCGGATTCAGTGTGATTTTTCCTACCACATCTAAAACTGTAATTTCCTTCCCCATTTTTCATCAAGGAAACCCAGCTGAATACCAAATTATGAAGTATCTGCTCTTTAACTCATCACATGGAACGCACACGACTCCTGAAAAATCACTTAACCTTACACTGTCTTGGACACGTATAATTATGAATAGGTAGATGCTTTGTGATCCGTATCTGATCTGGGTGAGTGACCTACATGTAACATAGCACAGGCGGATCCTGTGCTATTTTTTTTTTTTTTATTTCATTTTTTTTTGGGGGGGGGGGGGAGACCTGACCTAAACTCGGGAATCATTTTGGAAAACTAACACTCCCCGCAAGCACCGGATTATCCAGTAATAGGCACATAAAACACTGTGCCTAGGGCCTACCAAAAAATTGGGGGCCTACATGTACAAAGCGAAAGCCTACAAAAATACACAAGGATTAGTTAGGCCTACTCGCGTACAAACACACAAGAACCTTTTAATAAAAAATCATACAGTGACTTTCTAGACTTTGAAAAAGCTTCTTACATTACTGGTACAAATTAAGCTTACCGCAAAAAATACATTAATTTCCTGGGAAAATCGAACTTGTGTGCAGCATGTACGTCCGGGCGCTGTGTACGAACACATACTAAGTGGGGGATATCATATCGTTTGTTCCCCCCACCCCCACTTTTTGTCGTCCCCGAATAAAAATTGTAGCCTATATTTGATTCTTTAGTTCAAAATAGTTGATTCAATTACTTCAAACTCGAAAATGATGTTTAATAATGATGATCTTTTGTTCCCAAACAAATTGGTTAAAGTGGTCAGAAATTGCCTCAGATCGCACCGCAGAGCATCTAGAACCCAAATTTTCTCTGGGCCCTTAAGCGGGCCACGAACCCCACGCCGTAAGGGCTTCGCGCTCGCATTAGTTTTGAGCACAGTATGTTCCTCCCCCCCCCCCCACTTTTAAAGTTAGACCCCCCCCCCTTTGGAAAAATCCTGGATCTGCCTATGCATAGCACTACATGTATATTGACCCTAACTACTCCAAGCTTTGCAAACTCAAACAGCAGGTTTTGTCAAGTTTTGATGGGTTCAGTACCGTAGGGCCTTGGCACCATTACTTTACATGGAGCTATGATGCCCCAATTTGTCCAAGTCCAAGGAATGTGCCATAGGTATACTGCAGTGTTAGATTTGATAGGTGATATTGGGATCCAATTCTAGTAAAACAAAATGTTTGACTCACACCGGTCTGTGTATCAAATTTATCATTTCCTCTGATGAGTCCTGAAGAAGTTACAATGTAGCTCAAAATTTTACTTGCCACAATGCATTCCACGGAATTACTGACACTTCTAGCTTGACACAATAATGCAGATGTTTGAACAATGAACATCCCAGAGTTGTATTCGAGTCCCTGCAAGTCCTTTCACAAGTCCTTTCGCAAGCCCAGTCAGAAGTCCTTTCATAAAGCCAGTCAAAAGTAACTGGATGAATAATGACAAAGGAATGCCTTTGTCACAGATCATTTGAATAGCTTGTGATTGGGATTAGGACTGGAGGGCTTGTGATGGACTTGCAGGGACTTGCTGGGACTTGTGAAAGGACTTGCAGGGACTCGAATACAACTCTGGAACATCCCCCAATACTGCCTGCCTTTAGGTATCTTCTTACCTCCAAAGATGTCGATGACCGTCTGGACGAGGTGTGTGTCGGTGAGACGGTTTGCCTCCTCCTCCCCAGCTTCAATTGCTTCCTTCTGGGTCAGGAGCAATGAGTCAAAGAAGTCACGGATGTTCTCTGAGAATGAACACGTGGCACAACAAATACATCATTAACTCCTTGCGTACGGATGATGCCAAATGCCGCAAAAAATTGCCACCAGGCCGGATGACGTCTATAGATGCCATTTTCTGCATTTTCAATCCATTGTTGGATTTGTGTGTCCATTTCGCTTGCTGCAAAACCTACATGTCACCATGGTGCCTGACTATAATAACGTACTAGGGCTGTACATTTTCGAATAATTTAGTATTCGATTATTCAAAACTGAGTTGGACCGAATATTTGAATATTCGATACTCGTCAATCAGGTTTTTCATGCAAAAGTTGCATGCAAAACACGCCGGTGTTTTACGTGCGCAGATCGATATTATAAACCGCTCGATCGGCATTCTTTTGCATATTAGCCTGTTGTATCAATTATCATTACGGTTACATACATTCTGATAACAAGAATCCAAACTCCAGCCAGCGTTTTTGCAGTAATTATTTTATATGTGTCAAGGGATTTACGGATGGGAATAATAAACCTCCGTCCACAAAAGTTACAGTTGACAAAAATGCGCCATTTGGCACTGCTAAGCACCATAACTTTTCTATTAAAATAGTATCAGAGTCGTATCTGTATGTGCATATATTTTTTTTTGAATATTCGAACCGGCAAAAAGGTATTCGAATATTCGGTTGACGATCGAATATTAGATTATTCGGTATATTCGGAACAGCACTAAACTGTACTTGAGGGGTTAAAACATTTCTATTCAGGGTTCCCACAGAAATCTGAATGGAAATTCCATGAATTTTCTATGACTTTCCATGACAGCTTTAAATTCCAGGATTTTTTCCAGGATTTTCCATTACTGTGGGAACTGGGAAACCTGCTAATGTAACAAATCTTGTTGAAGAGGTCCATCTGATTAAACGTGCATCTGTGGGAGAGTTTACTCATACCAGAGGATGAGGTCACTATTTTTGGGTAATAGACAGAACTCTTAATAGACATAATTCCTCCAAAGTAACTCACCAATAAAGTTTTGAAGAAATGTTGGTAAAAAATGGATTCCATACGAGCTATTTAATTTGGAAATCAACTAAATTATGGAATCTTTTAAGAATATTTTTTGACGTGCCGATGTAGAGACACCATGCAGTGTTTCTGATGACGACATGCTTTGATGAATATGTGGCATCCGCAAGGGTAATCGGACATGTCACATGACCTATTTTTGTCAAAATACTGTAGCTTAAAGCATATTTAATTCAAAATACCCGGTTTGCATTTGTGTTGAGACCATTAAATGTGTACAATTTGACATTTTAGTTTGGCGTACTTCTGAAAAAAATCGTGTAAACTACGTACGATATTTCATTCTCAATGCTGAATTTACAGCTCTATTAAAAAACCAAAAATAATTTTTTTTTACCATTACAAAGCTTACATTATATATTTTATTATAGAATGGAAATCTCAATTTTCAAAATTTTCAACTTAGGTCTGATTTCGCTTGCTGATGCCACATATGAAACTTTGCATTAAGACAAAAACAATTTACATACTGTCATACAGGCATTTGTGTCATAATTCGAACTGCATGGTTTCCTTCGGTCACAATCAAAATGAACGAAATTACACTCCACACTAGCCCTGTAACTTTCCACTTGTTAACCCCTTGAGTACATTTTGTTACGGGAGACGTCGGGGTGTCGCTGCGGTTCTGGCAGCAAAGCGAACCGCTACAATGTGTTTGTGCAGTTAAGCGTAACATAAACAATAATCCAACAATGGATTGAAACTGCACAAACGGCGGCAAATGGCGTCATCCGGCATGGTGGCACTTTTTTTTTACGCCATATGACATCATCCGTACGCAAGGGGTTAAGTAAGAATGGACCACTGTGTTACCTGGATCAAAGGTTTTACGGTGTTCTTCAAACTCATCATAGAAGATCTTTAAGAAGGATTTCAGGAGACGTTTGACCTTGAGATCAGAGGGAGTTGGTACGTACTCAAAGATGGTAAAGAAATCTCCCAGTAGACCGCTACCGAAGGCTTTGGTCATTTCCGTGTTGACGTTGATGAAATTCAGTAGATCCGGCTGGTTAAATTCATATCTGTTATGTAGTAAGTGTATATATCATGAGATAAGTTTTGTATTCTATTTGCGAGTTTGAAATATAGGCAAGTGCAAATAACATGTTTAGCATATCTGCCCTCTTCCATTTTCGGCAGCCACGTGTTTTTTTTAGAAGAAATGCCCGGACAAAATTTGTGGTGTGTGAGGAAGACACTTCCCACTTCATTACCCCTTCAATCAAAAGGAAAAACTCTATACTGTAATTTTTTTTTTTATTCATTGAATCTGGATACGTACCAAGAATTCTCAGGAAAAAAAAACCGAACCTAATCATTGTACCGTTTAAGATCTTATTGGGAGAAGACAGAAGGAAATGTCAGTTTTAGTCGTGGTAAGAAAATCCACAATAATTTCTCCAAGAGAGAAAACACACATAATAACGTAAGGGATAGACAACCCAATCCAAACATTGTTAATGGCAGGAAGGCAAGGAAAGAACCACTACACCAATCCATAAAGTTCTGTCATACGAGCCTGCATTAAGTACTCACTGCTTGTTGAAGCACAGGGTAGCCAGGATGTTGAACACAATCTGGCCGATCGTCCATTTAGGAGCAAAGGGCTTGTCTCCCAAATTATCTAGAATTTTGGAGACTCCTGGGGTGACGTCAAAGACAAGCTTTTCCAACTGCTCTTTCTGAGTAAAATGCCTGCAATGGAAAAACAGAAAAATAGCAAGTCAGACTTTCGGTAGCTGATAAAAACTGCCAAGGCATTAATGTTTTGACTTTCTATTTTGGTTAAATTCAACTGTTCTTAGACAATGTGGTAACCTTGTTAATCCTTCAGAAGGTTTGTAATACATTATTCAACAAAAAACACACATTAATTACCCAGTAACTAAATTTACTTTGTGACTATCATAAGAGAACCATTTCCTGTGAGATGGCTATCGCACAGAATTTGGAATTAAAGTGAACTGAATGTGTCCTGACCTCCATCCACAGAAGAAAGCTCAGCTACTTTTGTCATTTAGCCAGCGGTAGTGTAGGGAAGATGGGATTAATGTCACAATACTTTGGAGAGGATAGGAATTTCCCCTTGTTTTTCACCATAAAAGTTTTTTTTCGCTGGATTTTTGCCCATCCCGTAAATCAGCAATAGGCTTCTACTGGAGAGTTGAAAAGTTAACCGAAAATAGATTTATTTGTACAAACATTATTGTATTTGTTTAAATATTTTGTATGAATGTGTAAATATTCAGTTTTAACTAATAATATGCAGGGCCCCAATGGAAACCAGTTTTAAACTGTTTGGGCACACCCTGGGTAACGAAATGTAATAAATAAATAAATAAATAAATAAATAAATAAATAAATAAATCATCCTTGAGGGCAAAATTGAGAGAAACCAGGGGAAAAGGACAACATAAAACAACGGACTGGTCTCACTGTCCACTCTAGACAGCACATCAGAAATGGCTGCCACCAACCTTCTTGTAGAGGAAGGCACAGGATGATGATGAACTCAATTAAATAAAATTGTTATGTCTTACTGAAGTCAAGCCACCAAGTGATCAAACCAAGTCATTACAACTCAAATGTGGGTGAAGGCATTATTAATTAACCCTAACCCCTTGGGTAACTTTACTAGAAAGTATCCTGAATCCGCCAGAATCCACCTATTCTGTCATGCACAAAAAGTTGGTTTTGTTGACTGCTCAATGTGGAGGTATCCTGAATCCATCAAAATCCTGCAGTACCGCTAGGCTTACAATCCTCAATCAATCAAAATCCCCCAGTTTTCAATATGGAGGTATCCTGAATCCGCCAAAATCCTCCAAAACAGGGTTTTGATTTGGATAAATTTAGGTAGATTTGGGTTAAAAGAAATTAATAAAAACATATTGCAAAAATTCAATTACCTTATTGCAGTGTGACCCAGTTTGCGCTGGTACCTCCACTGAGTACCATAGTTGCTGAAGACTATGTCCTTGTATCCTTCACTCACCAACCCAACTGGACAAAAATCGGAGAAATACACTTCAGTATTTAAACTGGTCCAATCAAAACATTTGGTGTTCATAACATTCCACGAAAATTATTTCACCTGTCCAATAAGCATCAGCCAAGACGTTTTTCATTTTTATTTTTTTGAGAAACGAACTCTAAAGCAGTCATATGCCTAATCAATTTTTTTCCAGCAAGTCAACTCACAAATATTTGTAATCAATGAGGCAAAATTGTGCAGTTTGAAATTATGAAGCAAGTAATTGGAATGTGAATAAAACCCCACAATCCTACATGTGTACAAACGCCTCCCCAATATTTTAACTTTAAACCCCAATTATCTTAACCCCTTGAGTACGGTATTTTACGGGAGACGTCGGGGTGCCGCGGCGGCTCTGGCAGCCAAGCGAACCGCTACAATGTGTTTGTGCAGTCAAGCATAACCTATACACAATAATCCAACAATGGATTGAAACTGCACAAACAGCGGCCAATGGCATCATCCGGCCTGGTGGCACTGTTTTTTGTGCGCATATTTGCGTCATACGTACGCAAGGGGTTAAGTCAGTAGTTCTGCTGCCTATTTTAAAGGAACACATTGCCTTTAAGGCCAGCGGACAAAATGCTCATCCTGAAATTGCTATGGTTGGAAAGATCATTCAACAAAATAGAAAACAATGTATAGGACTACGCCTTAAAAATGCGTCGTTTGTTTGAAAATCATGAACTAATTTTTGCTAAAACCCCTGCCAGATGCATCAGATTGCATACTTTGTCACATTGACTTGTGTGCAAAGTGCAGCAAAGTGGAGCTGTCACCACAGATGCATTGTGCTGCGTCTGGCAGGATTACACATACATGTACATGTAGAATGCCATGGCCTAATGGTTACGGTGTTCGACTCATTTACGATGGTACGTGGGTTTGAACCCTGCCAAGAACACGGTGTTTGTGCCCTTGGGAAAGACACTTAACTACAATTTCCTCTCTCCACCCAGAAGTATAAATGGGTACCTGAGAGGGTCGAGGCCAATTGAGCACTGATATCAGGTGCCGCATGGTCCAGGGCCTGATGAACGGGGTAATAATTGTAAAGCGCTTTGAGATCGTTGATACGATGGAAAGCGCTATATAAGCATAACAAATATTATTAATTATTATTCCCAACGGTCTGACTTTTCCCAAAGCAAACTTTGGTCCCCTGAAATTACTTTTGTCAATGATTTTCAGACAAACAGCACACTTTCAAGGGAATCTTTTCAACCACAGCAAATCTTAGGATGAATACTTTTGTAGTCCAACTGGGCACCTCCCAGGAAACGTCTCTCTTCAATAATGTCCACTGTTGCAAAGTGTACCAGAATATGCTTGGGGCCGACCAGCAAACTCCACAGCTTTCTTGATCAGTGCCTCCTTGACAACATCCACGGTGTTCAGCACGACCACATCACCGCTGGCAAACTTCAGGGAGTAAATCGCTCCATATTTCTTCCAGAGTTCTTTGAAGACTTGGTGAGAAGACTTTGCAAAGAAGAACGCTGAAGAACCAACAAAGAAAGATTAAAATAATTCCAGTATTACAAAAAAATTTTTTTAGGCACAATTAATAAATGTATATTGTGTACACATTTCTGTTCCGAAAGATTTTACTTATAATACCCAACCAAAATTAGTCACCAACTTCAAAATGCTGGAAAATATTATAAAATAACGGTGCATTCATGTTCAGAACTTTAAACAAATGCCACAACCTTTATTTTTGAGAATTTTGTGCAGTATAGAAGGTTTATGTTCTCTGTGTTTGATGTTCTTGGCACAATGTATGGTCACTCAAAGCATTCCTTGCTCAGTTGCTCTAGGCTCAAAATGTTCACATACATGTACACGATACATTTTACCTTAATTTTTTAGACAGTTGTTATTTTGCCGTGAACAGGCATCATCTTATTTTAGCTACTTGACCGGGCACAGCACTGAACATGCGCAGTGAGTGTTTTGGGGAACTCAATTTTTACCATAACGTATTTATTCTGGTTCCATGCCTTCATTGTTGTTCTGACTTCGTATTCACGATATGGGAATCAGACCAAATGCAATTTCGGAGTTTATTTTCCTTTAAAAAATCCTCCAGAGAAAAAAATGCCAAGGCCAAGTAAAATATAGGTTTTTTTTAAAAGGAAGGAGGAGAGTCTTTTTCTTTTCAAGATGACGCCATTCTTTTATAAATGTCCGACAACCGTAGGTTTTTCAACTGTTCTAAGACACAAAAATGAAAAAGACATGTTGGACAACAAATTGAACATAAACAGTGGTTTTAATAATTTTATTATTGTATTGTATTTTCCAATTGATCGGTTGACATTTTGGTGTTTTTCACCTCATTTTTTTTCACTGGTAAATTTTTTTTAAAATCTAGGCGGCCCCAAAAAAGAAACAGGTGGGGACGCTAAACATGTTTTTTTTTACTTTGTCTTATTATCTGCAATTACCGGTAAATCAGGATTTGATTTAAAACAGTAGAAAAAAAAAAATAATTCTTACTTTTTGGAGAAAAAATACACACCAGAGCTGTTGCTTATGAGTCGCCAGCGTTAACCACCAGCCAACTCGGCAGGAAGAGCAGTTTATTGTTTGAGCTCGCGGATTTCACGGCTGAATAGCAGTAAAAAGGCAAGACCGGTTCACGGCAAATTAAACACTTCGTATTTTTTATGGATTTTGCTGACATCATATTCATACATTACATGTATGTATCTAGGCCTAGCGATTGTGTAGTGTAGGGCCCCTCTTTAGTTTTGATCAAAATAGAGTCAAGGGTATTTTTTCTCATTCCAAAAAGACCTTTTTAACCTAAAGCAGACTTCTCTTAATTCAATCTTTTTTTGTAATTTTGAACAGTTTATTGCGGTAGAAAATGCAATTTTCTTACACGCTTTACGGTTTTGCCCGTTTACTGTGCGTCGCGGTGATCGCCATCTTTATTTTCGCGTTGCGTTTTTTCATCTTCATCGCCGCTTTACCCCAAAATATTCCTCAAAAACTAAAACCCTGCCCTTTATCTACAGCATACCTGGTAATCGTTACCTTTAGGACCCTGTTTCTAAGAGAATGAAGGAGACAGTTTATGTTTCGGAACTTATATATTTTGCGATGATACAGGCAGGAAAAATCACTCTGTGTGCTTGAAATCATCTAAATAGTTCGCTAAGATATCATGTTGAATATGAGCAAGCTTAATTTTGTGGAAAGATGGCAGGGTTTTCGATTTATGAGGGAAATTATGGGGTAAAACCGCAATGTCTCTGACTGCAAACAAAGGTAGGAAAGTCACATTTTCTTTGAAAGTGCATTTCAAAATTACAACAAACATGAGTTAATCTGAAGAAAAAATACTGCTTTAGCCTACAAAATTCACTTTGGTACTGTAAAGTCATCTGCAAAAGTCAGTTTTGAATGGAACTCGTAAAAAAAATAGAGGTTTCCTAAAGGCTAAAGGTAACAATTGCCGCATACCTGTTGGTATACAAATAATGAATGTTTATGAGCTCAATGGTAAGAATAATTTCGTTTGATGGAACCATGTGATAGAACTTTTTTGGCGGTGCGGGTTCGCATCGTGCGATGGAACAAATAATTCAATGCACGTGATCGACGATCCACCAATCAGATGGCTGGGATTTATTCAGGTGTTGTATAATTTGTAATGTCGCTAACTAGTTTGACACTGACAGTTCCATTAACCTAAAAGTGGATTTTTGTTCCCTGGCCTTGGATAGGAAACAGGGCCCTACACTACACAATCACCCTCGGCCTAGCTTGAAAATTCCAGCTCTAGGCTAATGACACGTGAGATTCGCCATCTAAATGGCAAATCTCACGTGTCATTAGCCTAGAGCTGGAATTTTCAAGCTACCCTAGGCCTTAATAATAGTACTGCCCTAGATTGAATAGGCTAGCCAAAACTTTGCAAAAGGCCTAAAGCAGTAAGGAAAGAGTTCCATATCCGGACATCGCTTATGTTATACCTCGTGCACAAAGTCTATGGGCCATGACAGAAAAAATCAAAGTATTTTCAAAGAATAAGTTGAAATTTTTTCCCTTCTACTTCTAGTCCTATTTCGTGTTTCTTTATCAGATTTACACTTAGTTTTTGGTCGTTTTAAAGTCAATTATTAGGGAAAATAAGTGCTGTCCGGATATGGAACTCTTTCCTTTGCTGTTTCTGACCACTTTTGATGGGGGTATTTATATTTAAAGTAAAATCTTTCCGCCGGAGTTCAGCACACAACTCACCGGGGATGTTACCGAGGATCGGCCATGCAGTCGGGCCGGGCGGGAACCCCTCGGGCCGCCTGCTGCTGCGGTACAGCGCATAGGCAATTAGCGTAGTCAACGCAACCAGAACCGTGGTCACGTTCAGGTACAAATCACTCAAGGCTTCCATCTTCTTCACCTCAGCATTCGAGTAAACTGATCGTCTGGTCACTCTCTAGGGCAGGGGTTTGAAGACCAATCGTTAGATATATTGCCACCTGAAATGCCTGATAAAACTAATAAAAGTGCACTCCCTTTTTCCGAGGCAACAGACGTATGACTGAGTATGACCAAAGATACTATAGCGCCGCTATACGATCTTTGGTATGACTATGAGAGTTCGAGCATGACATGACACCAAACCACCGTGGCTAGCTAGGCTAGGCGCGGCCGGCTGCGCTGAAAATGCGCATGGGGCCGGGGAATGTGCAAAAGCCATATTGGCCTTTTTTCAGTCGTCACATTGCGTCAGAATACGGATCGGGAATTCCCGATCGTCCGGCCCATGTGTAGTCTTGGTTCAAGACGTTACTGTCTAATACTTGTCATCAACAGAGGGCGCAATTTACAGGCTGTCACCGGCAGGAGGCTAGGCTAGGCTAGGCCAGGCGTGCTTGCGATCAATCACGGATGTACAGTAACGTCTTGGATATTCTTACTTTTGAGGGCGGGACCCGACTTATTTTGCCCCAATTATGCAAAATGCGCCTGCGGTCGACGCGACATGCAATATATATATACCGTTTGAAAAAACACGTGGATGTACTGTGTACAAAAGCCACTTGTACAATGTACATGTACATATCCACATATGAACACTGTGGATACATGTATAGTTTGAATAACTTGGAGTTTCTGCCGTGATCTTGGGGGGGGGGGGGGGGGGGGGAGGGGGAGGGGGGGAGGGGGGGGGGTGAAGGGGTTGGGGGTATCATGAAATTTTCAAAACCAACCAACTGAAAATTTCGAAGGGGGGGGGGGGATTGGACACTACGCTGTTTATTACACATGTATTAATTATGGTCCATACACAAACCCAAATTTAACCCTCTTTCCGACAATTCTACTGTAATTTCCATGTGAAATTTATAATTACCTCCTGGTCTATTTTAATGTTTTTCTTCTGTCTGGTTTTATTGTCTTGGGGTGATCTTGTCATAAAGTGTGTGTGGGTGGAGATATATTCCCCATCCCCACAACCCCGAAATCTATGTTTTTGCCTTTACTTATCAACACTTCTTCTTGTCGACAATTTTTTGGGGGATTATATTTAACTATAAAAGTTGGGCTATTATATGTACGCCGTATGTATCACCATTTGTTAATCCTTTCTGATATGTTTGTATAAAAATTGTTGTTTAAAAAAATAAATAATTGAAACTGATCAATTATGACTGTAATGAAATCAATTTTGATTGTAGTTCTTTTAATCCCAGAAGAATGGGTTTGCAATTTCAATTATGACGGCAGCACATCCCGGCACATTTAGATTGTTAAAACAAAAAAGCATCAATTCATGCATTACCGCACCAACTACGCTTTTAATGGTACTTAATATGGATTACCAGGCACATAAACATTTACTCACCCAGTGCTATAAAAACTTCAAGAATTGCCAGTGACAGAGAAATTTGTCCCATGCTTCGATCGTTTCTCTGGTTAAGAACCTAAAAGGGTTTAACATGACACAAATTAGCCTTTGAAATATATACTTTCATAAAACCCATTTAAAGGTAGTGTACACGATTGGTAATTCTCCAATTTTTGTTTTACTGAATTATTACGAAATATCGTACTAGACTGTAAGCCTAGTAGTCTCAATCATCCTGTGAAAATATGGCACCAGGTGTGCTGTCGTTGTCAAGAAAAGTGGAAATTTATATCGTCTTCCAACGATTTCCAGCTGGAAATCGTTGGGAAAAATGCCCTGTAGCCTTTAGTCAAGGCGCGCTTGGCTACCCGGACGAGTGGCGCGCTGGACATGCTGGCATTCAGGGCGCGTCACATGTCCAGCTAGTAGCCACGCGCGCCTTGACTAAAGGCTATCATACGCCCGACGGTTGAAAACAAGGGCCGTTTTTCTCTCGGTTTTTTTGCCATTCAACAACGCAAAACTTTGAACAGGTGAGTGGAACGATATTTCCTATAACATACTAACCCCCAAATTCGCCCATTTTTGAAAATTGCAACAATGACCAATCATGTACACTGCCTTTACATTTAGTGGATTTAAATGTAGATTTAGCAAGTGGTCCCAAAAGTTGACTTCATCAAATTTGCAAATGCAAATATTTTCCAAGCCCTTTATCCAAAGTTAAAGTGACCTAAAAACACCTTAGGCTGTTCTACCAATAAAAATAAAAAATATATTTTGCCTTTCATCATGATGTCCTGGTACTTCGACTGTGAAAATTACTCACTCAATAAAAAATATACTGACAGTGCATCTGCCTTATAATTATCAATTAGTTATAGGTTTAACAATAGTCTATTTTGTATTAAAACGTGCCAGCGACAGCTATTATGTCGTAATCATGTTACATTAATTAGCTGTGAACCCGGATTGCTCTGGTCGTCTATGCTTGATTACTACATTTAGAGCGGGGACCTTTCCCTTAATATAGAGTGACAATAATGCCCTCTTTCCACTTTGCAGGCACTTTGCCTGAATGCCAAAATGTATAAAATCATCCAGTTTATGGCGAAGTTCGAGCGATGACTCACGGGTGCCGTAATTCGAAGTAGTCCCCTTGTGCAGCGATACACCGCTCCCAGCGCTCCTGCCATGCTTGGAACGCTCCCTGGAAATCCCGTTCCGTATACGCGTAAGCGCGTCAAGCACCATCTGCTGAATCTCCTCCACAGTTTCAAAACGGCGACCCCTTCAGCTTGAACTTCATTTTGAGGAACAGAAAGAAGTCGCAGGGAGCCAATCCGGCGAGTAGGGGGTTGGGGAGCGACGATTGTGTTGTTGCGGGCGAGAAACTCGCGCGTTTAACGCGCTGTAAGCGGGCGCGTTGTCATGTTAGAGCAACCAATTGCCAGCGCGCCACAGTTCAGGCCGTTTGCGCCGAATGTTCTCCCTCAGACGCCTCAGAACGGTGCAGTAGAACGCAGCGTTGACAGTCTGAGCCTGGGGAGGAATTCACGGTGCACAACACCGCGAATGTCAAAGAAAACGATGAGCATGCTCTTGGTTGCGCTCCTGACCTGACGCGCCTTCTTCGGTCTTGGAGACTGCAGGCTCTTCCACTTCAAGGACTGCTGTTTGGTCTCTGAGTCGTAGTCGTAGACCCAACTCTCGTCACCGCTGACAATCCTCGACAATGGGTCATCCCGGGCCTGTTGACGGAGACAGACTTCGACACGGTGCTGCTTCTGCTCAAGTTTCAGGTCCATGGTGAAATCGCAAATGCGCACGTATGGGTGTCACAAAAATGCTTGTAACACAGGTGCTGATGTTGATCAAGGAATACTTACGAAAGTTACTGCTTATGCACATTATTGTGCTGCGCTCCGTTCGTTTGCAACAGGAACAGTCTCTGAACTTTTTGATCGCACCTCGTACAAGCCTGCCTTTTGCGACTATTACGCCATTCTGTTAGTTGCCCGGTGAGAAAGTAAACAAATCATACCAAAGGCCCTGCTCTCTGCAGACGTTTCTTCACTTTTCATTATTGATAAATCAAGCCTCAATGATACACATTTATTTGTCTCCTTCAATCTCTAGTTGGGCCAATTATAGTTGTTTATAAGTAAACGACTAGACGTTGGAGTCACTGTACCTCACAAAATGATTTGATCACAGCACAACATGAAAGAAATAGATCAGTTCGATTCAGAAAAATGATCTGGGCGATTCAGAAAAAAGGATCCATCGTGTGTTGGCTTGTTGGTTTTGATTTTGAATTTCGATTAAATTTGTCTAAAAAAGACAACTTTAGATATCCTAACTGTCGTATCATTTCTAGGCTGCACTTATAATTAAAGACACAAATCGATGGGTCATAACTTTACGTGTACCATTTTCACAATAATAAACCAATCATTATGCTTTGCCCGCCCACGCTCACACACTGATGTAGATGCTACCGAGGTATTCCAATTGTCCCTCTGATCGCTTCTAGTGTGTGTCCTTCTCATTGGGGTTTGTACACGTGTTCCAACAGACGACATCTTACCAATCGAGGACCTATTGTCCTCTCATGTAATTCTTTTGCTCCCTGTCTTTGATACACACCATCAAAATGCGCACATTTACATTCACTGGGCTAATTTTAAACTGCTTACAAGGTTTTATCGTAAAGTTGGGCGTGACCCCTGGCTCACAGCATTTACACTGCTCATTCACCCTGCACACTTGCCCACACACATCCAGCAAAGCTAATACGCATCGCTGATTGGTCCGCAATAAAAACCTACACGATGACGTCGGGTCAAATCCAGCTGAGTCCCTAGCTACCGAACGACGTTAAAAGGCATGCTAAAATCGTGAACAACATACCTTTTCGCAGTGTCAGTGTAGTACGGTTTTACCTATCGGAAGGCTTGATCTGAAGAGTTCAGGAGACGGCAAAATTACGGAGCCGCCTAGACAACTAAAACAAATAGCGTGGGGGTTACATCGGGTTTTTTTCTCAGTGGCGAGTTGAAGTGTGTTTTTGCGAAAGGAAAGAAAATATTGTTTGATTTTTCCATTTTCACTCAAATTGTTAAATAATGAAATAGTTGTCCAGAAAGCTTATTTATTCAGGATTATTTTTGTACATAACTTATCTATTTAGCGTAATTATTAATATTCGTCGCAATTTTACGTCATTCGTAAGACGAGTCATTTCTGATGGGTCAATGTTTTGCGTGTGTAGTCAATACTTGTGCACGAAATGTGTATACGGGCAGGCAAAATCGTGGAAATACATGTACGACGAGATTTCAATTTATTCTGATTTTCCTGGGGAAAATACGATCAGATGTTGTATATAGATCAGGAAGTACACATGAATTTCAAATAGTTTAGATTTATTATTTCATTATGTATAAACTTTAATACTCACTCAACCGCAAAGACAGCATTGGTCCGTCGCGCTGACCTCCTGTGTCCACGTCGAACAGCTTGGTTCCATCAGGCACTCTCTATAGCTACCTCACTTGGTCGACCCAGTTGGTCAATCCAAGGTCTTTTTGGGCGACCTCTGGGCCTTATTGTCCAGCCGGGAGCTGGGGGTTGACCTTTCCGGGAGTCGATAGCGATGTTGAGTGCCTTCAGCCAGACGTACAACGTGGCTGAAGAGGGCACGACGTACGTCGGTGATGGATTAGGAAAGCTATCGGGGGCTGTTGTGTTCTGCGAATGACGTTGTTGTTGTTGTTGTACTGACAAAGTCAGACCAGCGAATGCCAAGCTGGATAGATCTCTGACACCTTTGATGAAATGATTCCAGCATGCTTAGATCGCATTTGAGGAGGGTCCAGATTTCTGACCCATACAGTTGGACAGGAGTAACACATGTCCGGTATATGTCCAATTTGGTGGTCAGTTCAGCTTCTTCAGCCTCCAAACTCTACGTAGGCTATTCATGACAGAAGATGCCAGGCCAAGCCATCTGAGGATGTCAGGTTCACTATGCCCCGTGTTGGAGATCTTACTGTCGAGGTAGACGAAGTCCTCAACTGTATCAACAGGTTGACCGCTGACCAGGATGTTGGACAGGGAGTTGTTGGAATTTGGCTTCAGAATTTGGATCCTTTTTTTCTGCCAGGGGATGTTGAGACCGAGATTTGCAGCCTCGCTCTGGAATGACTCGAGGGCATTCGTAAGATCTTCAGTTTTATATGACTGAGCAGGGCGACGTCATCATCATAAACTATGTCAGGGAACTTATTCTGTTTTCCTTCCTCCATGTGCTGACCGATGGTGATACCTGTACCTACAGTGACCCTATCAAGAGTCCAGTCCATGGCACGGCAGAACAAAGAAGGTGCCAGGATGTATAGCCCTGCCTGACGTAGACGCCAGATCGTGTTAGGAAGCTCTCAGAAAAATTACTTCCTTGGCGCACCTATAGCAGTGGTGTCAGTGTGGAGATCTTTGATGAAGACGGTCGGGAACCCCTATACCATGAAGGGCTTTCCAGAATACCGATGTCGACCGAGTCAAATGCAGCCTTCAGATCAACATACATTAGCAGGCCACGGATAATGGTTTATTGAACTCTTGATGCAAATCACACAGAAGGCGCAGGGCGCATATGATGCACGATATGGGGCAGAGGGAACCCCCCCCCCCCCCTCTTTTGTGTTGGTCATTGTGTTCCCGGAATCTCAGGAATTCTTTTTCAGATCTCTAGGGGGATGTGTTAAGTAACAATAGTCTGGAGAGTGTATAGGGTATAGGAGTAGTATGGTAATTGCCGCTTCTGGGACATTTCCTGTTTTTTCACTTTTCTCTCTAATTTTGCTGTGGGTACATACATCAAATTTTAAAAAAACCAAAATAGTCTAAAAATCGCCCAAATTTTATTTTAACTTTTGCTGGGTACCTATACACCAAAATTTGCACAAAATCAAGAAAATGGAAAGTGTTTTCCATATCCCACAATCGTACTAAATCTCCGGGGCGACCGGGCTCTGCTCCTAAAATAACACAAGCCAAAAAAAATTAAATAATTTTTTATTTTTTTTATAAATATTATATTACCATTATAAAAGATGGAGACACAACCCATGATTCGAGGATACAATAAATGGAACAAAAAATCTTTAAAAAGATATACCGATAACTATGACTTAACTTTAGGATCGCCAACAGGACGCCGTAATACGTATATCAGGCGAGATTATATTCGAGCTATAAAAAGAGAAGAAGAAAAATTTAAAAATTTGAGAATACGATCTAAAGCTTCGTTAGCGCGACTCGTACGTGATAAAAATATTCGAGTCGTACCAACGGGTAGAAATGGTCGAGCGATAAAAAAAGATTACGTCGAAGCTATAAAAAGATTTAAGGAGCAAAATACTTTTCGAGAAGCAGAATTTCGAGAGGCTAGAAGATTTGAAAACAGTTATCGAAATTTGGAACTGATTTATCGACGATCCGGAGCAATTTTACAACACCCATACGTCTATGATAAAAAACAAAATCGTCGCTGAATTAAGAGAAATAAAAACGATGAAACTACAGATCGCTATGAAAATAAAGTATGTAAAAAAATCAGGCGTTGAGACTACAAAATCAACCGCTACTCATTTTAGTTATCAAAATCGAGTCTTAAACAAGAGCGAGATAGCTACGACTATCGGTAAACAATACGAAATGATATTATCTCAGATAGATAAATATACGAATGAAGGAAGTGGTTGGACTATAGATAAAATAGTCGCGTTTTACATTAACATAAACAGAGTTAACCCTCTGGTAGGCGCTTCTTACGTAAAACTACCCGAGTATGTAGCTAACAAACACGCAACCGTCAACATCAAAAATGAAGATCAAGAGTGTATAAGATGGTGTTTAAGAGCCGCCCTAGGTATATATACCGATAGAGTTAAAAACCAATTAGCAACAAACCCAAAGTACAAATTTCGAGGAAATAATCCATCTACTTATAAAACCGATGACGGGTTAAACTTCACCAACATAGACTTCCCCACACCCATAAGTCAGGTAGCGAGAATAGAAAGACAAAACGATATAAGTATAAACGTGTTGGGATACGACGCAGACTGCAAAAATAAAACCTATCCACAAGATAAAAGGGGCTTGATATATACGCTATATTTATCTAAAAGACCATACGATATAGAAACTATCAGTTTGCTATTATATGACGGTCATTATTGTTGGATAAGCGACTTACCTAGATTCTTATTTGGGGTTACCAATAGTCAACATCGTAAACTGTTTTGCTTAAGATGTTTAACGCATTTTAGTTCGAAAGAGAAGCTGGACACACACATAAAAGATTGTGAAGGAATAGACTCTGCTTTATCTACCGTTAAAATGCCGCATGAAAATGCGAACAAATACTTGGACAAAAGCAAATTAATGTTTAAAAACTTTAAGAATTTACAAGATGCACCCTATGTCATATACGCGGATTTTGAATCTATCTTGGTACCCCGTACGAGCGTAGCTACGCAAGTACCAGAGGGTAAAATCGCAACGCACAAAGCCTGCGGTTATTCGTACGTTGTAGTGAGATGCGATGGCCGACAGATCAAGCGAAAGACTTATAGAGGTGAACGCGCTATAGACAATTTTATAACCTCGTTGCAAGAACTCGAACCTAAGATTAATGAATTACTAGCCCGCATTAAGCCGATAATATATACGCTAAAAGAAGAAAAAATTCACCTAAACTCTAACGAGTGCTGGATTTGCGAAAAACGAATTTTACCAAATTACTCGTGTAATTGCCTGTGCTGCAAACCCGTAGAACCTAAAAGTAAAAAAGAACTGGAAGAATACACGTACGAAAACGAAAAGGGATACGTCGAGAAAACATGTATGTTCTGCCAAAAGAAAATTAACAAATTTCGAAAAGTAAGAGATCATTGTCACACTACGGGCAAGTACAGAGGAGCCGCGCACGCTTACTGTAATCTTAAATTACGAGTAAAACCCGGTGAAACGAAAATACCGGTCGTCTTTCACAACTTAGAAAATTATGACGCGCACTTGATCATGCAGGGTATTTCCAAGTATCAACGAGATATCTGGTGTATACCCAAAAATTCAGAAAAATACATTTCATTTTCGATCGGTCAATATAGATTTATCGACTCGTTTCATTTTATGTCTAGCGGTCTCGACAAATTGGTAACGTCTTGCCCGAGAGACGCTTTTAGGCTACGTTATGGCGAAGAGAACGCGGACCTCTTATTACAAAAGGGTGTATATCCCTACGAGTACATGGACAGCTTTGAACGATTTAGCGAAGCTACTCTACCGCCTAAACACCATTTTTTCAGCGCTCTAAAAGACAAACATATAACGGACGAAGACTACGAAAGAGCGCAACGAGTATGGCGGACATTTGATATAAAAAACATGGGCGAATACCACGACTTATACGTAACCGCGGATACTCTATTACTAGCCGGCGTATTCGAGAATTTTAGGCAAATGTGTAGAACGAATTACAAGTTGGATCCAGCCAACTACTTTACGGCACCGGGATTAAGTTGGGACTCTTTATTAAGACATACTAAAATAGAATTAGAATTATTAACCGATATAGATAAACATTTTTTTTTTTGAAAAAGCAAAAAGAGGAGGAATATCGAGCGTTGGTAGTACGCGCTATGCCAAGGCCAACAATAAGTACCTGAAAGATTACGATCAAGATAAACCCGATTCGTATATTCTCTATCTAGACGCCAACAACCTCTACGGATGGGCCATGAGTCGACCGATACCTTACGGAGGATTTAAATGGGTCAATACGAGTCAATTTACCCACGATCGCATCATGGCGTTAAAAGATAAGGCTCCAACGGGATATATGTTCGAAGTTGACCTGGAATATCCAGCCGAACTACACGATCTACACAACGATTATCCTTTAGCCGCCGATAATATAATCATACCTGAAGAATGGTTATCGGAGTATCAACGAGAGTTGGCGAGTGATATAGGAGATGGAGCTAAGGTAAAAAAATTAACAGGTACGCTGTATCGCAAAGAAAAATATGTATTGCACTACGTCAATTTGAAACAGTGTTTGAGGCTAGGTCTAAAACTAAATAAAGTACATAGAGCGTTACAATTTAAACAAAAACCTTGGATGAAATCGTACATCGATAAAAACACGCAACTCAGAACGAAAGCAAAGTCGGATTTCGAAAAAGACTTTTTCAAATTAATGAACAATTCCGTATTCGGCAAAACGATGGAAAATGTCAGAAATAGAATAGATGGTGCGCTACTGAGAAACGATCAAGTAAAAGAATACAAAGAGATGGTTTCTAAACCTTGTTACAAGTCTACTACAGCGTTTAAAGAATGCGGTCTCTCATTCGTGGAATCGTACAAAAAGAAAACGTATTTAAATAAACCCATCTATTGCGGCGTTAGTATCTTAGATTTATCGAAGACTCTAATGTACGACTTTTATTACAGCCAATTAAAAAAGACGTATGGCGATAAAGTAAGATCGATGTATACAGACACGGACTCGCTGCTTTTGATTATCTATACGAAAGACGTTTATCGGGATCTAGAAAAACAGTCTGACTCGTACGATTTTAGCAACTACGAGAAAGACCACTTTTTATACGACGATACAAACAAGAAAGTTATCGGCAAGTTCAAGGACGAATGCGGGGGAAAAGTCATAAGCGAAGCTACTTGCATCAGATCTAAGATGTACTCGATTTTATACGGGGAACACGATATTACTCCCTACGAGAGTAGCTACGACTGTATAAAAAAGGCCAAAGGCGTAAACCGAGTGGTTATAAACAACGATCTATCTTACGAAAAATATAAGCGATGCGTTTTATCGAACGAATGCTATTCAAACAAGATGATTCGTTTTGGAACTGAGCGTCACATGATTTACACGGAGGCTCAAGTCAAGCAATCTTTAAATCCTTTAGATACGAAGAGATATATTTTACCTAATGGTATAGACACTCTGGCTTATGGTCATCATTCTAACCTTTAGTCTATTCTAGCCAGAACAAGACGATCGATAAATATCTACTCGAAAAATAAATGTCTTATGGTTATTCTCGATTAACTCGCCGTCGCAGTCTCTGAAAGAAAAACTCAGTTCGGGTATTTTACTCCTAATTAGCGATATAACAGTTTTTCTTTTATTCTGGACAGTCGCCATTACATCCGAATCGGCCCCAATATAAGTAATCGGTATAACGTCTAACAAGTGCGTGCTCTTTCCGTTATAGAAATTATTAGACGTAGATAACTGATTGCAATGTAAAAAAATTGTATTCACGTAATTTATATTATAATGTCCTACAAGTTCACCATCAACATTAGGGAACCAATTATGGGGTAGACCCAACACTTTTTGAGTATATAGCTCGAAATCAATATAAACATATTTACCTTCCAATATTATACCGGCATTAAAAATAATCTTTTTATTAATCTTGTCTACGGAAACTACGATCAATTTTAATTTATTAAATTCAGCTATTAACTCATCGATAGTATAATTTCCAGGTGGAATTACCGTTTCGCCGTTTTGGTTACTCGCCGTATCGGTGCCATATATTCGCCATCCTATAGTCATACGTTGAGCTATATTAAAAAAACCTACGGTAAATATCGCGTTGTTTAAACTCATGCAGTAATTTCCCTCAGAGTTATCTATAGGTTTTGACAATCTAAACGTTCGTTCGTTATCAAACATTTCAAAAACGTGCGATTCCATTTTATTTAAGCTTACAAAAGCTTTAAAAAATCTTTTAAAATTTACCTATCGTCAAGTTAAAACTAATCTTTTTTCCTCGATTATTGATTAAATCGCCGTCTCGGTCTCTGATACTAAAGCCAAGTTGGTTTATCTTATCACCCACGAGTCTACGAGCGGTTAATCTTGCACGCTCGATAATCGTATCATCTCTTTTCGTTATCGGTATAACGTCTAGCAAATGCGTTCCCCTTCCATTATAGAAATTATCAGACGTAGATAACTGATCGCAATGTAAAAAAATTGCATCGACAGGCATTGTATTATAATGCCCTACATAATCTACGCCAAAAACTAAGTTTTTGACCGTTATCCCCAACAATTGTTTAATGTTTTTATCAAAGCGTAGAACGTTATTTTCTTCCGTTACATTTAAAGATATTTTTTTATTAAGTTTATCTACAGAGACTTCTAACCAAACTAATTTACTGAGTCTCTCTTCGATCCAATCTATATCGTAATATCCAGCAGGAATATCAATTTTACCATCCGTTCTACCCGTTTCTTTACCAGTGTTTGGATCGACTTGATGTATAAAATAGAGAATTTCGCTATTACTAGCCATGTTGTAGAAGCCCGCGGTTAGTATCGCGCTGGTTAAACTCATACTGTAATCCCCCTTTGAGTTATCTATAGGTTTTGACAGCCTAAACGTTTGTTCGTTATCAAACATTTCAAAAACGTGCGATTCCATTTTATTAGAACAAAAAAATATTTGGTTTATTAAAAATAAAATGAAATTTTTAGATATCGCGAATCTAGCTGCCCGCGTAGGGCGTACGCAAGCACAAAGCGTTAGCAACAAGCACGAAGCGATAAGCCCGGCTCTAGATATAATGAATCTAGTTAGAAATCAAGACGACTCAACGACGAGCGACAAGTACGAAGCGATTACCCCTGAGAGTACCCCGTTGAACATGCACTTGAGTCAACCTAACATCATCGTAAACGCCAACAACAACAGGTCTTTTATCGCTCGACTAGTTGATATATTTAGCGCTTATAAAATGTCTGACGTAAAACACGACGAAGTGGTCAAACGTTACGCATCGGACCCCATGACGTTTTATCAAAATCAACTCAACTTTGCATTTTGGTGCGCGACTTCTGGTTGCGGCGTAGGACTAGAATCGTTGCTACATAAAAAACCCGTAATATCGGCTTTATTCAAGTTTCACGTATATTTCACGATCAGAAAGATACTATACTTTCTAAAATGCCCTGTTCCAAATGACAATATATTCGACAATCTAAACAATAACATCGATAAAGGCGCTTATAGCGATATTTGTCGATATTTTAATGTCGATCCAAACTCAAGTTTTAAACAGACCGTAGACTTAACTTCTGGAGGATTAGGTACCGCTTATTTTTATGCGTTTAAAATAAACAAGCACTCGCCAGATATACCTTTACCCGTAGCGGGCAAAAATTATACCCCTATTAAGCTTTACAAGGTTTCTGCTGAATATGATCCGAGTACGGGTAAATATGTGACAGCTAATAAATTGTGGGAATACGATTATGAAGCTATGAACCCCGGCGCCACCTACATGGGATTTGTGGAGTCGGGCGATGCGAAACATTATAGTAAAATTACGCTCGCGTATATCAGACAATCCGCGGACGTTGTACGACTTGGTTTTAGAAATTTTATACGTCAGAAGAGCTCGTTTACCAACGTTGGTATAGAAAAAATAAACGAAAGCATTAGAACATACGTGTATGCCATGCTCGGTGCGCAAGCCCAAACAAAAACGAGCATATTAACTGCAGGTACCGGATTAGATGCGCAAAGGCAATTTGAAAATATAGTAGAAGATATCATCAACAGCCCTACGGACTTGGAATCTTCTATAACCAGATTTCAAGATTCTTTACAGTACGCTAGAAGCTCGTTAAACTTTGTGATTAGCCCAGGATTATACTTAATTCCATCAAATATGGAGCTTTTAGTCGGTATTCACCGAGGTTATAATAATAATATACAGATAGCTACACCCGGCGCATCGATAGGATTAAACATCAACTTGAACTCAGACGTCGTAGCTACACCCTCTCCCGTAAAAAAGAGTCGTGTAGTAACCCAGCAGAATTTAGACGATGTAGACGATTTAGACCCTACACCTCCGCTACCTCTAATCTCAGACGTACGCCCTACGAGCGTATCTACTCAAGTACTCCCACCGCCACTCCCTACGAGCGTAGATACTCAACCGCCAGACTCGCACGAACAAGAAAAAACTGCTTTGGTCGTTGGTTTAATAGCCGTTTCTACGCTCGGGTATCTAGCTTACGATATTTTACGTCGCTGAAGAAGGTGGTAACTCGGTATCTGACGGAACGACCATTAATTCTTTCTTAACGAACGATCTCTTGGGGCCGTTAGTCAGCCAGTACAACGCGGGCTGTCCGGGGTTCGTCGTTCTCCTTCTAATCGTATACATTTCTAAGCTCCAAATAGGATCGGTAGCTCTTCTTCTAACGTCTTTTTCGAGCTCTCCAGGAGCGTAAAGATATCTAACGATATCGTCATTTACGCTTAGCGCGACTTCGGGGCTCTTGATCCCCGAGGAACTCAATTGCTTTATTTCTAACTGAGACATAGCCGCTCTAGGAGTTAACGGTTTACCTTTCATAGTCGATATCAATCTAGTTTCTTCGTCGTTTAACGCTTTTATAACATCGGGCAATCTTTTTACCCACTCGCGGCTGCGATCGGTAGGCTCTAACATTTCTTGAGCGTATTGATGACCGAATAATCTTTCGGCTAAAGTACGATTAAATCTTTCTACTATACCTTGAGCTCTATGATTGCCAACCTCGCCTTTCTGTACTGCGACGTTGCGAGTTCGCATCAAAGTATTAAATTCAGCCATAAATTCTGTACCGGGGTCTACTTTTATCGTGAGAGGCCAAGACAAGGGTGATCTTTTGTAAATCTTTTTTATCGCCTCTACAACTTGAGTACTCGTTTTATTCGTCAAGGGTTCAGCTTCTTTATATCTAGTGGCCACATCGACGATCGTCAACGCGTATTTATATCTTTTACGTTTAACTACATCGTGAGGTAGATACAACAGATCCGCTTGATGTTGTTCATTAGGCCGCCCTATAACCTTATTGAGACTCGTAGGTCTCGGTATAAAACTGGGGGGTGGTAAATATATTTGCCACATGGCTTGTTTTCTCAACCAATTTCTAACGTCTGGCTCGGGTACGTTAGCTTTTAACGACAATTTTTGTATGGCGCCTGCACCTTTCCAATATCCTTTAGGGCTGTAAAATATTTTACTTAGTTTTGTTTCCATTTTATTTTATACTTTGTAAACATTTTAACGACTTATTAAAAATGGCGAGTGCATTAATGATGATTGGTGGAGCTCTTGTAAACGCTTTAGCGTTTAGCGGATCGAACTTTCTATTTTCGAAGATGGGTGGGTCGTCGGCTGAAGAACGTAAACGACATGATTTAGCTTTAGAACAATTAACTCGAGCTAAACAAGTGGGTGGAACAAAGAACCAAGGTTCTAGATTATCTAAACGATCGACTACATAAAGAAGCCAGGGCTCAAAAAGATTTTAGAAATGTAGATGACGCGTTGAGACTATATAACGAAGTAACCAACGAAGATATGCGATTACCTCGTGAACCTGTATTGTCAGACTTTTACGTACCCAGCGAAGGCCAAAAAGATGGTGAAATTGCATTTATCTTAGGAGGCACTGCTGTTTTAGGATTTTTAGTTTATAAGTTTGTCTAAAAGTTTTTTTGTTTTTTATTTTGTTTCGTTAAGTAAAATGAACGCAATTTATGGAAGCAAACTGAATCCACACAGAAGTTTAAAAAATCCTAGAGCGTTAAAAGGGTTGAGACAATCGATGGTTATTACTCATAATCCTAGTACCGCGTCGGCTGGCAGTCTGTTGATCGTTGAATTTCCTATGTTGAGTCAAGACGATGTAGTCGTACCGGGTACTGTACGATTAGCTTTTAATATAGACTTAGAATCTGAAGGCACTGGTGAAGACGATGCAAGAACTCTATATTATAACGTTGCCCGAAATTTAATTAGTGGCGTAAGAATCAAACTAGAAGGTAAAGATTTCGTAGCGTTTACGGATGCCGATGTATATAACGCGTATAAAGACATGTGGCGACCAGCCAGCGCGAACGATGCGTATCGAGGACTCGAAGATAGCAACGTCACGAAACTCAGAATCGGCGCTAGCGATGGGGTTGCTAGCGCGAATGGTGGAAAAGACAAAGCTATCGCCAACGCCTACGGTAACCGATATTACATTCCTCTAGATTTTGAAATGCTTACGGATCATCAGCCTTTTAGTCCATCGACGCTCAAAGACAGACTAACTTATGAATTTACATTTAACGATCACGATAGCGTAGTAAAATCTACCGATAATAACGCAAAGTATAAAATTTCGGGGTTAGATCTCGAGTTTGAAACGGTGACCAATAAAACATTGGCCGATAATATCAGACAAAAATATCGAGGTAAAACTCATTTTCTATACGAAAAAGTTCAAAGATATACGGTTTTAACGTTAAACAAGTCCGATACTACTTGGAACATTAATCTAAATCAAGCCATTAGAAGTCTCAAAGGTATACTTCTTTTATTTAAAGAATCGGCCGAAAAAGATCCTCGAATTTTTTATAATCCAAAGATCGAAAAAGTAGACGTTACGATAGAGGGTAAGCCGAATCAATTGTATAGTCAGGGCATGAAGCGTTATCAACACTGGGATGAGATTACCAAGTTTTTCGGCGACTCTAATACAGAATTTGGTGCCAGCGTGTCCAAAGACTTGGGCTTGCACGATATGACGCTAGGCTCCTATTTAAGCACTAGTTACGGTCTTTGGCTAGATACGAGGGTAACCGACGACAACAAAAGTCACGGTTCTGGCAGGAAAATAGGAGACGTAGGTGGCGGTATTTCTCTCCATTTAGAAAGAGAGGCTGAGACAGCTGGTGCTCTAAAATGTTACGTTTTCTTGGTGATGGATGGTCAGTTGGTGCTAGAAGATGGACGATTTAGCGGTAGTTACTCTTAAAATAGTCTTTACTATTAAATATGCATAAAACGTTTCCAAAAACACCACACTGCGCGCTAGTATGCGGTAGGACTAATTCGGGCAAAACCAAATATATTTTAGATCTATTAGAAACTGAGTATAAAGATCACTTTGAAAATATCGTAGTTATTTGTCCTACGTTGAGCAACAACAAGACATATCGCGAGAGACGTTGGTTGTGGTCAGACCCCGAGATATACCTATGCGATTTAGAGGTAGAAAAGGTGTCTCTCAACGAAGCTTTAGAATTTTATAGAGCTCGATTTAAAGGATCGCACGTTCTATTTTTGATAGATGATTGTAGCTCGGAACAAGACATAAAATATCGTAAGGCGGCGCTCGGGAAAAACACTTGCGTTTTAACGAAATTGGCGTTTAGCGGTAGGCATGACAATCACTACTGTTGGTTAATGACTCAAAAGTATAATTGCGTAATGACAGATTTTAGAGCTCAAACTGCATTTGTTGTATTGTTCTATTGCAAAGATAAGAATAGTTTCGATCAATGTCTCGATGAAAATGATGCGGTGCCTTTAGAAGAAAGATCGAGAATTAAAAAGATTTTAAGAGATGTGCCTTTTAGTAAATTATTGGTAAAAACTGATCCTCCTGTCTGTTGGCAGTTGATCTATTAGATACCTGTTAGATAGCTGTTAGATGATTTATAGATGATTTATAGATAACTGTTAGATACCTGTTAGATACCTGTTAGATAACTAATAGATGATCTACAGATTATCTAGTCATCTATAAAATATGATAGAATATCTAGACCTATTATTAAAACTAGTAATAGCCATCAACTTATCTTTATTTTCTTACGATTATATTTCTTGTAGAAATAAAATTTAAAAATATAGTTCTATTTTAAATGAGCAAGTCGATAGAATCTCTAAGCACGTTATCTCAAGAACCTCATCCAATAGTAGCTGCTATACCAGAAGCAACTATGTCTAAAAATAGACTTTTGGGTGTAGTTGCTTCCGGTGATTCTAAAAAATATTTCGGTAAAGAATACTCCGTCAATGAAATAGAGGGCTTGACTGCGGAAAAACAAGAAAAGCTATATAAAAGATACGAAGCCAAGCTCGGTAAAGAAATGATAGTCAGTTTGGGGAGCTGCGTGTTGACCTGTTACGCAAAAGCTTTAGGCGCGACTTTGCCGCTGGCTTCACCATTCGGTTATAAACTTTGTTTAGATTCTGAAGAAGCCCTCGTTAACGACTTAGAAAAAGATCCCGTTATTTCTAGCAGCTTGTCCAGTTTACTTTGCGAAGTGCATTACAATTATGGGGTTTATTTATCTCCTTTGGTGGCTATGTTGATCACGACTAAACATTTACAGGTAGATAGTAGTAGAAATACAACAACAAATAATAGTAGTATTACAAATAATAGTAGTATTACTATAAAAGATGAGTCTAGAAACGACAACGACGGATCAAGTAGCAGAGACTCCCCCGCCTCCCCAAGAGACTCCCCAAGAGCCGGCTCCGCCTCCCCAAGAGCCGACTCTATCAAGAGTAACAAAAAAAAAGAGTAAAAGACCCTAAAAGAGTAGAGCAAGGTAAAAAACTGGCCGAAAGAAACAGAAAGATGAAAGAACAAATACAAAAAATGCAAAGTATAGAAGAAGAACCTCCCCAGCAAACGCCAGCGCTAACGATGAGAGACATTCCGAGCTGGGGATATGCGATAGTTGGTTTGGTTGTTTTAGGAATTGGATATCTCGCGTTTAAAAAGAGTAAACCTGTAGATGCACATCGAGAGGTGAGGGTAGGAGTTACGATCGCAACTTCAACCCCTAAAGTTGAAGAACTATTAGAAATGGAATAAATAAAAAAAAATAAAATGTTTGTACAAGTAAAATGGATACGAAGAACGTTGCAAATACTCTTTATCACGGCGCTGTGTTGAGTTTGTTGACCGTAGGTTATACTATGTTGAGTAAAAAACTTTTGAAAATTAAGCCCGCCGATTTGGGAAAGCTAGACGTAGAAGATACGATTAAAATAACCGCTACGGTAGGTAGCGCTCTAGCTACTCAGACTTGGTTGGTGAGCCAAGGAGTAATTCCTCAGAATGTAGTAAATACTACGTAAAATATAAAATATACGACTTTATAAAATGGCTGAAGGTGGAGATTTTATACCTATGGATTAAATGGGTCGAGAAGACGAACAAAATGATGCCGATGACCAAGATTATCAAGGTCAAGATCAAGATTTTGATTTGGACACCTACGGTGATGAGCAACAACAACGGGCAAATGATGCGGATGTGTATATAGCCCCATCATTTAAAAATCATAGAAATTATGAAATAGCTAAAGATTTGTATAACTATATGGAATCTAAAGGATTTGATGGACCAGATTTTCTTTATGTAAATTTAGATAAATTTAGTAATGATGAACATGGTATATACTTCGATGATGTTAAGTTGACTAAAGAAAATCAACCTAGAAAATTTCTAGTTGTTGGAGATGCGCTAAGACGCAACATTAGAATAGCTCATCCTGAAAGAAACGTTGATTTATTTATAAAAGAAGATTTGGGTTTATTAACCGATAGAACTACATTTCCTCCCACTCAATCGATAGAAGTAGATGCTCAAACGCAAACTGAGGGGCTAAATTATAGAGAACTTGAAGGTTTAAACAAAAAAATGCAAACTATGAGCGGTAATGCCGAATTAAATTTAGCCGAACTGCGTAAACTATACGATAGACGCAAGGAGATAAAAACAATCCTCGAAGTAGTAGAAAACGATAATGAGATTCAAGACCTACTAAAAGAACAAGACGATATTGAAAATGAAATAGAGGGTAGATTAAGTCTTAAGCGCGACATTGAACTAAGCATGAATAGTCAAATCGCTAGAATAAAAGAAACGGTTAATAAAATACTAGATAGCGATATCTCGCTAAGAGAAAAGATTAGAATTCTGTTTCGAGAACATGGCGTGACGGTTGTAAGTATATTATACGCGGTTGCTTTAACTATAAGTACGATCGTTGCTTCTTTGGGGGGTGGTGCGGCGGCGGTTGCTCCGACTCCGGTTCCACCTAAGCCCGGAGGCAACGTTAAAGATTGGATAAGTAATCATTTAAAAAACTTGTCCAATTTGCTAAAAAAGCTGGGGGGTAAGTTATTAGCCGCCTTACCTGGTATTTTGGGTGCTATCGCGAGTTGGTTGTTCACGTTGTTAAGTAAGTCAGTCGGTTGGTTGGCAGAGCACGTGTGGACATTATTGGTAGGTGTCGGTACTTTGATACTAGTATACATGCAAACAAATTTAAAATAATATACGACTTTATAAAATGGCTGAAGGTGGAGAATTTAGACCTATGGATGAAATGGGTCGAGAAGACGAGCGAGAAGATGCCGATGCCGATGATGATTTTCAAGATGCTAATGGCGACGATGATTTCGGAAATGACCCCGACTATGATTATGAATTAGACAGACCGGCCGAACCACAACCACCTGAGATGATTTATGAAGCTGGTCAGCATAATCTTGAATTAATCAATCAGACTGAACCACAACCACCTTACTCGATGTATAAAGTAGGTTTAGCTAATGCTTTTTATGATTTTTGGGAGAATAGACCAGGCGCCTTAGTTAGACCAAAACGCATTAAGTACGAACTTTTTACTAAAGATGAAAACGGTACTTACTTCGATGGTGTTATATTGACTAAAAAATATAAGCCTAGAGAATTTATAGTTACATCGACGTTAGTAAAAAACTTTGAGGAGAAGTTTCCGTATAGAAACTTTTCTACATTTTTTAAAGAAGATTTGGGTTTATTAACGCGCAGAGAACAAAAAGATAAAGAAGTGAAAGAATTAGAAGAATATATAGATGTTGCTGTTTCTACCCACGTCACTCCAAAACGACAAATTGATATAGCTGACTATCTGGGCGAACAAATAAAAAGTATGTTTGGGCCCGATTTTGGAACCGATGGTTATACAGGTCCTCCCCCTCAACCGAGAGGAGTAGATGCTCAAACGCAAACTGATGGGTTAAATTATAGAGAACTTGAAGGTTTAGATCAAAAACTACAAACTATGAGCGGTAGTTTAGAATTAAATATAGCCGAAAAGAGTAGGTTAAATGATGAAATTGAGAAAATTAAAGTAGCCTTAGGTAAAGAAAAAGATGATTATAAGAGAAGTATTCTGCTTGATGAATTAAGAGGTTACAGAGATGAAAGAGCGGCTAGAACTGAGGCAATAGAAAGCAATATGAAAACTATCAAAAACCAATTCTATAGAATCAAACAAACGATTAATAGAATATTAGGACGTGATATCTCACTAGGGGAAAAGATTAGAATTCTGTTTCGAGAACATGGCGTGACGTTTGTAAGTATATTATACGCGGTTGCTTTAACTATAAGTACGATCGTTGCTTCTTTGGGGGGTGGTGCGGCGGCGGCGGCACCGGCGGCTGCAGCGGTTGTTCCAGCTCCGACTCCGGTTCCACCTAAGCCCGGAGGCAACGTTAAAGATTGGATAAGTAATCATTTAAAAAACTTGTCCAATTTGCTAAAAAAGCTGGGGGGTAAGTTATTAGCCGCCTTACCTGGTATTTTGGGTGCTATCGCGAGTTGGTTGTTCACGTTGTTAAGTAAGTCAGTCGGTTGGTTGGCAGAGCACGTGTGGATATTATTGGTAGGTGTCGGTACTTTGATACTAGTATACATACAACAAAATTTAAAATAATATACGACTTTATAAAATGACCGCAGAATCCGTTTACCCTAAATTACCCGTTGATTATAGTGCACCTAGAGAAACGAACGAGTCTTCAGTCTTTAGGTTAAATAAAATCGAACGAGTGCAAAAAGAGATAGCCAACGAGAGAGATAAGAGAGAACGGTTGCACAAAAAGTATAATAAAATTATTACCTGTTTATCTAACGCAGAGACCGTTATAGAATGTTTAGGTGCTTTATCCGGCACAATAGGCATAGTCAGCGTTGTCGGTATCATTAGTATACCTGTAGGTGTGGTGCTAGAAGGATTAGCTATAGGATGCGTGGGTGTAAGTTTGGCATTAAAACGATTTAGTAAAAAGTTTAGAGGTAAAGCTAAGAAACACGATGAGATTAGAGTAGTAGCCGAAACAAAATTAAATACGATAAATGAATTAGTGTCTCAGGCTGTAGACGATGGCGATGTAAGTCACGAAGAATTTACTTTGATTAACGATGAATTAAAAAAGTTTTATGGAATGAAAGAAGCTATTAGGACTCAAACTAAAGCGAAAGAAGAGTCCGTTAGAAATCAAAAAGAAATAGACGATGAGGTCGAAAAGAAAGTGGTCGAGCTTCTAGCGAAAGAAAAAAAAGATCTTATCGCAAAACTTACAACTTTAAATTAGAAATATGTAAAGAGTATGAGCGTGATTCTAACGTGAGTATAGATAAGCCTCCTAGCTACACAAGTACTCAAGAGAGTTTAGAGACTAGGCCTAGCGCTCCTTGCAAAGAGTAGTTGTAGTTAGTAACGCAGTAGATCTACATAACACAAACAAAACCCTCATCTCTACTGAGTGTAGAGATGAGGGTTTTTTTTGGCTTGAGACAAATCATTTTTTTTGGCTTGTTCGCCCGGTCGCCCCGGAGATTTAGTACGATTGTGGGATATGGAAAACACTTTCCATTTTCTTGATTTTGTGCAAATTTTGGTGTATAGGTACCCAGCAAAAGTTAAAATAAAATTTGGGCGATTTTTAGACTATTTTGGTTTTTTAAAAATTTGATGTATGTACCCACAGCAAAATTAGAGAGAAAAGTGAAAAAACAGGAAATGTCCCAGAAGCGGCAATTACCATACTACTATAGGAACAAAAGGGGGTACCCCTCTGCCCCATATCATGCTGGGTATAGCAGGGCGAGGATGGCGTCCGATATACAGGGTGTCTCTCGAAAAACGCAACAGTTAATAAAACCATGATTATAGGAAAACCCAGTATCATGGCCATATTTATTTTATATATTGTAAAGATGCGCTAGGGCATAAGCTTCAATTTGAGACCAGTTTCGGTTCGTTCACTTTCCGGATGGCTGAACAATCATTGTTTGAATGAGGTGGAGTAAAATACCATTTGTTACATGTTTAATGAAGAACAACACCAATTGAATTTCACATGTTCTTTAATAACAAAACTTAACAAAAGGATTTGCTTTATCTTAAAACAACCTTCTTTCAACAGGAACATAAATTGAATATTTAAAACAATGGTTTGAAAACCGTTAAAAGTCATCATGGCACTGGCTCTTCAACGTTCAACTTAAACTCCAACTTCCTCAACATGACCACCTTCTCTGTCGATGCATAACTGCACCATCTTGTCAAATGAAGTGCCCATCAGACAATGTCAGACAGGCCTGGTGTAAGTTATGTAATCAGTGTCCCAAAGCCCATCCTTCAAAGGATTAGGCAAAGCAAAAACAGATCATTAAGCCATTTACACAACATGTAACAAATGGCATTTTACCCCACCACATTCAAACAATGGTTGCTCAGCAAATCGGAAAGTGAACGACCTGAAACTGGTCTCAAATTGAAGCTGATGCTCTAGCGCATCTATACCATATCATGTATGGTTATGATATTGGGTTTTCCTATAATCACGGATTTAGCAACTGTTGCGTTTTTCGAGAGACACCATGTAGAACGGCCAGCTGTGAACCCGGATTGCTCTGGTCGTCTGTGCTTGATTAGTATAGGCCTACATCGTTTAGCCGAGCCAGGAGTATGTGGGCAAAGACTTTCCCTAACAGAGAGAAGGGTGATGGGCCGATAGCTGTTGCATTCAGAGTGCGCGGGGAACTTAATGCCCTCTTTCAACTCTGCAGGTACTTTACCTGAATGTCAGAATGTTTAAAATCAGCCAGTTTATCGCGAAGTTCGAGCGATGACTCACGGGTGCCGTAATTCGAAATTCTACGATGCTAGATCTAAATGGCAAAAACTTGTGCTGCACTCATCGCGGCCGATATGAATTGTTATCCCCTCGATTGCTAATTGTTTTGGACTCCCAAGCTTTGCGATTTTCAGCACGCTTCGCAAGAAGGTCACTCCCGAATACATTTTCTTTGAGCACTGGCGGGCGCTGTGTACCAATGCAGGGTGTAAATCATTGATCTCCATTATACCATACCTCCATGATTATACTGATGACATGCTGTGGTCTCTACATTATTCTGACCAGCGCCCGCGGAACAAATTAAAGTGCGCCGCCAGCGGCAAGCCGGGAAAGGCCAATTTCCCACTTTCGGCGGAGTCGACATCGCGGACATCGCGTCTATCGCGTCTATCGCGTTGTATTAGATGGTGGACAGTATGGATTTCGCGCGAATGCGAGTGGATGAGTTAAAGCAATTTTTGACTAATAGGGGAATACTTTGTGCGGGAAAGAAGAGAGAGAAGTTGATAGATTATTTTTTCTTCTCCAGGTCTATGATTAAGCGGAGAAGGGGTGTAAGAAGTACGGTCGATGCATTGGCGATACCCACTTCCGGTTTTGCGATGTCGACTTTTTCCCATGATGCACTGCGTAATTTGGCCTCCCCGGTTGCCGCTGGCGGCGCACCGAGTTGTGAATCGACCGAATTGACACAGACAATTTGGGAAACCGCTAATTTAGGGCAAGATAGCTCAGTTGGTAGAGCGCCGGTCCGGTATTCTAGGGGTCGGAGGTTCGAATCCCGCTCTTTTGAAAATTTATTCTGATTCTGATTTACTTAGTCAATTTCAATTGCGGTTGTTTGACGAATGCTTAAAAACTTCTTTAATGGGGGGCAGAGTTCTAAAAATAGAATTAAAAACATGAGAATGTTCAAGATAATTAATTGCAAACAGTGTTTTATTTGGGGTTGGGGTGCGTGTCACCTGCAGAAGCACCAATCAATGATCATTACCGCACGGGTGGATTGCCTCAGCTGACTAGTTGTTTCATACAGTATTTTCAGACCAAGTCATTTGCTTTTCATGTTACATAATTCACAAATCCCCGTATTTGATTGAACGTAATTTAAACAATTTCAAAGTGGTTTGTTTGACGAATTAGTAATTTAAACAAAACAGTTTCGTCGTGTGCCCGGCACTAAGTTCGTAAGGACGAAAAATGGGTCAAAAGGTCAAATTCGGGTTTTAGGGGGTAATCGATAGAGTATTGAAATATCTTTATTTTGATTAGGTTACGTCATTCTGACGTAATTAACAGAATGACAAGGACGGAAGGTGGTTTTCATGTTTTGTTCCCGGAAAAAGGACGTAAGCGTGTAATACCAATGTAACAAAACATGATACAAGTGCGTTCACCTCTCCACTTAAGTGGGACGTAAACGCACTTGGAGCAAAGTTTGTTCCCGGCAAAAGGTCGTTAGCATTTCACATGCCACTTAGGCGCACGCTTAAGGCAGAAGGACTTCCCGGCAAAAGGTCGTTAGCATAAATATGTAAATTTAAGTAATATTTTTATTTAAAAATGCACACCATTATTGGAAATATTAATACATTTCATCTGACAAAAATTAAACCTTTTGCGATTCTTAATTTAGAAATGCCAACACAAAAACTTTAAAGTCGATTTTCTCAGAAAGTGTATATTATAATTACGCGTCAAAACGCGCTTATGTCCTATAATTCTGCCGGGCACTTTTGCAGTCAAGCGCCATGAGCGCCAATTCCAGCGGATACCGGCGATGTATAAATTATTACTTCCACACCCCCCCCCCCCCCCCCCCCCCCCCCCCCCCCCTTTTGGTTAATTCCACAGAAAGCCAGTTTTTTTTTAACAGGACCGCATTAAATTGGTAGGCAGTCAGTCACTGTGAACAAGTAACAATGGATTTAGTGCCAAGTAACAATGGATGTTCATTGTTAGTGCACCGTTTTTCTTTTGTTAGATGTCATACTTTAGTGAGTAAACACCCAGTGACTGACAAAAGAGGGCCAAAGCCCAAGGGACAATTATTTTGATTATACTTAGCAAGACTGTCACTGGACACAGTACGGTGGTATTAAATCGAACGGTTTGAGGGGAACCTGCATGTTCATTACTTTATACGGAAAAGCGATTAACACATTCTTTGAATTCGCAGTGAATGAAGCCAAAAAAATGCACATGCAACTGCATCTTTGAAGAATACCGGTATAGCTTCATACCGTGAGGAACATACAGCGGCGGCGATTTCTCGTCAAGGTTGGGGGGACGAAGGAAAAAGTAAACTTATAACTGTTAAGCATTTTGTGCGCAGTGTCTCTTGTGCATCCTGGGAAATTTGTGAAAATGTGTGCCGATATGCGTGTATTTTGGTGTAGGCCTATACTTGTGTATGTAAAAGCCAATGACCCATACAATGGGAACATTATTGGGGGGGGGGGGGGACACATCTTTAATAACCGTCCCCGCCCCAAAAATAGGGACACCCATAGGAACACATAACTATGTGGAAATGCCTCAACAATTCGGGCCAGGACATTAAAGGTAGTGTATACACGATTGGTAATCCTCCACTTTCTTTTATGAATTATTACTAAATACCTTACTAGAGTGTAAGTTAATAGTAGTCTCAATCATCCTGCGAAATGATGGCACCAGGTGTGCTGTCGTTGTGAAGAAAAGTGGAAATTTATATCGTTTTCCAACGATTTCCAGCTGGCAATCGTTGAAAAACTGCCCTGTGGCCTTTAGTCAAGGCGCGCGTATCTACCCGGACGAGTGGCACGTCTACGGGCATGCTGGCATTCGGGGCGCGTCACGCGTCCATGTAGCCACGCGCGCCTTGACTATAAAGGCTATCATCCGCCCGACGGTTGAAAACGAGCGCCGTTTTTCTCCCGTTTTTTCGCCATCAAACAACACAAAACTTTGAACAGGTCAGTGGAACGATATTTCCTATAAAATACTAACCCCCAAATCCGCCCATTTCTGAAAATTGAAACAATGACCAATCATGTACGCTGCAATTTAAGTGGCCATTAGCCAAAGCGATAATGGGGAACAGGAAAGTTGAGGGAACCAACCTGTTATTCGCGTTATTCGTATGAAAGCGTGCTCGCGCAACGCGAAGCCTGTCTCATACTGTGCTTGCTTCAGCTTTAGCTTTCCGCGCGACATGATCATACAAATTTAACCTTGTTTGACTGATTTATTATGTGTTTAATAGCTGGCCTCGGCCTCGGACGTTGTGGCCTCGGCCTCTATGGCCTCGGACGTTGTGGCCTCGGTCTTGGAGGTTGTGGCCTTACTGTTATATACATAGACAACTTCGCAAATACCGCCTGGTTGAGACGTCACAATGGTAAAAAGGCATTGTGGGAAGGAAAAAGCAGTCTCATTCCTTCCCACAATCCCTTTTAACCATTGTGACGTACGTCTCAACCAGGCGGTATTTGTATTTGCGAAGAAGTCTATGGGGCGAGGCCGGGCCGGGCGCGGCGCCGGCGCCGGCGCGGCGCGGCCAGTTAGACTGGTTCCCGGTCCCTCTATTGTCCTTCGGACTTTCATGGGGGCGGGCGGCGTCCGGGGACCAATCTACGCGGCCAGCGTCTATGATGCACGATATGGGGCAGAGCGAACCCCCCCCCCCCCCCCCCCCCTCTTTTGTAGTGGTCATTGTGTTCCTGGAATCTCAGGAATTCTTTTCAGAAGTCTAGGGGGGATGTGTTAGGTAACAATAGTCTGGAGAGTGTATAGGGTATAGGGACAAAAAGGGGGGGGGGGGGGGGGGGGGGGGGTACCCCTCTGCCCCATATCGTGCTGGGTATAGCCAGCGTTAGCATAGTCTGGTTCCCAGACCAAAATATTCTGACTATTTCTGATGAATATTAGACGTCAGGGAATCTTCAGGTCAGGGAACCAGACAAGCGTTGACACCAACTTCATTATACCCAGCACGATGTATGGTAGAGGGGTACCCCCCCCCCCCCCCCCCTTTTTGTCCCTATATCCTATACACTCTCCAGACTATTGTTACCTAACACACCCCCCCCCTAGACTTCTGAAAAGAATTCCTGAGATTCCGGGAACACAATGACCAACACAAAAGAGGGGGGTTCGCTCTGCCCCATATCGTGCATCATCATGAACTTCATTTGTTGATTTTTCAGTAAATGTTCATTTCAAATCTGGAGTTTATTTTCTACAACTTTACCGCACAAAATTTGTTCGTATATCACTTATCAGGGATCACACGCCTGAATCATGGAGGAGTTAGTGTTCCTTCCTCCATGCCTGAATCGAGTTGACGGTCTGTGAGGACATCGATGTCATAAAGGAGGGCGCCAGTGCAGTGGTGAGCCGCCGCGCGATTCACACGCCGAAATTTGTGAAAGGTTTCTGGCTGGAATCGCACAGAACTCCACAATTTGGTTCTACATCATGAAGTGCCAGGTATGTAGATTTATTTTCTGTATTTGTTTTAACTAGTAAAGTTTAAAAAGATAATTACAAAAATGTGACGTTGGTTGTCCGGGGGGGGGGGGGGGAGTTTTAGTAAGTGAACGGCAACTTCACTCCGAGTGAGAGCTACCTCTACACACGGGTGTCCGTTCGATTTGTGCAATGCGGCGCATGCGCAGTACGGTCAAAGCATCACTGTTACTCCCTCTGAACTTGTGGAACTTTGGGCTATTATTGGGGGTTAGTGTGAAATTTAGTCGTTATACTTAAAATTTTTGGGGATACAATTTGTTGTTTATATTGAATTATTTTAAAGCTCTTTCTTCTGGATAAAAACAATATAAAGTAACATTACAAGAAATTTAAAAATTAAAGTATGTACGTTCTTCCACAAATTTCTTTTCTCTTTGATTTTATTTTTTGATGTTTTCCCATATTTTTCTTTTTCTGCCTTTTGTTTATTACTTCCTTTGTTCTTTTCCCTTTTCTTTCCTTTTTTTCTGCTTCTGTTTTTTTCTTGTTTCTTTTTCTATCTCTTTTCTGTTTTCTTTTTTCCTTCTCTTCTGTTTTCTTTCCTCATTTTTCATTTTTCTTTGTTTTTTTCCTCTTTTGTCCGTTTCTTTTTGTTTCAGTTTTCTTTTCATTGGCTTTTGGTTTTTTCTTTCTGTTTCCCGTTTTCTTTCCTTTTTCTTTTACCTTTTAGTCTACTTTATACTTTTCTTTTTCTTTTCTATTAAATTTAGGGTGTTTACTGTTTTCCCCATGTTTTCTCCTTATTACTCTCTTGGTCTAATTTTTCCTTTCCCCTCATAATTGTTTCTGTATGTCATCTACATTAATCTGATCTTTCCATCTTGATTTCCCCTTGATATTTTAATAACATCTTCATGGAGACTTTTTTGTTAATTCCCTTTCTATTGTTTTACTCATTACAGATCACTGGCGACAGAACCCTGTACCATGCCTGGCCCTCCTTGAGGCACTAAGAATTGCCATTGAGCGTTGCTCTCTAAGCTACAGAGATGCTTTTTCACAGGTTTTCACATCGCTACAGCTAAACCATCCACCACATTTGGGTAACTTCATCAGATCCTTGAAGACAAAAGCTTCAAAAGCATGTGGCACTAACGACAAATTGAACCTTCTTCAGAAAATAGACTCACTTCCAGCAAAGCAAAGGGAAAATCATTGGACCAGCATGTGAACGAGCAGGCCTCACCGTCAATTGGATTCATAACTGTACAGAGGACTTCAAAGACACTGAATTGACCAATGAGATGGCTCTTGAATTTGTCAAGAAAGCGAGTGGAGATAAAGTGACATGGCAGCATGTGGCAGAGTTGTGGCCACGACTTTGTCGGGGATGCAGACAGTTAAACTGCATAACGATATTTCCGCGGTTTAAGCAACTGTCAAAAAGAGGGTAAGGGTCGGAAAGCAAGGACAAATACATTTGACTGAGTGGTTGAGTTAACCATTCTATGTACTTCATGAGCAAGAGGGAAAAAACCAAATGTACCAAACAAATGAATGAGTGCCTCAAGGCAACTGAGCATGCAACGCAGTATTTGCTATGCAAAACGCCTTGGGATGTGAAGCTTCTTAAAGAGAAAGTTATAAAGGAACATGCTGGTAAGACTGATGGAGAAATAAGGCAGGAAACAACAGGGGCAATCAAATGGCAACTAAGATACTACAGATCAGTGAACTTTACCTCAAAGGTAGACTACAGTCTATTTTTCTTCAACAAAAACAAAAGTGAACTCACTCTGGAGGAACTAGAAACAAATCTCCTCAAAGTCCTTGAATTTTATTCACAGTCTACTTTAGACAAACCATCTCCTGCAGCACTGACAGCACTTCACAGCAGCTTCAACCTGATGATCGTCAACAAAAACTTGAAAACCTAAAGAGAAAGTATTTGGAAAAGCACACTCCTCCCCGATCAAAAAATTAAAAGACCCATTTCCTGGCAATTCAATTATAGGTAAACGAATAAGCCATAAATGGACACAAGCAGGAGGTAAAAGAGGACACTTCTACAAAGGAACTGTTTTGCGGAAAAGTACACCTCAAGACATGGAAGAAGGAATGGATCCACAGGATGAAGGTTTAGTTGGAGCGTTTGACTTTTACACTGCTGTGTATGATAACGAAAGTGACATTTTTGCTGTTCCACTTAAAAAGGACTAGGATGAAAAATTCATAAGACCTATTTAATGAATGAGTACCTCAAGGCAACTGAGCATGATGATGCAACGTAGTGTTTGCTATGCAAAATGCCTTCGGATGTGAAGCTGCTAAAAAAAAAGGAACATGCTGTCAAGACTGATGGAAAAATAAAGCAGGAAACAACAGACGCAATCAAATGGCAACTAAAATACTAAATGCTCTCGGAAAGCACTTGAGCACACAGTGCTTCATATATTACGTCTTGAAAGGGCAAAAGAGAAAAATCTCTGTTCTAATTTACATCATCATCCCCGACGCAAATTCAATCTTCACATTGATTACGCAGTATGCCCCCTACCCGCTGACACACTTTCTCACCATTGGTGGCGCCATTTAACCACTTTGTTTTGTTCTTATGCAAAATAAGACCCTGTATGGTTTCTGCTTTTCTGGTTTGCAACTTTAGGCGTAGACCCCTACAAGCAAAAACAAAAAAGAAAGCTGTTTCCCCAAGATGCGTTTCTGCCAGGAAGTTCAGGCCAGTTCAGTTTCATCTGTGTTCAACATAGCTTCTGTATGAGGCTGCGTCCGAATCGCTTGTCTATGGCTATTGTCTAGGTGTTCTTCCATTACAATTACGCGTGACGTAGCCGTAGCTGTAGCTCTAGACGCCCATTTCGGACACGGCCTAATACTCGAGAACCACACGTTCTGTTCCTCTGTTAGACCTCAGACAGGAGCAGCATACCAGCTCGACGAATCTGCAGTGAGGTTGGAAAAGATTTTAGAATATAATTGGACACAACTCTATAGCTAAGGCTATAATTAATGTAGTATTATGCCGCGTCACCGCAACTGATGAGGGGGTCGGTCACCACTTTTTTGGCAAACTTTACATACAGCGTACATGATAATTTTAATTTCTCCATCTTCATTTAGTCATGTTATTTTTTCTCAAAATTTATATTTTGTATTGCTCCTTCATTTAGTCATGTTATTTTTTTGCCAAACTTTATGTGCAGTGTACATGATAATTTTTATTTAATTTGTGATCACCTATCATATTTAACTACAAAATTTAATTTATTACCGTAAGTGAGAAAAGAGATCACTTTTGCGCCCATTTTGACTGCGATTTTAGCAAGTATAATACACTTCAAAAAAGATAATCGGCTATCCACACTTCTTTTGCAATTATTCTCCTTAACGTTTACATAAATAGCTCATTTTGAAGCCTTTTACTAAGAATACTTTCATTCGGTGACAAGAAAAAATACCTGTGTTTCCTAAGTAATACCCAAACCAACCTAGACCATAATGCTGAAGATCATTTGTTTTTTATTTAAAAATGTTGTCGCCGAGGTAGTTTTTGTGCCTGTTTAAAAAACTATGTGCTTTTCTTAAACGGTTAGTCTGAGTGACTGATGTTGCATCACCGTCCAAAGCTGAATAGCAGATTGAACATACAGTTGTTTCACATGTTTAATACAAAATAATAATAAATATTTATAAGTGCAATGGAACCAGCAAACGTTTGCGGACTTATTCAAAACACCGCTGGAAAAAGCTTGAGCCTTATTTTTTAAGAGAAAAACATCCTCAAGTTGAGGATGTTTTTCTTTAAAAAAATAAACCATTCTCGCCGTCCTATTTTTTTCCGGCAATCAAAACAGAGGCGGAAAAGTACCTATCACCAACCCTTTGTTTTCATTGTACAGGAAACATGACATTTTCTTAACCTAAAGGGGGAAAACAATTTGTTGGGCCCTAGATTGTAAAACTGCTCAACTGAGAATATCCCTGAAATGCAAAGAAGAAATTTGTTTGGATGTTTTAGGGGGATGGGGGAGCACACAGTAAACCGGTATAACGGAAACGTGGCTAGATGATTCAGTCACCATCAACGAAATCAGCCTCCCTGGATACATCGTAGTCCGTCACGACAGAAATAGACAAGGAGGCGGAGTCTGCGCGTATACCCGTGAAGACCTAGCTTTCAACAGAAGACAAGATCTCGAAGCAGACGATGTTGAATCGACTTGGTTGGAAATCTTTCTCCCAAAGACTAAAGCGATCCTTGTTGGAATCGGGTATAGACCGCCGAAACAAAATAACTTTTTTAAACGACAAATACAGTTATTTTCGAACACCGATATATCGACCAATTCGGAATGCTTCTTTTTGGGAGATTTCAATGTCGATCTGCTGGACAAAAATAGACTTACTCCCCTAGTGACTTCAGTTAATGAATGGGCGGATACACTTGGCTTCACACAATTGATAAGTGAACCCACCAGATTAACAGATAAATGTAGCACTTTAGTGGACCTTATCTTTGTTTCTGATAAATCTAAAATTTCTCAGTCAGGGGTTTTCAATACAGGTCTTAGTGACCATTGTATGATTGATTGTACACGTAAAACCCAAAAACGTCAGGTAGATAATCACAAGACAATCAATATTAGATGTACTAAAAATTATAACACTGACGACTTTAATCAGCAACTCGAAGATGTTGACTGGTCAGAATTATATAATTGTACTGAAGTTGATTTAGCTTGGGATAAGTTTAATAAAGTGTTCCTGAATGTCCTCGATACAGTGGCCCCATTTAGACAAATCAGAATCAAAGCTCGATCTGATCCTTGGATCAATGCTGACATCTTAAGACTCGTCAAAGAAAGAGATAGAGCTTTTAAAATATTCAGAAAGAACAAAAATGATAAATCATATAAAACCTTCTGCGTACTGCGGAATAAGGTTCAGACTCTCATTAAAAAAGCTTAAAAAGATTATTTCGAAACTAAAATCGAAGAAAACAAACATAATACAAAAGGTCTCTGGAAAAATCTGAAATCACTTGGTTTCTCGGAAAAAAATCAAACGAGATCCAAAATTGGATTAAATATTAATGGAAAGACCTGCTATGAAGAAGAACTGGTTGCTGACACATTTAATGAGTATTTTACCGCAGTCGCTGAAAAATTGGCCAGCAACTTGCCCACAGCTCAAAAAATATTTAATAAACAGTCTAGTCTGTTTTTAAGTTTTATTCCGATAAAGGACTCCTGCCAAATAGTTTGCAATAACACTCAGTGGACAATGATATTGTTTTTAATCATTTAAAATCCTTAAACCCTCACAAGAGCACAGGCATGGATGGTATCCCAGCCAGATTTATACATGACTGTGTAGGTACAATTCGTTCTGTTGTCACCCACCTCATTAATCTTTCTATATATAACCAACGATACCTTTCCGGCCTTGCTCAAAACTGCCAAAATTATTCCTTTATTTAAAAAACACAATAAATTCGAAGCTGGTAGGCCTAACTACCGACCGATTTCTATTCTCTGTACTCTTAGTAAGGTTTTAGAGAAAGTAGTCTATGAACAGGAGTAGTATAGTAATTGCCGATTCTGCGACAAAACCAATTTTTTCACTTTCTTCCCCAATTTTGCTGTGGGTACATACATCAAATTTTTAAAAAACCAAAATAGTCAAAAAATCGCCCAAATTCAATTCAAAATTTTGCTGGGTACCTATGCACCAAAATTTGCACAAAATCAAGAAAATGAAAAGTGTTTTCCATAGTCCACAAGAGTACTAAATCTCCGGGTGCCGATTCAGCGACAAATCCAATTTTGCTGGGTACCTATACACCAAAATTTTCACAAAAATCAAAAAATGAGTAACATGTCCAATAAGAGTACTATGTCTCCGGGGCGCCCGGGCTCTGCTCCTAAAATAACATGATTTGTTGCAAGCCAAAAAAAATTAAATAATTTTTTATTTAAAAAAAAAATATTATATTGCCATTATAAAAGATGGAAACACAACCCACGATTAAAGGATACAATGGATGGAAAAAAAAAGCTTTAAAAAGATATGTCGATATGTATAAATTATTTTTAGGACCACCAACAGGACTCCGTAATACGTATATCAGGCAAGATTATATTCTAGCTATAAAAGAAGAAGAAGCCAAATTTAAAAATTTGAAAAAACGATCTATCGAATATTTAGCGCGACTCGCGCGCGATAAAAATATTCGGGTCGTCTCAGGTCGAGCGACAAAAAACGATTACATCAAAGCTATAAAAAGATTTAAGGAGCAAAATACTTTTCGAGAAGCAGACTTTCGAGAGACTAGAAGATTTGAAAACAGTTATCGAAATTTGGAACTGATTCCGAGTCTGTTTATCGACGATCCGGAGCAATTTTACAACACCCATACGTCGATGATAAAAAACAAAATCGTCGCTGAATTAATAAAAATAAAAACGATGAAACTACAGATCGCTATGAAAATAAAGTATGTAAAAAAATCAGGCGTTGAGACTACAACATCAACCGCTACTCATTTTAGTCATCAAAATCGAGTCTTAAACAAGAGCGAGATAGCTACGACTATCAGGCAGCAATACGAAGCGATATTATCTCAGATAGATAAATATACGAATGAAGGAAGTGGTTGGACTATAGATAAAATAGTCGCGTTTTACATTAACATAAACAGAGTTAACCCTCTGGTAGGCGCTTCTTACGTAAAACTACCCGAATATATAACTAACAAACACGCAACCGTCAACATCATAAATGAAGATCAAGAGTGTATAAGATGGTGTTTAAGAGTCGCCCTAGGTATATATACCGATAAAGTTAAAAACCAAATAGAAACCAACCCGCTGTATAGTTGGCAAAAAAACAGAGCTTCTAATTATAAAACCGATGACGGGTTAAACTTCACCAACATAGACTTCCCCACACCCATAAGTCAGGTAGCGAGAATAGAAAGACAAAACGATATAAGTATAAACGTGTTAGGATACGACGCAGACTGCAAAAATAAAACCTATCCACAAGATAAAAGTGGCTTGATATATCCGCTATATTTATCTAAAAGACCATACGATTTAAAAACTATCAGTTTGCTATTATATGACGGTCATTATTGTTGGATAAGTGACTTACCTAGATTCTTATCTGGCGTTACCAATAGTCAGCATCGTAAACTGTTTTGCTTAAGATGTTTAACGCATTTTAGTTCGAAAGAGAAGCTGGACATACACGTAAAAGATTGTGAAGGAATAGACTCTGCTTTATCTACCGTTAAAATGCCGCATGAAAATGCGAACAAATACTTGGACAAAAGCAAATTAATGTTTAAAAACTTTAAGAATTTACAAGACGCACCCTACGTCATATACGCGGATTTTGAATCTATCTTAGAAAAAACAAAGACGGTACCCCCTACGAGCGTAGCTACGCTCGTACCCACACTCGTAGGGGGTAAAATCGCAACGCACAAAGCCTGCGGTTATTCTTACGTTGTAGTGAGATGCGATGGACGACAGATCAAGCGAAAGACTTATAGAGGTGAACGCGCTATAGACAATTTTATAACCTCGTTGCAAGAACTCGAACCTAAGATTAATGAATTACTAGCCCGCATTAAGCCGATAATATATACGCTAAAAGAAGAAAAAATTCACCTAAACTCTAACGAGTGCTGGATTTGCGAAAAACCAATTTTACCAAATTACTCGGATAATTGTCAGTGCTGCAAGCCCGTAGAACCTAAAAGTAAAGAAGAACTGGAAGAATACACGAACGAAAACGAAAAGGGATACGTCGAGAAAACATGTATGTTCTGCCAAAAGAAAATTAACAAATTTCGAAAAGTAAGAGATCATTGTCACACTACGGGCAAGTACAGAGGAGCCGCGCACGCTTACTGTAATCTTAAATTACGAGTTATACCTAACAAAACGACAATACCGGTCGTCTTTCACAACTTAGAAAACTATGACGCGCACTTGATCATGCAGGGTATTTCCAAGTATCAACGAGATATCTGGTGTATACCCAAAAATTCAGAAAAATACATTTCATTTTCGATCAGTCAATATAGATTTATCGACTCGTTTCATTTTATGTCTAGCGGTCTCGACAAATTGGTAACGTCTTGCCCGAGAGACGCTTTTAGGCTACTCCTGAAACGTTATGGCGAAGAAAACGCGGACATCTTATTACAAAAGGGTGTATATCCGTACGAGTATATGGACAGCTTTGAACGATTTAGCGAGAGTAGTCTGCCGGCTAAACACCATTTTTTCAGCGCTCTAAAAGACAAACATATAACGGACGAAGACTACTCGCGCGCGCAACGAGTATGGCGGACCTTTAACATAAAAAACATGGGCGAATACCACGACTTATACGTAACCGCGGATACTCTATTACTAGCCGGCGTATTCGAGAATTTTAGACAAATGTGTAGAACGAATTACAAGTTGGATCCAGCCAACTACTTCACAGCACCGGGGTTAAGTTGGGACGCTCTACTAAGACACACTAAAATAGAATTAGAATTATTAACCGATATAGATAAACATCTATTTTTTGAAAAAGCAAAAAGAGGAGGAATATCGAGCGTTGGTAGTACGCGCTATGCCAAGGCCAACAATAAGTATCTGAAAGATTACGATCAAGATAAACCCGATTCGTATATTCTCTATCTAGACGCCAACAACCTCTACGGATGGGCCATGAGTCGACCGATACCTTACGGAGGATTTAAATGGGTCGGTACGAGTCAATTTACCCACGATCGCATCATGGCGTTAAAAGATAAGGCTCCAACGGGATATATGTTCGAAGTTGACCTGGAATATCCAGCCGAACTACACGATCTACACAACGATTATCCTTTAGCCGCCGATAATATAATCATACCTGAAGAATGGTTATCGGAGTATCAACGAAAGTTGGCGAGTGATATAGGAGATGGAGCTAAGGTAAAAAAATTAACCGGTACGCTATATCGCAAAGAAAAATATGTATTGCACTACGTAAATTTGAAACAGTGTTTGAGGCTAGGCCTAAAAATAACTAGAGTACATCGGGCGTTACAATTTAAACAAAAACCTTGGATGAAATCATACATCGATAAAAACACGCAACTCAGAACGAAAGCAAAGTCAGATTTCGAAAAAGACTTTTTCAAATTGATGAATAATTCTGTATTCGGCAAAACGATGGAAAATGTCAGAAATAGAATAGATGGTGCGCTACTGCGAAACGATCAAGTAAAAGAATACAAAGAGATGGTTTCTAAACCTTGTTACAAGTCTACTACGGCGTTTAAAGAATGCGGCCTCTCATTCGTGGAATCGTACAAAAAGAAAACGTATTTAAATAAGCCCATCTATTGCGGCGTTAGTATCTTAGATTTATCGAAGACTCTAATGTATGACTTTTATTACAACCAATTAAAAAAGACGTATGGTGATAAAGATAAAGATTGATGTATACAGACACGGACTCGCTGCTTTTGATTATCTATACGAAAGACGTTTATAGGAATCTAGAAAAACAGTCCGACTTGTACGATTTTAGCAACTACGAGAAAGACCACTTTTTATACGACGATACTAACAAGAAAGTTATCGGTAAATTTAAAGACGAATGCGGAGGAAAAGTCATAAGCGAAGCTACTTGCATCAGATCGAAGATGTACTCGATTTTATACGGAGACGTCGTACTAAAGAAGGCCAAAGGCGTAAACCGAGTGGTTATAAACAACGATCTATCTTACGAAAAATATAAGCGATGCGTTTTATCGAACGAATGCTATTCAAACAAGATGATTCGTTTTGGAACTGAGCGTCACATGATATACACAGAGGCTCAAGTCAAGCAATCTTTAAATCCTTTAGATACGAAGAGATATATTTTACCTAATGGTATAGACACTCTGGCTTACGGTTATCATTCTAGCCAGAACAAGACAGTCTACAACCTCGTATAGCTACACCCTACGAACGTAGCTATACGAGTACATCAGATTTCAAAAGGGAAACCCCCTTTACGAAAAAAAATTGAATAATTATATATATAAATCAGGTTAAACGTCGGAAAGCCAACTATGATAGATTTCAATACTGGATTTTTTGCGACATCTGTAGATCGTTCTTTAGATACTCCCTACGAACGTAGCTACGCAACGAGACCAACTAATTTAAAAGTAAAGGATAAGTATTACGATATTTTTGTGGATGTAGCTAATAAATGTAGATTGTACGATAATACTATAAAAATGCCAGACGTTATAATCAATCATGAAGAGAATATTTTTCTCATGTTGAACGAAATTGCTATAACAGCGATTATACAACATATGGAAAAGGTCGCAATCTTTATGGGAATAAATGTAGAATTCTTAAAGTACATCGAGTCGTCTAAGTATAATCATTATACAAAAGTTAGAATGATAACGTATATTTGGTATCTCAAGGCATGTTTCGATAAAGACTATAAACAAGATCTCAAGAAGATCTTGATCAGCTCCGGACTAACTCTATATACTTACAAGTTGAAATTCTTCGAAACTAGATCTAGAAATATCGCTGACGACGCTGGCTATGCCTATGGATATATGGGTCCGTTGACGCCGACTTATTTGATAAGTAAAGATAAACGAGGTATAATGGATACTTTAACGAAACTAGCCGATGAATTAGGTATAGATTGGAGGCAATTTTGTACATACGCCGAAATGAACTATAATTGCGTACAACAAATAGATGTCGATTATAAAGAAACGACCGAAAAAGCTTTTATGGCCTGTTATAAATTTTATTCGGACCATAGGAATTACGACGATATAAATACTATATTTCGCTGTATATTACGCAAGATTGGCAGAATGGATTTAGCCAGAAATTACGATAATATCGACAGAATCGTTTTCTAACCTTTAGTCTATTCTAGCCAGAACAAGACGATCGATAAATATCTACTCGAAAAATAAATGTCTTATGGTTATTCTCGACTAACTCACCGTCGAGGTCTCTGAAAGAAAAACTCAGTTCGGGTATTTTACTCCTAATTAGAGGTATGACAGTTTTTCTTTTATTCTGGACAGTCGCGATTGTATCCGAATAGGTTACTATAGATACAATCGGTATAACGTCTAACAAGTGCGTGCTCTTTCCGTTATAGAAATTATTAGACGTAGATAACTGATCGCAATGTAAAAAAATTGTATTCACGTAATTAATATTATAATGCCCTACAAGTTCACCATCACTAGGAAACCAATCAGAGGGTATACCCAACACTTTTTGAGTATATAGATCGAACTTAATATAAACAAATTTATCTTCCGATATCGCACCGATATTAAAAATAATCTTTTTATTAATCTTGTCCGCGGAAACTACGATCAATCTTAATTTATTAAATTCAGCTATTAACTCATCGATATTATAATTTCCAGGTGGAATTACCGTTTCGCCGTTTTGGTTACTAGCCGTATCGCCGCCATATATTCGCCATACTATAGTCATACGTTGAGCTATATTAAAAAAACCGACGGTAAATATCGCGTTGTTTAAACTAATGCAGTAATTTCCCTCAGAGTTATCTATAGGTTTTGACAAAGTAAACGTTCGTTCGTTACTAACCATTTCAAAAACGTGCGATTCCATTTTATTTAAGCTTACAAAAGCTTTAAAAAATCGCTTAAAATTTACCTATCGTCAAGTTAAAACTAATCTTTTTTCCTCGATTATTTATTAAATCGCCGTCTCGGTCTCTGATACTAAAGCTAAGTTGGTTTATCTTATCACCCACGAGTCTACGAGCGGTTAATCTTGCACGCTCTACGAGCGTATCGTCTCTTTTCGTTATCGGTATAACGTCTAGCAAGTGCGTGATCTTTCCGTTATAGAAATTATTAGACGTAGATAACTGATCGCAATGTAAAAAAAATGCATCGACAGGCATTGTATTATAATGACCTACGTAATCTACGCCAAAAACTAAGTTTTTGACCGTTATTCCCAACAATTGTTTAATGTTTTTATCAAAGCGTAGAACGTTATTTTCTTCCGTTACATTTAAAGATATTTTTTTATTAAGTTTATCTACAGAGACTTCTAACCAAACTAATTTACTGAGTCTCTCTTCGAACCAATCTATATCGTAATATCCAGCAGGAATATCAATTTTACCATCCGTACTACCCGTTTTTCTACCAGTGATTGGATCGACTTGATGTATAAAATAGAGAATTTCGCTATTACTAGCCATGTTGTAGAAACCCGCGGTTAATATCGCGCTAGTTAAACTCATACTGTAATCCCCCTTTGAGTTATCTATAGGTTTTGACAGTCTAAACGTTCGTTCGTTATCAAACATTTCAAAAACGTGCGATTCCATTTTATTAGAACAAAAAAATATTTGGTTTATTATAAATTAAAATGAAATTTTTAGACCTTAATAATCGACCGTTAAAGAATGCTCTAGATATCGTGAATCTAGCTATCGGTGCTTCGTACTTGTCGTCTGCACCGGTAAAGAATGCTCTAGATATCGCGAATTTCGCTAGAGGTCAAGACGATACGCGAGTACGCCGTACGAGCGACACGATTACCCCAGAGAGTACCCCGTTGAACATGCACTTGAGTCAACTTGACATCATCGTAAACGCCAACACGAACGCGAGTTTTATCGCTAATTTAGCGGATATATTTAGCGCTTATAAAATGTCCGACGTGAAGAGCGATGAAGCGGTCGAACGTTATGCATCAGACCCCATGACGTTTTATCAAAATCAACTCAACTTTGCATTTTGGTGCGCGACTTCTGGTTGCGGCGTAGGACTTAGAATCGTTGCTACACAAAAACCCCGTAATATCGGCTTTATTCAAGTTTCACGTATATTTCACGATCAGAAAGATACTATACTTTCTAAAATGCCCAGTTCCAAACGACGACGCATTCGACGATCTAAACAATAGCATCGATCACGGTGCTTATACCAACGTCGGTCAACGCTTTCGAGTCGATCCAAACGTGAGTTTTAAACAGACCGTAGACTTAGCATCAGCGGGTCTAGGTACGGCGTACTATTACGATAGAGGCTCGCATAAATATTTACCGGTACCCGGTATAGATTATGTACACGATGAGGAAGACTTAGATCCACAACCTGGTGGTGGTTACACCATGGGTTTTACCACGCCGGACGATACGTATAAGTACGGTAAGTACACCGTCATGTATATCAGACAATCCGTAGACGTTGTACGACTCGGTTTTAGAAAGTTTATACGTCAGAAGAGCTCGTTTACCGACGTTGGTATAGAACAAATAAACGAAAGCGTTAGAACGTACGTGTACGCCGTACTCGGCGCGCAAGCCCAAGCAAAAACGAGTATACTAACCTCGGGTACTGGATTAGATGCCCAAAGACAATTTGAAAATATAGTAGAAGGCGTTATAAATAGCCCTACGGACTTGGAATCTTCTATAACCAGATTTCAAGATTCTTTACAGTACGCTAGAAGCTCGTTAAACTTTGTGATTGGCCCAGGATTATACTTGATGCCATCAAATATGGAGCTTTTAGTCGGTATTCATCGAGGTTATAATAATAATATACAGATAGCTACGCCCGACGCGCCGATAGGATTAAATATCAACTTGAACTCAGACGTACTCCCTACGGTCGTAGATACGCCACCAACCCCACCCTCTCCCGTAAAAAAGAGTAAGATAGATACCCAGCAGAATTTAGACGATTTAGACGATTTAGACCCGCCATCAACGCCAGAGTCAGAGCCACCCCCTCAGCCACAAACCCCTGCACCACCCCCACCATCTCCCGTAAAAAAGAGGCGTGCATCTACCCAGCAGAATTTAGACGATTTAGAAAATTTAGACCCACCGCCAGACTCGCACGAACAAGAAAAAACGGCTTTAGTCGTTGGTTTAATGGCCGCTGCTGGGGTTGGGTATCTAGCTTACGATATTTTACGTCGCTGAAGAAGGAGGTAACTCAGTATCTGACGGAACGATTATTAATTCTTTCTTAACGAACGATCTCTTGGGGCCGTTAGTCAGCCAGTACACCGCGGGCTGTCCGGGGTTTGTCGTTCTCCTTCTAATCGTATACATTTCTAAGCTCCAAATAGGATCGGTAGCTCTTCTTCTAACGTCTTTTTCGAGCTCTCCAGGAGCGTAAAGATATCTAACGATATCGTCATTTACGCTTAGCGCGACTTCGGGGCTCTTGAGCCCCGAGGAACTCAATTGCTTTATTTCTAACAGAGACATAGCCGCTCGAGGAGTTAACGGTTTACCTTTCATAGTCGATATCAATCTAGTTTTTTCGTCGTTTAACGCTTTTATAACATCGGGCAATCTTTTTACCCACTCGCGGCTACGCTCGGTAGGATCTAACATTTCTTGAGCGTATTGATGGCCGAATAATCTTTCGGCTAAAGTACGATTAAATCTTTCTACTATACCTTGAGCTCTATGATTTCCAACCTCGCCTTTCTGCACTGCGACTTTGCGAGTCCGCATCAAAGTATTAAATTCAGCCATAAATTCTGTACCGGGGTCTACTTTTATCGTGAGAGGCCAAGACAAGGGCGATCTTTTGTAAATCTTTTTTATCGCCTCTACAACTTGAGTACTCGTTTTATTCGTCAAGGGTTCAGCTTCTTTATATCGAGTGGCCACATCGACGATCGTCAACGCGTATTTATATCTTTTGCGTTTAACTATGTCGTGAGGTAGATACAACAGATCCGCTTGATGCATTTCATTGGGCCGCCCTATAACCTTATTGAGACTCGTAGGTCTCGGGATAGTACTGGGGGCTGGTAAATATATTTGCCACATGGCTTGTTTTCTCAACCAATTTCTAACGTCTGGCTCGGGTACGTTGGCTTTTAGCGATAATTTTTTTATGGCGCCTGCACCTTTCCAATATCCTCTAGGACTGTAAAATATTTTACTTAATTTTGTTTCCATTTTATTTTAACGACTTATTAAAAATGGTGAGTCTTTTAATTATGGGTGCTGGAGCTATAATAAGCGCTGTGGCATTTAGCGGAACGAGCTTCGCCTTTTCTAAGATAGGAAAAAGCGGTGCGGATGAAGAACGTAAACGACACGACCTCGCTTTAGAAAGATTAACTCAAGCTAAACAAGAGTGGGTAGAACAAAGAACCAAAGTTCTGGATTATCTAAACGATCGACTACATAAAGAAGCCAGGGCTCAAAAAACATTTAAAAACGTAGATGAGGCGTTGAGAGAATATAACGAAGTAACAAACGACGAGTTGAGATTACCTCGCGAACCTGTATTGTCGGACTTTTACGTACCCAGCGAAGATCAAAAAGATGGTGAAATTGCATTTATCTTAGGAGGCACTGCTGTTTTAGGTTATTTAGTTTATAAGTTTGTTTAAAATTATTTTGTTTCGTTAAGTAAAATGAACGCAATTTATGGAAGCAAACTGAATCCACACAGAAGTTTAAAAAATCCTAGAGCGTTGAAGGGGTTGAGGCAATCGATGGTTCTTACTCATAATCCTAGTACCGCGTCGGCTGGCAGTCTGTTGATCGTTGAATTTCCTATGTTGAGTCAAGACGATGTAGTCGTGCCGGGTACAGTACGATTAGCTTTTAATATAGACTTAGAATCTGAAGGCACTGGCGAAGACGATGCAAGAACTCTATATTATAACGTCGCACGAAATTTAATTAGTGGCGTAAGAATCAAACTAGAAGGTAAAGATTTCGTTGCGTTTACGGATGCCGATGTATATAACGCGTATAAAGACATGTGGCGACCAGCCAGCGCGAACGATTCGTATCGAGGACTCGAAGATAGCAACGTCACGAAACTCAGAATCGGCGCTAGCGATGGGGTTGCTAGCGCGAATGGTGGAAAAGACAAAGCGATTGCCAACGCCTACGGTAACCGATATTACATTCCTCTAGATTTTGAAATGCTTACGGATCATCAACCTTTTAGTCCATCGACGCTCAAAGACAGACTAACTTATGAATTTACATTTAACGATCACTCTAGCGTAGTAAAATCTACCGATAATAACGCAAAGTATAAAATTTCGGGGTTAGATCTCGAGTTTGAAACGGTGACCAATAAAACATTGGCCGATAGTATCAGGCCAAAATATCGAGGTAAAACTCATTTTCTATACGAAAAAGTTCAAAGATATACGGTTTTAACGTTAAACAAGTCCGATACTACTTGGAACATTAATCTTAATCAAGCCATTAGAAGTCTCAAAGGTATACTTCTTTTATTTAAAGAATCGGGCGAAAAAGATCCTCGAATTTTTTATAATCCAAAGATCGAAAAAGTAGACGTTACGATAGAGGGTAAGCCGAATCAATTGTATAGTCAGGGCATGAAGCGTTATCAACACTGGGATGAGATTACCAAGTTTTTCGGCGACTCTAATACAGAATTTGGTGCCAGCGTGTCCAAAGACTTGGAATTGCACGATATGACGCTAGGCTCCTATTTAAGCACTAGTTACGGTCTTTGGCTAGATACGAGGGTAACCGACGACAACAAAAGTCACGGTTCTGGCAGGAAAATAGGAGACGTAGGTGGCGGTATTTCTCTCCATTTAGAAAGAGAGGCCGAGTCAGCTGGTTCTCTAACGTGTTACGTTTTCTTGGTGATGGATGGTCAGTTGGTGCTAGAAGATGGAAGATTTAGCGGTAGTTACTCTTAAAATAGTCTTTACTATTAAATATGCATAAAACGTTTCCAAAAACACCACACTGCGCGCTAGTATGCGGTAGGACTAATTCGGGTAAAACCAAATATATTTTAGATCTATTAGAAACTGAGTATAAAGATCACTTTGAAAATATCGTAGTTATTTGTCCTACGTTGAGCAACAACAAGACATATCGCGAGAGACGTTGGTTGTGGTTAGATCCCGAGATATACCTATGCGATTTAGAGGTAGAAAAGGTGTCTCTCAACGAAGCTTTAGCATTTTATAGAGCTCGATTTAAAGGATCGCACGTTCTATTTTTGATAGACGATTGTAGCTCGGAACAAGACATAAAATATCGTAAGGCGGCGCTCGGGAAAAACACTTGCGTTTTAACGAAATTGGCGTTTAGCGGTAGGCACGACAATCACTACTGTTGGTTGATGACTCAAAAGTATAATTGCGTAATGACAGATTTTAGAGCTCAAACTGCATTTGTCGTATTGTTCTATTGCAAAGATAAAAATAGTTTCGATCAATGTCTCGATGAAAATGATGCGGTGCCCCTAGAAGAAAGATCGAGAATTAAAAAGATTTTAAGAGATGTGCCTTTTAGTAAATTATTGGTAAAAACTGATCCTCCAGTCTGTTGGCAGTTGATCTATTAGATACCTGTTAGATAACTAATAGATAACTAATAGATGGTTTATAGATAACTGTTAGATAACTAATAGATACCTGTTAGATAACTAATAGATACCTGTTAGATAACTAATAGATGATCTATAGATTATCTAGTCATCTATAAAATATGATAGAATATCTAGACCTATTATTAAAACTAGTAATAGCCATCAACTTATCTTTATTTTCTTACGATTATATTTCTTGTAGAAATAAGATTAAAAAATATAGTTCTATTTTAAATGAGCAAGTCGATAGAATCTCTAAGCACGTTATCTCAAGAACCTCATCCAATAGTAGCTGCGACTGTAGCGATAACCCCAGAAGCAACTATGCCCAAAAATAGACTTTTGGGTGTAGTTGCTTCCGGTGATTCTAAAAAATATTTAGGTAAAGAATACTCCGTCAATGAAATAGAGGGCTTGACTGTGGAAAAACAAGAAAAACTATATAAAAGATACGAAGCCAAGCTCGGTAAAGAAATGATAGTCAGTTTGGGGAGTTGCGTGTTGACCTTTTACGCAAAAGCATTAGGCGCGACTTTGCCGCTGGCTTCACCATTCGGTTATAAACTTTGTTTAGATTCTGAAGAAGCCCTCGTTAACGACTTAGAAAAAGATCCCGTTATTTCTAGCAGCTTGTCCAGTTTACTTTGCGAAGTGCATTACAATTATGGGGTTTATTTATCTCCTTTGGTGGCTATGTTGATCACGACTAAACATTTACAGGTAGATAGTAGTAATAATAGTATTACAAATAATAGTAGTATTACTATAAAAGATGAGTCTAGAAACGACAACGACGGATCAAGTAGCCCAAGAGCCGGCTCGGACTCCCCAGACTCCACAAGAGCCGACTCAGTCAAGAGTCACAAAAAAAAAGAGCAAAAGACCCTAAAAGAGTAGAGCAAGGTAAAAGACTGGCCGAAAGAAACAGAAAGATGAAAGAACAAATACAAAAAATGCAAAGTATAGAAGATGAAGAAGCTCCCCAGCAAACACCAGCGCTTACGATGGCAGACATTCCGAGCTGGGGATACGCGATAGTTGGTTTGGTTGTTTTAGGAATTGGATATCTCGCGTTTAAAAAGAGTAAACCTGTAGATTCACAGCGAGAGGTGGGGCTCCATCTCGTGGGCGTAACCCCTAAAGTTGAAGAACTATTAGAAATGGAATAAAAAAAATAAAATGTTTGTACAAGTAAAATGGATACGAAGAACGTTGCAAATACTCTTTATCACGGCGCTGTGTTGAGTTTGTTGACCGTAGGTTATACTATGTTGAGTAAAAAACTTTTGAAAATTAAGCCCGCCGATTTGGGAAAGTTAGACGTAGAAGATACGATTAAAATCACCGCTACGGTAGGTAGCGCTCTAGCTACTCAGACTTGGTTGGTGAGCCAAGGAGTAATTCCTCAGAATGTGGTAAATACTACGTAAAATATAAAATATACGACTTTATAAAATGGCTGAAGGTGGAGAATTTATACCTATGGATGACTTTGATCGAGAAGAAGAAGAAGATCAACAAGATCAAGAAGAACAAGATCAAGAAGATGAAGATGTTATTGGTGCCGAGGGACTTAGCGCTCATCTAGATGTAATGTTTGACGATATGGACAACGAGTTTGAACAACAAGAACTAGGAATGCGACTAAGATCAAAAAACCGATCAGCGAGACTAGAACAGCGACTGTCACCAACCAAAGCGGATACAACGGAAGAATCGATGGATAGGTTAAATCCACTTTTACATCGCTTAAAAGTCGGTGACGCAGAATCGTTTTATGATTTGTATAAAGGTCAAGGTTATGAAGGACCAGCGAATATAAGATATGAAGATTTTCGTAGAGAAAAAGATGGAAAATACTACAAAAACATAAAGTTAACGTTTGATAATAATCCTACAAAGTTTGTAAAATTAAGTACGTTAAAAACAAGAATTGCTAAAGCTGGATATAAACCGACTCTTTTTTTACGAAACGAATTTGGTTTTAAAGCAACTAAAACGATGCAATTACAACAAGAATTAAATCAGATACACCCCGAAAATATTGAGATGAGTGAACTTCCAAAAGTGGCCGATGATGTTGACGATATCGTAAAAAGGTAGTTGTAGATGTATTGAGAGAAGAAGTAGATTTAACGAAACAAGATGTTGATTTTTCTGGATTACTAGATGAAATAGATGCGCTAATTGATATATCGGATCAACGAGAAAAAGAATTAGGTGAACGAGCTAAAGAATTAGGTGAACTAGTAGATACATTAGAGGGACGAGTAGAAACATTAGATAGATCGCGAGAAGTAGTAGCTAAACGAAGAACAGCATTAGATGAACGAAAAAAAGTATTAGATGAACGAAAAAAAGTATTAGATGAACGAAAAAAAGTATTAGATGAACGAGAAACAGTAATTGCTAAAATTACGGGATTAAAAAACCTTGTAGAAATTGCTGGTTTAGACAAAGCGGTACAAACTCTCAAAGGTAATTTAGAATTAAATTTAGCTAAAATAAGAAGGCTAGATGATGAAATTAATCAAACCAAAGCTGAACTAACTGAAGCAACGAGCGAAGAAGAGAGACGAGAAATAACCAATCGATTAAAAGATCTAAAAGATGAAAGATCCGCTAGAATGACATCGGCGCTCGAAAATGAACGAGGACTCAAAAGTCAAATCGGTAGAATCAAAGAAACGTTTAATAAAATGCTAGATAGTGATACCTCGCTACGGGAAAAGATTAGAATTCTGTTTCGAGAACATGGCGTGACGGTCGTTAGTATATTGGCCTTTTTTGCTTTAGTTATAGAAACGATCGCTTCTCATTTGGTATCGGCTTTTGGTGGCGTCGCTGCAGCGGTTGCTCTGACTCCGGTTCCGCCTAAACCCGGAGGTAGCTTGAAAGATTGGATAAGTAATCATTTAAAAAACTTGGCTAATTTGCTAATAAAGCTGGGGGGTAAGTTATTAGCCGCTTTACCGGGTATTTTGGGCGGTATCGCGAGTTGGTTGTTTAATCTATTGAGCGCGTCGGTAGGTTGGTTGTCGGAGCACGTGTGGACGTTATTGGTTGGTGTCGGTGCTTTGATACTAGTATACATGCAAAAAAATTTAAAATAATATACGACTTTATAAAATGACCGCAGAATCCGTTTACCCTAAATTGCCCGATATTCCTATAGAAACGAACGAGTCTTCAGTATTTAGGTTAAATAAAATCGAAAGAGTGCAAAAAGAGATAGCCAACGAGAGAGATAAGAGAGAACGGTTGCACAAAAAGTATAATAAAATTATTACCTGTTTATCTAACGCAGAGACCGTTATAGAATGTTTAGGTGCTTTATCCGGTACCATAGGCATAGTCAGCGTTGTTGGTATCATTAGTATACCTATAGGCGTGGTTTTAGAAGGATTAGCTATAGGATGCGTGGGTGTAAGTTTGGTATTAAAACGATTTAGTAAAAAGTTTAGAGGTAAAGCTAAGAAACACGATGAGATTAGAGTAGTAGCCGAAACAAAATTAAATACGATAAATGAATTAGTGTCTCAGGCTGTAGACGATGGCGATGTAAGTCACGAAGAATTTACTTTGATTAACGATGAATTAAAAAAGTTTTACGGAATGAAAGAAGCTATTAGGACGCAAACTAAAGCGAGAGAAGAGTCCGTTAGAAATCAAAAAGAAATAGACGATGAGGTCGAAAAGAAAGTGGTCGAGCTTCTAGCGAAAGAAAAAAAAGATCTTATCGCAAAACTTACAACTTTAAATTAGAAATATGTAAAGAGTATGAGCGTAATTCTAACGTGAGTAGAGATGAGCCTCCTAGCTACACAAGTGCTCAAGAGAGTTTAGAGACTAGGCCTAGCGCTCCTTGCAAAGAGTAGTTGTAATTAGTAACGCAAGACACAAAAAAACCCTCACTTCTACTGAGTGTAGAAGTGAGGGTTTTTTTGCGTTACGACAAATCTTCGCCCGGGCGCCCCGGAGACATAGTACTCTTATTGGACATGTTACTAATTTTTTGATTTTTGTGAAAATTTTGGTGTATAGGTACCCAGCAAAATTGGATTTGTCGCTGAATCGGCACCCGGAGATTTAGTACTCTTGTGGACTATGGAAAACACTTTTCATTTTCTTGATTTTGTGCAAATTTTGGTGCATAGGTACCCAGCAAAATTTTGAATTGAATTTGGGCGATTTTTAGACTATTTTGGTTTTTTTAAAATTTGATGTATGTACCCACAGCAAAATTGGGGAAGAAAGTGAAAAAATTGGTTTTGTCGCAGAATCGGCAATTACTATACTACTACAGGTTGAGGAATACTATTTCTAAAAACATCCTGTATGAATTTCAATCAGGTTTTAGATCCCGACATTCTACTGAAACCGCCCTGATCCACCTTACTTTACAGACTTTATTAGGTCCGAATCGAATAGAGGTAATTATGTGGGGCGATTATATTAGACCTTCAAAAAGCCTTCGATTCTGTTAACCATGAAATTCTTGCATATAAATTAACTTCTATGGGGTTTACAGACAATACAGTAGACTGGTTTAAATCTTACCTCTCGCATAGACCACAGGTAGTTGAGATAAACAATATTAGACCAGGAGAACCTAATCTAGCATGTGGTGTTCCACAGGGCTCGATTTTAGAACCACTATTGTTTTTGTCATTATATCAATGATATGCCATGTTCTGTAAACTGTAAACTACAGCTATATGCAGATAGCTATAGACAAAAATGCTAACAATGTAGAACAGAAACTCACCGTATAACTCACAAAGGTCAACCACTGGCTCATAGATAACAGGCTTTCACTCCATCTAGGAAAAACTCATTCCATATTATTTGCTAATAGAGGGAACTTGCGTAACAAACATTTTGGCATTGATATTAAAAGAGCCAAATCAGTCAACTATCTTGGCCTTGATCTATCTAGAACAGGATTTGAATGGTAGCTTAATTGCGCAACACATAATTAAGAAAGCTAACTCTAGTTTTTTGTTCCGGCATCAAAATTGTTTAAGTAAAAAAGCTAGGAACATTTTGTGTACGGCCTTAATATCCTACCATTTTGATTATTGTTGCTGTTCCTGGTATTCTTCATTGTCACAAAAAATCAAAAACAAACTTCAAATCTGCCAAAACAAAACAATTCGCTTTATTAACAATCTTCCTACAAGATCCCATATTGGTTACAAAGAATTCCATGAAACAAGATGGCTTGATATTCACCATAGAGTAGAGTTTCTCAAAGCAAATCATGTTCATAACATTTTTCATCAAAAATCTCCCAATTATCTCAAATACAATTTTACCTATAAAAAAGATGTTCACCACTACCCAAACAAATCTAATCAATTTAATTTTGTTGTACCACACATTAAAGGAACAGAAATTAACTCTTTTTTCTACACTCGAATTAAAATATGGAATTCACTACCATCCGACCTGAAACTGTATGAAAGGAAAACCTTGTTCAAAACCAACCTTAAAGGATTTTTTAAAAACAAAATTCAAACTGCTGAATCTAGTTAAAGAAGTCAACATAACACAGGAGGCAAAGGAAGGTTATGTAAATGTTCCTGTTATAAAGTGCAATATAAGATTTTTGATGGTTTTTAAGGTAATTTTAATTTAGCATATTTTAGTGGGGTCTTTATCTTATATGTCTTTTTCCTCAGTATATTGTAATATTAGTTTTTAGGTGGGAAGGTTATGTAATTTATATTTTTTTAAATATTTTTAAGATTATATGAATTATAAAAGGGAAAGGGTATTTTTTTGGGACCGCAATGGAAATAAGTTTTTTAAAAACTTGTTTGCGTTATCCCTGCTTTTTCCACAGTATGGGGGACTCTCTGTTAAAATTTTAATTTATAGTTTTAGATAATTAACTAATTTATATCATTTCTATATGTGGAAATTGCGAATAAATCAAATCAAATCAAATCAAATCAAATCAAATAGTGTAGGTAGAGGGCGCTGTTTCCGAAACCATGCCAGCAAACCAGCAAACGTTTGCGGAACCAACCGGTCAAAACACTCGCCGCTGGAAAAAGCTTCTGACAAGTGACATGTCTGATCGATTCTTTCAAATACTTCCAGAAAACTTTTTTGTCCTCCAGGTGACTAAGTTATTTCCAAATATTTATGGGTGGGTACCCTCCTCCTCAGAAAGTAAGTGTTTTCGCCACCAAACGCCTCAGACCGTCAGACAATTTCCGTTTGCGGATCCGGAGCCGGTCAAACAACTGTAGTGTGGTGTGTAGGACGGCCATGGACTGATGGAGGCACATCGTGAAACAGAAAGAAACCATCAATCATGGCTTGTTTTAAACACATAGTCTGTGCTATGTCGGGTGGAGTTGACAGTACTATTGCTGCACTACTGTTGAAAAACAAAGGTAACGTTTTCGATATTCTCAAGAGACGCCGATTGTTTTCGCAGAAAACAGTCGTGTAAATATATTTGCTTCACAGGTAGCTTGAAAATTCCAGCTCTAGGACTAGGCTCAAGATTCGCCATCTTGAGCCTTAGAGCTGGAATTTTCAAGCTAGATAAGGCATATGAAATGTTGTGGCAGAAAATTTCGTGACGAGAGTTATGGATCATAAAAAAAGGTAAAAAGCTTCCACAGCAGTTTCAATGTGTCTCTCCGTAATGCGGTTTGTGAAAACCTTACACAGCTCTAGGAAGTAACACAGGTTTGCCGTAGATAAGGGCAGGGTTTTAGTTTTTGATGGTAATTTTGGAGTAAAGTGACGATGACACTGGCGGCGGAACAGGGGGCCCCACTTTTTCCCACTTCGGGCAATAGACCTATCGCCATTTACGAGTTAAACACGCCCCTTAGACAACCTTATGGGAATTTTGTGTGGTGATTTTTGTTTCTCAGATTTTGCGCGTTCCACGTGGAATTATAATTGATGTGATTGGACAATAATTCACAAGCTGCATTGACGCAATTCGACCGTGATAGGTCAATTGACCCCCCCCCCCCCCCCCCCCCCCCCACAGGCGCTGCTTTGGCCCCAACAAAAGTATTCCGCTTCCCGCTGGCCTACACACATACCAACTTGAACACAATCGGATGTAAGGTTCTCTAGGTATAGGCCCTTCAAAAATGCACCTTTAAGATGACGTCACGTGACCCATGATGATGTCATCACGACGGCATTTGTCAAAACAAACATTTGCAACGACGTCTTGGCCTGTGTCAAGATTGGATTCAATCTGTTTACCGACAGTGTCAGATTTTTGAGCGTACATTGAAATTTAATTATTTTTTTTTAATTCCTAGAAAATCATGACGTCATTTCTGATTTTACATGCTACACAATATCTACATGCCCACCAATTTTTATCACGATCGGACCTATAAAAGTGTATTTTTGATGACGTCATGACGTCACACAATTTTCATTCATGTACATGACCTAACAAACTTAGTACAAAAAGAATTTCGAAATTAGCATACATGTTACATTGATGAGATGTGGCTTAACCCTCTACTGTTGCATGTATTTACTATCATAACCTATAACAAAAACCTAAGCCCTTCAACAGGTGTGTTTCAACCTGAAACTCGATCGGTTTTGGTACATGTAGGGTTCAACTACCCTAAGGGTAGTTGGCTCCATTTTGGCACAGAGAGAGGGAGGGTTAAAATGGCTTAAAGGTTCAAAAACTTAAAAATTACTATAAAACCATATAATGATGTCATCATGGTGTCGCATCAATTTTCATCTATAACACATGCTGGCCTACCCATATGCCAACTTTGAACTCAATCGGACCAACGGTTCTCTTAGATATGGGAATACGACTTTATATTCTGTAAAAAGTGCATCTGGGAAGGAAATAGGGCTGTGCGTTCACGGGTAATTTTGGATCCGGGTACCCGAACGCCACACTGGTTCGGTTCTCGGGTACCCGGAAGTGGACCGTAAAAAAACAAAAAAACAAAAAAAACAACAAAAAAACAAAAAACAAAACAAAAACAAAACAAACAAACAAACAAACACTGTCTAATCATAGAGCAAGGTTTGTAATGTCCTTGTGTGCACCGTGCAGCCGCTAAAAGGCCCCCGCAAAAATAGTTTTGCTTCCGGTTACCCGATCTACCCTAATTTTACGGCTGCGACCCTAAAATTTGTATCGGCAAGTAAAAACAAAACATTAAAAAATCAATAAAAAAAATAGTCCTGTTTTCCGTCTTCACAAAACGCCTCTCAATAACATATTTCCGTCAAAAACGCTTGTAATTTGTTTGCCTACTTACATTCGCTATTTTTTTAAAAGAAACCTCCGTTGTTTTTACAAGTTCCCTTCGCGATTACAAGTTCCTTTTGGTGCGTGATTTCCTATCACCATGATGAAAACACGTGTGTCATGCTCAATGCAGCAATGCTGTACTGGTTCCCGCCGCGCCGCCCACTAAGTGCCAAATAAGGCATGATGGAAATGCGGCAACCAGTCTATGCATGCACTGCATGCCGCACGTGCACTGCACACAGGGCCGGGGAGCGAGTGCCGTGTGCTGATTGGACGGCACGTGTGCGAGGTGGACTCACTGAACTGCGTGATTGGTCTACTATGGCTCTTCATATGGACTTATTGGTTGTTCGGCGCCGGCCAGATATCACAACGTTCGTAATAGCCTGTGATTGGGCGACTGCACGGAGCGTGCCACTATCTTCTTGGTAAAAAAAGAGGTAAGCCTTGTCCAAAGCGATTTTATACTGGGGCGGTTCTTCTGTCGCAGGGACGGCGAAAAATATCCAGCACAAGAACAAAAATGGGGGGTCATGTAGTGTAACCGCCTTATTAAGGCAAAGTTACGATCTTGGCTTTGTGTTTATTACTGATTTCAATTATTTCAGGGACACCAGGACCTTTGAAGTTGAACATTAATTATGTTAAATTTGACCTATTATATAAGACATTCTCCATTGAAGACGTTTTCACATCTGCAGTCATTACCTGTCGTCCAGTCTCTATAAAAATATCGTTTAGAAGGTTCAGATATTTAAAAAGACCTCGAGTACGGTTATTTACAGGAGGCGCCGGGGTGTCGCGCCGGCCTTTGCTTGTGCAGTCAAGCGTAACATACACAATAATCCAACAATGGATTGAAATTGCACAAATAGCGGCAAATGGCGTCATCCGGCCTGGTGGTACTGTTTTTTGTTTTTTGCGCCATTTTGGCGTCTTCCGTACGCAAGGGGTTAAATATTAAATCATCCACAGAGTACGAGTTAACCTGGCATGCCTGGGTACGAGTTAACCTGGGTACGAGTTAACCTGGGTACGAGTTAACCTGGGTACGAGTTAACCTGGGTACGAGTTGACTCGGGTACGAGTTGACAGGGCACATGTACATGTAGTCGGACACCAAAATAATCACACACCATAAAACAAATTTAATACTCCAAGCAAAGCCTCCTCCAAGCAAAGCCTTGTATTGTTTTTGTTTTAACGTATACCCGTAGGCCTAATACGGAGAGCGCTTCCCATTCCCGCTGCCCCAGTGTCTGAGCAACGTTCACTCTCTCAAGATCAGTATTACTCCCGCCCGCTCTTTGATCATACCGCGGAGCTAGTTTAGCGCCAGCGTAAACCGCAGTTCACTTCCATTGACAGACTATAATAAGCAACAAGATAGCTATAGATAAGATACAAACAGCGTTGGCCGACCACATTATTGATACTTTCCATTCACTGCATTTTTGTTGACGCATTGTTTTCAAAACACCGCCGGACGGTTCGGGTCTTTCGAGTCGGAACAGAGTTTGAAATAGATCGAATTCTCTGTATTTATTTATTTATTTTTGGTATGAAACCTTACATTGAATTTTTCACCGTAAGTTTCGGGTACCCGAACCGGAAAAATGGAACCGGATATTGACGCCGGCATTCGGGTATCCGGGTATCCGGGTACCCGGATACCCGGAACAGGCCTAGAAGGAAACATGTACTACATGTAGGTCTATAGGATCAGGTACCCAAACTGAAAAAGAAAAAAGAAAGAAAGAACAAAATCTTAACAAAAACAATACCTTTTCCACAACTTGCAGAAAACCTAATAAAGATGGCGATCACCGCGACGACGCACAGTAAACACGCAAAAGTTTTTTCACCTCATTTTCCACTGGTAAAAATAAAAACAAATCCAGGTGGCCCCCAAAAAGGAAGCGGGCGGGTACGCTAAACATGTTTTCTTTCTTTTACTTCGCCTTAGAGAAAAGGGCTTTTTCTCCATGACTGTATTAGTAACAGATTGATTTTTTGCTTTTGAACTTTGTAGGTTATCGAGTGACAGGCCTCTTCATGCGTAACTGGGATGTCTTAGATGAGACGGGAGTATGTAGAGCTGATCAGGACGAGGAAGATGCTCGGTATGTGTGCCAGAAACTGGACATTCCTCTTCATCAAGTCAACTTTGTGAAGGAATATTGGCACGATGTCTTTAGGTAAACTTGTCTCATTGTATCTTTGTATCGTCATGTACAATATTTCTTTCCAACAGTGGTCTAGCAGTAGGCTTTGGCAACTCAATGCTCGACTTGACTCTATTCCACCCAAACATCTGAATCAGAATCGCGATTCCATTGTTTTGAGGAGTCGACTCCTTAAAGTATTCAATTGCTATCACCTAGGAGTCGATTCCAGGTACTGCCAGGTGATTTTGAAACTCCTCCACTTCAAAAATGGGATTTAATGATTTCTGATTCTCTGAAAAGACCACACGCGGCACTTCATGTGTATATATGTAGCTGTTTCTATTTCAATAAATCAAACGCTATGTTGCACAGTGTTGCTCTGCTCTCCACTTGGCCATTTACATACATTTTGGCAGCCATAAAGTCCAATGCCTAGCGATTCTGATGACCAACCAACAACCTCCAAATGTGTGCGTAATTTTGTGTAGAAGACGAAGACAAATGCCACCGCAAGTGGTACAACGAAGGTGGCCTGTTTCATGCATAGAATCCAAAGGATGTGCCACCAACTCGTGTGTTGTGCATGATGCAGTTGATTCCGAATGGAATCACAATTCCTGCTAAGAGTTAGAGTCGAAACCAAAAATGTTGGAGTCAACCAAACTGGACCAGTGGGCTAGTGATTTTTATTAACCCTCCTTCTGTTATAACTATCAACCTATAAAAAACCTAAGTCCTTCCTCTCCAACAGCTTGTGTGTTTCAACCTGAAACTCGGTTTTGATAGGTAGGGTAGTTGGCTCCATTTTGGCACCGAGAGAGGAAGGCTTAAAATAATCTTAACCCTTTGCGTACGGAAGACGCCATATGGCGCAAAAAATCCCAGTGCCACCAGGCCGGATGACGCCATTTGCCGCTGTTTGTGCACTTTCAATTCATTTTTGGATTGTTATGCTTGACTGCACAAACACATTGTGGCCATTTCGCTTGGCTGCCAGAGCCACCGCGACACCCGGACGTCTCCTGTAAAAAAAAGTACTCAAGGGGTTAAGGAACATGGGACTTTGCGTAGTGGATATGAACAAAGTATAGAAGGTTTGCAGTATCACCATGTGAAATTGAACAACCGTTTCTTCTCAGAACCGCATTTTTAACTCAAAAGAGATCAATTTTACCTAGTGATACCGCAAACCTTCTATACTTTATACTTTAGGCAACATCTCGAAAGTTGGACCGCTTGGAGTGTTCCGAGAATACTACCTAACAGCGCATTCCCAACAGGAACATTGGGAGCTTTCCAATGGTAACAGGAACGTTCCAACTCTTGGAGACACTCCCTTCACGCTTTGAATGAATGGAAACCTGTCTTGTTTTAATATTTTCATTCACGTGACAGATTTTCAATAGCACAGTTTGCTAATGACGTCAAAATGTTGGTATGGATATTCATGCGTATAATATGCATGCGTTGAACCCTAACCGCGATGGCATGACCTGACCTGGGAATCATACATTCAAACATTCAAAGGTAAGCTCACGCTGGATGGAATGGTGAATGCTCAGTTTAACCCTCCTGTTCTCAAGGCCAAAATGGAGCCAGCTACCCTTTATATCAAAACCTATCAAGTGACAGGTTCAAACACACACAAACTATGAGAGTTGGTGGGTAGAGTTTTAGAGAGGCTGTGATAGTTATAATCATAGGAGGGTTAATATGCTTCCAAAGGTCAGAGTGGTGTTTGGAATATTTGTGCACAGTGTGTACCCTGTGTGTGCGAAACTTTTAAACAGTAACAACATGACCTGACCTGGGCCCAATTTCATAGCGCTGCTTAACGGTAAGCAGAAAAGTTGTGCTAATGTAACTATAGCAGGAAAATTTGCTTAAAAAGCTAACGCTTGGGCGTGCATGGAGATTTAAGCAAATCCTGCTTCCGAAGTTAGCGGGCTATTTGCTGTGCTTACTACTTACAGTCTCTATGAAATGGGTGAGGGTTCCGTTCCCTGGGATACTATGGATACATGCGGTGGAGATGAACGTATCATGCATGTCCAGGTCAAGTCAGGTCAGGTCAGGTCAGGTCAGGTCAGGTCTTGTCATATACATACAATGTGCATTTGTCATGTTTGTATGATAGGATGGTGAACGCACTGTCTGGTCTGCACGCTGTTATGGCCCATTATAAAATATACTTATTAAATTCCTCCCCCAAAAAGGTATGAGTTCCAAAAGAGGCCAAACAAAGATTAATGAGCAAAGCTGTTCAAAAAAATATACACAAATATGCCATTTATTTTAAACAAAATACACTAAGTAAACAAAATACACAAAATCATACAATTACCAGAACCTTGGCATGGGTGGGACGAGCAGACGTGAAAACAAGACAAAAATGTCTACAAAAAGTTCAGTTCAGTTCAAATTGCGATGAAACAAAACAACGTGGTTTCTCCTTTACGGTGTTCCTTACATCTCACGATCAAAGATCCATGGCTGAAGGTGTGGTCTCCTTCATCCGGGGCCGGCAGAGCCACAGGGTACTCGAACAAGCCGCACTCGTTTAACAAAACAAGTCCGACGCATACCCGCCAACGATACGGGGCAGCACAAAGTGCAAAAGTCACCGCCAGACGCGAGTCATCCTCCGTCACGACTCCCCGTCATCGACACAAGGCACAAGACAAAAATCACCCGCAGGGACTTCAGTCCCAACAAGCGGGTACAAAACGGACAAGTCAACCTGCCCGGATGGTCCTCCAAGTTGGACGTCACAAGAAAGAAAAAAAAGGAGAACGCCCTTACATAAAATGTCAATTGTATTTATACCCAAAGTTACTGACGTGCCGCGAATTCCAGTTCGCTGAACCCCTAAAGTTTTACAATTCAAAAGTGTTCAGTTCATGCACAGTATTTCTGGTCGTCCACCCATCCATTTTACATTTAACGTAAAGGAATGCTGCTCGTCCCATAACAAAAACTACATGTCTAACAAAAGTATTTAAACGCACAAATACACAAGACATTTCAATTTAAGCTATTTTAAAACCACTTTACAACAACGCGCCCTTATTAAATTGATACGGATCTATTTTTAGGTCATTTGGCTAAGAGCAAAGAGTGCTGTTATTAAACATGTTGTGCCTCCAGTTGTAAAATAGTTATTAGCACGCTTTGACAGAACATCTTTGGTGAATTTTGATATACATGTACTCTAATCTTGAAAAAATGATTCTGGTATTGTAAATGTCTCGCACTGCTAGCGTCTCGTGGATATTTGCATTACATTCAAGCCCTGGTGACCGTTATTTTGCATACAGTGAACTATTGAAGCAGTACCAGGGAGGCATCACACCCAACCCAGACATCCTATGCAACAAGCACATCAAGTTTGACCGACTGTTGCAACACAGCAGAGAGACACTGGGTGCTGATGCCTTGGCCACTGGTCACTACGCAAGGACCGATGTCCAAGAGAGAATATTGGATGATGACTGGGCGATGAAACCACAATGTAAGAATTTTAATCCTTGGCCATTGAAGGAGAGTTTTCAACAAGTCCCACGTATTAATAATCCCCTTTCTGTACACCCCCTCCCCCACCACTAGGATGAGTTCTTTTTGTGCTAACAGGTTTTCCAAATGTAGTGCTATTGGATTGAACATATTAACCTCTTAAATCTAGGGACAATGGTCATATCCACTGTTTGACGTCTCAACACGCATTCCTGCACATACTCAATCCATTCATGTTTCAGCCCTGTTCTTAGTATACCAGTTCCCCATCAAGAACTGATGGATGCAAGGGGTTAATTATGCATAAATGTAAGGATTATTATTTGATAGAGTTTTTCATGTTGTGATTACATCTACTTTTAGCGGTCAAGTTGCTGCAAGCAGTGGATACCACCAAAGATCAGACGTTCTTCCTCTCGCAAATATCCCAGAATGCATTGCAGAGAACCCTGTTTCCGATTGGTCATCTGACCAAGGATGCTGTCAAAGAAATGGCTGGCAGGGCGGGGCTGGAAAGGATCGTCAAACGGAAGGAGGTAAGATGTTTGGAATGTCACACTGTGTCAACTTAATACCAGCATCATTGAAATTATTATTCCTGTCAATACATCCGTCGTAATCATCATAATTATTGCTATTAAATTAACCCCAACCTTCTAGGCATTTTTTACCAGAAAGTGTCCTCAACCTGTCAAAATCCAACAAATTTTCAGTATACCAATGGCACATTCTTTGGACATCATACCTCCATAAGGCATCATACCTCTATGGGGCATCATACCTCCATGTAAAGTATATGTGACCCGCTCCAGAAAAAGGTGATATAAGTCGCGCTATGCATTTACGTGTAATGGCCCTTTCAATGTTGAGAGGGTGAAATTTTTCGTCAAAATTCATTTTTTGCTTTTTGTCTTTAATGACATCTTAAATATCTAAAGTTTTAGGTTTGGTGCACAACAATGTAGATTTCAGTGAATAAAGTAAAAAAAATACCCTTTTTAGAGTGCATTGTTCCATTGCATTGTATTAGAACTAGCTATTTCAAAGCCTGTTTTCTCTATTGTGCAATTTGAACTCCATAGAACTAATTAATATGCAAAAATGCGATATCTCCAGAACGGAAAGGGCTTTGGAGCTCTATCATGTACCAAATGAAAGCTTACATTGTGGGCTTTTCAAACATCATAAAACAAATTTTTCATATTTTGCGACATAATATACCTTTTTCCAGAGCGGGTCACATATATGGTGCCAATTGCAAGGTGCTTCAGTCCTGAACCATCAAAATTCAACACAACCTGCTGTTGGAGTTTGTAAGGCTTGGGGTAGTTGGGGTTAATAGACCATAGACCAATATACATTTTAGTGTCTAAATAGCATACTTTGGCAGACATGATGACTAAGGGAGACATTTTGATGTCTGTCCAAAAGATTCACGCGTTCTCATGTAAAGCAACTTTTTCCGACAGTGGGTGAAAACTGCCGTGATTGCTTGAATGAACTTGTAAACATGTAGAAACTGTACCTCAATAGAACACGGTACGGCATGAATAATATGTAATTACCGTTTGGTTATTTGGAGTGAAATTTGAAATTGGTAGTTATCCTATGTTTCCTCATTTGCTTATTAAATTTAATTAACCCTCCTCAGCAATCAAAATATCCACTGGACTGCTGGACCGAGTCCAGTGATTTGAGCGTTGGTCTAGTGAACTCTTGACTCAACTAGTCCGGTGGTCTAGTGTTTTGTTTTTCATACACTGTGTGAAATGCTATCACTAAAGTAAATTTTTTTCTAAATCTGGTGAACTGAACTGAAGCCCCATATTTTATGGAATGGCCATTTTTAGTTTTGAGGCTGGGAGTTTCAATCAAAACAGCATTTCTAACCCCTCCCCCAACAAGGTCAACAAAGGGGAAAAATCAAAACAGCACACTCATTCAAAACAATGTGTTCTTATGTTTACCAGCTGTCTAGTAGATTTTGACCTGAAATTCGACCCCTACTCCTACTATCACTATCTACAATCTTATTATAATTATCACAACCTACTGAAAAACCAAATCCTATCCTCTCCTCTCCCACTGCTTGTGTCTCAACTTGTCACTCGATAGGTTTTGATAGTTAGGGTAGTTTGTTCCAATTTGGCACTAGAGGGAGGGTTAGAACTCTGTTACTGTTTGGCCAAGATGGGGGGGGGGGGGGGGGGGACCCACAGCCATCTACCCTGTCAGTGCTGTCATTGCTTGTTTTTTGGATGAGCAAACAGTTTTTGGTTTCTTTCAGAGTATGGGAATCTGTTTCATAGGCAGCAGGAAATTCAAGCGCTTCATAAAAGAGGTATGCTGGTTCCTGACGCAACTGATGTAACAACTTTGTTGTTTTTAGTTGTAGTAGAAGTGGAATGTGATTTTAATAAGTATGCTGTTTTGACTGTTTTATAGTTTTGGTTAATTACCCTTGTTCTTGCTTAAATCAACCTCTAAAAAGCAAAACAGTTATTCATGTGGGCTAGAAAAGGGCATGCATAGCAGCTCTTCATCTTTATTGGTCCATGCAGTGTTCTAGCCAGGGTGAAATTAAAGCGTAGGGGCATTTGGCTCAAGGATGGACAATGCGAGCGCGGAGTGCGAGCGTGGGTTCCAGGGTTCACTTGAGGGGCCCGAACAATGTTGGATTATAGATGCTGTGTTGCAATCTGAGGCTATTCCTGGCCACTTTCCCTTGACTGTTTTGAGCCAAAGTTTTTAAGTTTAGAATATACTCTTGCTTTTAAGTATATAGCGTAGTGGTAGCGTAGGGGCAGGATTCAAGCGTAGTGCTAATTCCCCGAAAGCGTAGTGGGTGCTAGCGCTATTTAATGGCTGTCTAGAACACTGGGTCCATGCCTTTTACAGCATTGCAGTTAAGTACTTTTCCACAGAATCAGTTCTGGCCTGAACATTTTGGGGGCTAAACAAACATTGGGGGTGATAACCAAGTTTTTGAGAACCTGAATTTTACAAATTTTCTGAAAGAATGTTTTTTTTTTGGTCAAAAGTCCATAAATACACCTACAAAACTTGAATAAACACCCCCACCTCCCCCCTCCACGTCCCCCCTCCCCCCAAAAAAGAAAATGTACGCCTGTACAAGTCTAAGTGCAAATTGTACAAACATTGAGTATACCTATTTAGCATTACCCGCCATTTTATATTTTTGTGTTTGCATATATTTTTTCAGTATGTAGAACCAAAGCCTGGTAATTTCATTTCTCTTGAAGACAACAAGGTCGTCGGGAAACACGAAGGTAAGGTTTAAAAATAATGTTAAACCGACATTTAAAGCTGCAGTATCTGTACTCTGACTAAAAAGTCCAATTAAACAGATTTCCCCCACTGACATTTTTAAAGTTACAAAATTTGACTTGTCATTGGCTGATTTGTTTATGTGGAGTGTCTCAGTGGAAAGATCACAATTTATCTCATGCTAACAAATTAATAATAAACAAATTTAAATGAGATTGCGGGTAACACCATGTGAAATAAATCTCTTCTGGGAAGATGTGTGGTTCTGAAAGGAACCGGGATGAGTGTGTAACTCGACTGTTCTGGACAGTGTGCTCTGTCCGTCCTCGGGAGCGTGAGAGCACACTGTCCAGAACGTCAAGTTACATTGTACACCATGTACACACTCATCATCCCGGTTCTTTTCAGAACCACACTTCCTAGAAGAGATTTATTTCACATGGTGTTACCCGCAACCTCAGTCTTTCTCTTATCGTACCCACCATGCAAAGCTTCAAATCTTGTTTAACAAATTAGCAGTTTAATTTGAATGTTTTTCAGTGTGATACACCTCATAAGCATGGACATATAACAGCTTGAAGGAATAAAATGTCAGCATATACAAATGTCCAGCCCATACATGTGAGCAGCACAGCGCAAATAAGAACAAAAGTAATGCATGTATCATATGGTCATTATGAGTAAAATGAAACACATTTTAACCATTCAAAGAGCAATCTAGAACATCAGTTGTCTTCAAAAATATTGTAGAGGCAATTAAAATTACTGGAACTTCTTAATGGAAGTAAAATATTAAACGTTTGGACATTGCTAAAATGAGTAAGACCTGGAGCTAGGCATGGCGGAAGTCATCAAGTACATGTAACAACTTTGTGGTGGGAACCATTGAAATTCTCTATTGAGTGATGTTACTTCTGAAAAACCCTGGTTCTTTTCAAAACCAGCATTACTCAAAAGAGAATTTCTCACTTATTAGCAACATTTATTGTTTTAGAATTTGGAACTTTAGAAGTTCTGAAACCATATGATGAAATACTCCTAGTCTAAGACTTATTTTAAATGTTTTTATTGTCTTTTTAAATGATTTTTTTTCTGTATACATGCCAATGTAGGTTATTTTATTTATACGGTTGGACAGAAAGCTAAAATTGGTGGCATGAAGGAGAGGTGGTTTGTCATTGATAAAAATCCCTCATCGAATGAAGTCATTGTGGTAAGTAGGAGTACTTTTTTATTGTGGTACATTGTACATGGAATTCTGTTGTCTAGTTTAGAAGATACATGGAAAGTGAAAGCAGCTAAAAAATAAAGACTGTGAAACAAAGCAAATTTGTAACGTAACTTGGCAAATGTAAGAATTAATGTTAAGGAGGACATACCCAGGAAGAGCTTTACACAGAAGATGCATGTACAGTGAACCCCCCACCAGATTTTGGCAAAAAATAACCAATTTGTATGAAATTAAGTTTGCAAATGAGGGTACCTGGATCATTACATACATGTGTAAAATTTCTTTGCAGTCAATCAATGGGTTTTGTTGTTCTGTGGTTGCATGGTTACTTTGTACAACGTCATGGAAGCAGTTCTTACCCAGCGTCAGAATGTTAATTGTGCAAGAATAGTATCACTCAATTTGTAACTTTGTTTAAAATTGTACTGAAGACATTAGCCCAAAAGTTGGAAAGGCTCTGCACAAAGAAAGCGACACTATTGTGAAAAAACTACAAAGGGTGGAGTCCAGCCTCCCGCCCTGCCCTTTTAGGGTTAAGACCAACCCTTCCCCCACTTAACAAGTTGCCCATCCCACACATTACCAGAAAAGATGGTTCCATACAAAACAATACACAACTGGGCAAAAGTAAACAAGTCTGAACAAGCTGTAATTTCTTACAGTCAGTGGGCTGTCTATTTTCATGGTGTTAGATTTTGCAGATCAAGCTGTGTGCATTGACTACATGGGAATAAATATGACGATTGTTCTGGACCACTGAAATTATAGTCTGTGATATGATGTAACATTCGGATGCATTTCGGTTCAGAGTCTTCCATTTCAAATGTCTATGTTCCCAGGCCCCTAATACGAACCACCCAGCATTATTCTGTGAGACGATGTTAACCGGTCCGATTCACTGGATACGCCAACCACCCAGGCAGCTGCTTCAAGACCAGATGATGGACTGTGACTTCCGCTTCCAGAACACGGATCCACTAGGTTCGTAGTTGAGACATGAAAATCATCTCATTTTTTTTCCAGCTCTGGCTGTGGATTGGGTTGTCTCAGTTCCTCACTAGCATAATCGGGGGTTTTCCTTCTATCTCTGAAAATTGAGCATTTACATGTATTTTTACCCAAGTCACAATTTGGGTAAAAACATTCACGTAGATGGAAGACCGTTCAGGCATAGCAATGTTTTAACAATTTTTATGTTGTACATCTTGAACTTTGTTTCGCCCAATACAAGGCTAAAAGCCATTTTAGGTAAAGGGCTACAACAGAGGTGGTAGGGTTGGCCACATTTTATGTTGCCAGAGCCCCACCACTCTGTTTCCCTGGGTCCAGATCTAAATAGAGGATAAATCTTCAATAGATAGCAAAGAAATTATCCCAATTTTCAGACCTGTAGACCCAGGCGGGAAGACCAACTCACCTCCCGCCAAAAAATGGGATTGCTTTTAGTATTGCCAAGATCTTGAGTCCTGTACGTTAGACCACAATAGGGCTGTCCTAAATGTAGCGAATATTCCATTATTCGATCATCAACCGAATATTCAAATTGCTTTTTGCCTGTTCGAATATTCGAAAAAAAATATATATGCACGTACAGATACGACTCTGATGCTATTTTAATAGAAAAGTTACGGCACTTAGCAGTGTCAACTGGACATTTTTTGTGGACAGAGGTTTATTGTTCCCGACTGTAAAACACTTGACACTTCTAAAATAATTATTGCAAAAACTCAGGCAGGAGTTTGGTTTCTTGTTATCAGAACGTTATACGTACTCATAATGATCTTGATAAAATGCAAAAAATGTCCACCGGGTGGGCTTTATTATCGATCGCTGCATGTAAAACAACGGCGCGCTTTGCGTGCAACTTTTTACCAGCGCGGCATGCAGTTGCAGCAGACGCTTGAAAGACTTGATCGGCGAGTATCGAATATTCGAATATTCGGTCAAGCCCAGTCTCATCTGTTAGCCCTGGTGCATCTGTTAGCCCTGGTGCATCTGTTAGCCCTGGTGCATCTGTTAGCCCTGGTGCATCTGTTAGCCCTGGTGCATCTGTTAGCCCTGGTGCATCTGTTAGCCCTGGTGCATCTGTTAGCCCTGGTGCATCTGTTAGCCCTGGTGCATCTGTTAGCCCTGGTGCATCTGTTAGCCTGGTGCATCTGTTAGCCCTGGTGCATCTGTTAGCCCTGGTGCATCTGTTAGCCCTGGTGCATCTGTTAGCCCTGGTGCATCTGTTAGCCCTGGTGCATCTGTTAGCCCTGGTGCATCTGTTAGCCCTGGTGCATCTGTTAGCCCTGGTGCATCTGTTAGCCCTGGTGCATCTGTTAGCCCTGGTGCATCTGTTAGCCCTGGTGCATCTGTTAGCCCTGGTGCATCTGTTAGCCCTGGTGCATCTGTTAGCCCTGGTGCATCTGTTAGCCCTGGTGCATCTGTAAAACACAGTTTCCATGGTTTGTCTTTTCAGTGCCCTGCACACTGACCTTCAGCAGTATGGGTTCTGTTATTGTCTCACTTCGTCGACCACTCCGGGCAATTACACCCGGACAGGTTAGTAAAATCTACTGTAAGAATGATCTCTTCCTTATGTCATGGTCTTTCCATACTGGTGAAGAGATGGGATTGCCTTGAGTATCCCGTCCATAGACCTTTTAGTATTTTTTTTGTCAATCTGTCATCATATTCTTGACCCACATTATGTACAGAATTCTTCCATTTGTGACCCGCTTTACAAAAATGAGTCTGATGTGTTAAAAATACATTTTAAAGCTTTACAGTTGGTCTGAAAGAGCATGAAATAAGCTTTCGTTTGATATATGGCACAACTCTGTAGCGTAATGCATTTTTTGAAATGACTTTTTTAAGTGTGTGATTTCTTATAGTAAATATTAAAAAGTCTGAGACATTAAAACCACCCTGTACGTCAAAGTGTAATGCGCAACATCCGACTCATTTTTGCAGAGTGGGTCACATTTATGCTTTCCTTCATCCTCAACACAGGGGTAACATTTCTCTAGATTTTCCCGGATTTTTGATGAGACGTCTTTCAGATTTTTAGAAGATTTTTTGGTCCTGATTTTTTTTCAATAATCATTCCAAAATGACCTGTGCAACCTGAACCAGTCTTTTAATTCTGAAGGCTGTATCTTTTGGTAGGAATTGTGGTTTTCTCGCATTTTTCAGCAATGTCATACAAACCAAATGCCTCCAAATGTTTCGCGAATTTGTCATTTTCCTCAAATCTCACACCTGTCAACAATAGCTGTCGGTGCTTGACATGGGGGATCTCTTTGGGATACATATCACCTCCACCCCCTCAAACCTCACCCCTGTCAGCAATAGCTGTCGGTGCTTGACATGGGGGATCTCTTTGGGATACATATCACCTCCACCCCCTCAAATCTCACACCTGTCAACAATAGCTGTCGGTGCTTGACATGGGGGATCTCTTTGGGATACATATCACCTCCACTCCCTCAAATCTCACACCTGTCAACAATAGCTGTCGGTGCTTGACATGGGGGATCTCTTTGGGATACATATCACCTCCACTCCCTCAAATCTCACACCTGTCAACAATAGCTGTCCGTGCTTGACATGGGGGATCTCTTTGGGATACATATCACCTCCACCCCCTCAAATCTCACACCTGTCAACAATAGCTGTCGGTGCTTGACATGGGGGATCTCTTTGGGATACATATCACCTCCACTCCCTCAAATCTCACACCTGTCAACAATAGCTGTCGGTGCTTGACATGGGGGATCTCTTTGGGATACATATCACCTCCACCCCCTCAAATCTCACACCTGTCAACAATAGCTGTCCGTGCTTGACATGGGGGATCTCTTTGGGATACATATCACCTCCACTCCCTCAAATCTCACACCTGTCAACAATAGCTGTCGGTGCTTGACATGGGGGATCTCTTTGGGATACATATCACCTCCACTCCCTCAAATATCACACCTGTCAACAATAGCTGTCGGTGCTTGACATGGGGGATCTCTTTGGGATACATATCACCTCCACTCCCTCAAATCTCACACCTGTCAACAATAGCTGTCGGTGCTTGACATGGGGGATCTCTTTGGGATACATATCACCTCCACCCCCTCAAATCTCACACCTGTCAACAATAGCTGTCGGTGCTTGACATGGGGGATCTCTTTGGGGATACATATCATCTCCACCCCAAAAAAACTACACATAGTCTCCAGTTTCCAAAGGTCTGACTTCTGAACCAAACTTTCCTCTCTGAAAGTATTTTCGTCCATAATTTCCCAAATTTGACTTTGACAGAAAGTGATAACCGCTTTTTCTTTTATTTATGCCTTGATTGTCCTGATAGTATGCTGTGTTCTACCTCGGCGACGAGTGCTTAGGAGGTGCTGTGATCACCAAACCAGGTCCGTCTTTGTACACCCGAAGTCACACAAACTACCAAGCTGGAGATTGGAGTATTCCAACAGAGAGCTATACCTCCAAGTCATGAGGAACAGTTATGAAGAACTCAGGACTCCTGTATCGAAAGCTGATATCCTGCACATTCTCTAAGCATCAGCAAGGGCCAATATTATATAAGCAGTACTCAAGTTTGCTAAGCGTGAACAATTGTAAGACAAATTACAATTTTGCCCAAACGTTTTGGCTTTTACTTGGCTAAGTATCATGAGCAAAGAAAATTGAGAATTCAAATTTTCTCCGCAGTTCTTCTAAACTGGAATAGGAACTTATTGAATAGCTTATAGCCTTGATCATGTACCTGGACCAGAAGGAATGTAGGATGGGACTGAAGTTGAGAGCCTTGGGCTAAGTGTGTGGTCATCAGACATAAGTTAGTAATCAGTCCTGATAACATTCCATGTATGTCGAGTTCAGTCCAGCAGTACCTATATGACGCTCCACCAGTTTGCAGTTGCTGCTTATAGGAACAAGCACGAATTCGTGCAGGAGCCGCGTCATTGGTGACTTGCGTGTGTTACAGTTCTGTCATAGACACATGCACAAAAGATGACCTTACATTGGACATTGATGACGCACCTCTCCCGGGGGCGAGTCATACAATTGATAGATGCATTAGGGGCAATGTTGTAGGTTTTGAGACCAGTCTGGGTCTGTCTTGGTCTCAAGTCCAGTTTCTGCTGGTCTTGGTCTCAAAGTCATGGTCTTGATATTTTACTAGTCTGGAGTTTAGAGACCACCTGTTATTGACCAATATTACAATGTACATATGTGACCCGCTCTGCAAAAGGGGCACATAAGTCGCTGTATGCTTTTACGAGTTATGTGCCCTTCAATGTGAAGAGGGTGAACAATTCTTCAAACAAGTGATTTTGAAGGGAGGACATTTTTTGCATCTTTGATACCTGTATTATTCTATTTCATAACCAAAATCTTTGATTTCAGTGAATAAAGTTGGAAAAAGAATGTGTTTGTGTCGAGTGCTTTCATCTATTGCTTTGCTTTTTGTTTTCTTAAATGGCTTGTTTCTCCTTAAGTCATTTCAAGAAATTCCTGAAAACAAACATGCAAATTTCCAAATATCTCGTGATTGCAAAATGCTAGAGACCTCGGACATATACTATATGAAAGCTTATAAAATGGCCTTTCCAGCTATTAGTCAGGGGGCTTATGTCGTCCCGTGGGCACTGAATGATTAGAAGATCCTATCTATCTAGTCATGTTCTTTATGTACTAGAGAACACAAAAAGTCATGTTGGCAATTTCAAAAGTGTTGCAGAGGGCGGCCATCTTGGATTTCAAAATGGCCGCCATTTCAAGCTTAATAACTCAATAATTCTGGCTCGAAATATCGTACAAAGCTGATTTGTTTGGCAAAACCTACATTTCCCATGACAAGGAAGCAGTAAAACATAGATCTGAGATGATCAGAGCATTTTATGTTTGGTTTGTGTTTATTGGGAGGGGGCGTAATCATACATGCAGACTATGTGTTACGATTTTGAGTCAATGTGATAGAACTTTTGTTTCAGGGCATTGGTTAACCGATTGTTCATTTTGGTTGAACTTTTTGCTCTTTACAAGATGAAGTGCTTTTTAAATTTTGAGAATAGCAAGAAAGAAAGAACCGGTGTGTGCAGGCAAAATTCAAAGAGTGATCAGTTTATCTTATTTTTTTTATCATCTCAGGGAATAGCCGCAGTGAGTCAAAGTTCGTTTAGGGGTTAGGGAGGGTGGGGGTTGTTAAAGGCATCAACAAAATCTCTCTTTCCATTCTTTTTTATTTGTGGGAAAGGTTGAAGGAAGAAAGATTCTGTTGAGCAAGGTCTCATTATCGGTTTTTACGTAAGTGACTGGTCTTGCAGAAATTGTTTTTGTATATATTTACGAATAGGTTGGTGGGTATGCCAGCCGTGTGGGTGTGTGACTGACCCACCCAAAGCGTAATTTCTTTATTTTTTTTAAAGTGGAATACGCTTAGAGGGAGTCAGTTTTAGCCACTATTTCTGCAAGATGACAGTCCTGGTATGTGCTGGCTACGTTAGAAGAATAATCAGTGGATTCTTTGATGGATCATTCCAAGAAGTAGCCGCAGCGAGTCCGAACTTATCTGGGGGAGGAGGGGGTGGGGAGATTTGTAAAGGCATCAACAAAATCTCTTTCCATTCTTTTTCTATTTCTGGGAAAGGTTGGATGAAGAAAGATTCTGTTGAGCAAGGTCTCATTATCGGTTTTTACGCAAGTGACTGGTCTTGCAGAAATTGTTGTTGTATATTTACGAATAGGTTGGTGGGTATGCCAGCCGTGTGGATGTGTGACTGACCCACCCAAAGCGTAATTTGTTTTTCTTCTTTTTTAAATGGAATACGCTTCGAAGGAGTCAGTCTTAGCCACTATTTCTGCAAGATGAGTAAAAATAAGTCATTGAGTAAATTAAAACAAGAAGCCACATGTTACTCACAAAAATGTCCTAGCATGGCCAAGACCAGAGACGAGTTTTGAAACTCCCGCTCTCTGGGAAAGACATAAATAATTGACAGTAGTGCCACAAAACTAACCCGCTGACTGACACTCTGCAGAAACAGTGGCCATAAACCGACTCCCAAGAAGCGTGCTCAACAGATAAGAAATTATTAATAACCACGCTCTGGGTGAGTCGATTGTACAGCCACACGGCTGGCATACCAACCAGCGGAATTACATAGATACACAAAAACAGTTTCTGCAGACCAGTCACCAATATAAAATTATTAAATAGGAGAGCACCACCAACAGAGTCGTTCATCCTCCAACTTCACCAATGTTTTATGGTGGTTGTTTTAGAAAAAACAAGGAAGAATGAGGATCGGCTTTGTTGATGATGACTTTACAAACCTTTCCCTCCCCCTCCCCCCCCCCCCCCCCCCCCTCCCCCCCCCCCCCCTCCCCCAGATAAGTTCAGACTCGCTGCGGCTACTTCTTAGAATGATCCATCAAAGAATCAACTTACTGTTCTTCTAACGTAGCCAGCACATACCGGGACTGTCATCTTGCAGAAATAGTGGCTAAAACTGACTCCCTCGAAGCGTATTCCACTTTTAAAAAAGAAAGAAATTACGCTTTGGGTGGGTCAGTCACACATCCACACGGCTGGCATACCCACCAACCTATTCGTTAATATACAAAAACAATTTCTGCAAGACCAGTCACTTACGTAAAAACCGATAATGAGACCTTGCTCAACAGAATCTTTCTTCCTCCAACCTTTCCCAGAAATAGAAAAAGAATGGAAAGAGAGATTTTGTTGATGCCTTTAACAACCCCCACCCTCCCTACCCCCTAAACGAACTTTGACTCACTGCGGCTATTTCCTGAGATGATCAAACAAATAAGATAAACTGATCATTCCTTGAATTTTGCCTGCACACACCGGTTCTTTCTTTCTTGCTATTTTCAAAATTTAAAAAGCACTTCATCGTGTAAAGAACAAGAAGTTCAACCAAAATGAACAATCGGTTACCAAGGCCCTGAAACAAAAAGTTCCATCACATTGACTCAAAATCGTAACACATAGTCTGCATGTATGATTACGCCCCCTCCCAATAAACACAAAAACAACATGGCTGCCATTCATTAGCTTACCACTGAAACTGAAAGCATAAATTTTCAACATTTGACATGAACAATTTGGGGTATAAAGCCACCAAAATTGATTTAATATGACATTCACAAGTTGAGTGATAGTCAAAAAGGGTTTCCAAATGGTGGCCATTTTGAAATCCAAGATGGCCGCCATCTGCAGCACTTTAGATTTTGCCAACATTGTTTTTCTTGTTCCTTAGGGTCTAATTAGGGTATCTAGCTAGGTGGCATGTTCTAATCATTCGGTGCCCACGGGACTTTATTTCATGACATAAGCTCCCTGACTATATATATAAAACACTATTTTCAAATTTTGCAACATAAGTGCCCTTTTTGCAGAGCGGGTCACATATTTACACTCTTCCTGAGTTTCATTCAATGATCACTCAACTTGTCAAATAAATCTGCCATTATCAGATTTAGTTTCAAAGACCACAAAGGGTTTACCGAGCTAAAAGTTGACATCAAGACATATTTTCAGTGCCTACTACAGGCTACTTGCCGGTTTGTTTATGTCAGTAAAAAGGTGCTTCATACGTCATAATTCTTTATGCTGTACGTTTTTACTGTGTAAATTTAAAATACAAGATCTTAAGGTCTTGGGTCAGTAGGTCTCTTCCTGAAGCTTAGGCTTTGAGGTGTCCACTACAACACCAGCTAAGGCATGTCAATTTTAACTCCAGACAGCTTGAAATCAGTTGCCGATTCGTGTCAATTAAACTGAGTGAGAGTACTAGGCTTTGTGGAGGTTTCATTATCCCAAGTCTTCTAGAGTAATGACATGTATGGGGTAGTCTGAACAGAATGTGCAATAACATTGTATTGATGATGTGAATAAATTTGACTAAGATTTACTCTATGTCCAGTCTCTTCACCAATTAGCATAACTAATCTGCCTCGTTTTTCTTTTTTTTATGAACAATGGATAATGTATTCATTTTATTTTAATAAAATATAGCTTCAGCCAACCTGATGAATCAAAGAAAAGGTTTCTATCAAGTACAAAAATGAGATCCAGCTGTGGTGAAAATTACTTTAACATCCTGCCAACATTTATTCAATTACAATTTTTCCATGATTTCTGCATACAACGGAAAAAAGAAAAAAAATGCATTGAAATTGTTGATCAACTAATTGTACATTTCTTCCCAGATATTGCTCTTAAATCTACTACACATAAAACATAATATAATTGCTACTATTCTTTAAGACTACTACAAAAATAGCTTTATACAATTCAAGAAAGGTGATTTTTAGGGCTGCTTTGAAGACTTTCTTAGTGTCAATTTTGGTCCGCATTTTGATTTGAACAATACTGTTATCATTGCAGTATTTTTTTTTACCACTGGAAGCATTTTGTTCCAGGGGTCTTCATACATGTATAAAGTCACTGCATTAGAACTTACAGGTCAATCTGAGATGCTGCCATGCATAAATACTGATTTCAAAATCAGACAATCTGGGAACTATTCATTTGTAAAAGATGACCATGTCCAAATTACTTGGCTGCGGCTTGAAATTACACACAAGTCTGTGTTGTGGCTGCTACCATAGATGTGTGTAATTTCGAGCCGCAGCCAAGTAATTCGGACACTGCATTAAATCCATTGGGAGATTTGCTGTCAAATGGTGCTCTTAATAGATTGATATATTGTGACCCATCTCTTGACGTAAATACCAGTTACAGCCACGACTACAGTGGAATGCCGCTATAACGAACATTGCGGGATCCACAGATTTTGTTCGGTATAGCGATCGTTTGGTATAGTGATTTTCAGCCGCCAGTCCACCGAGTGCCCATTTTTCAACATGGCGTCCGTTCTTTTAAATAGAGCCCTTATATTCCTTTGGGAAATAATAGCCACCTGTCACTCGACATAAAGCTGCAGCCGTTTGGGAATTACAAACGGCCCAAATACCTGGTACATTTTTTAACATTTGTTGCCTTTTATTCAACAACAATGTTCGGTAATTTTTGTACAAACAATTTGGGAGCCAAGGGTGGTGTTCGTTATAGCGGGGTTCCACTGTATGCATCAAAAAGTCTGACAAAAGTTCAATATTCGTGGGCGTACATGGTAGCATTATCACGCATGTTTCTGGACAGTGGGCAGGGTTTAATGTGCCGGCTTGACTAACTGTGAATAAACAACAGCACTACAGGACTTAATTGTACCACCCTTGCGTTATTTTATAATTGGTGAACATTACAAGGAAGTTTTGGAAGAGCAACAATCTAGATTAACTTCTTAAGTAGTGCACTACATACAGAGACCTATAAATACACATTGTACAGAGCCTTTTATATATAAATATAGAAAACGATAGAATGTTTTCTTTTTTGCCAATACAGGTTTCAGGTCCGTCTTGCAAAACATTGTAAAAAAAACAGCTGTATTATATATTTATAAAGTTTTGTTGCCGTCAGATTTTTCCATTTTTGACAATACAATACTATGTAATAATCAATACCCACAGGCTAAAAGAGCTTCTCCCCATACTGTAACATATACACCTGGCTTTTATTTACAATTATTATTCCTGGTAAAGATTCCCTCAAATTACAACAGTTGATATCCCTCCACAGTAGCTTACAAAATAACATGAAAATAATATTTGCAATATGTTGGTTCCCAGTCAAATATTCCCCCTTTTTTATACTAAAACCCAATGTGATGTCCATTCCTTGTGATGTTTTTTTGAGTGAACAGAATCCATACAGGCAGCCTATTATGGTTTCTAAAAGCATGCTTTAGAGTGTAGAAGCGATTAAAACCATGGGAAAGATAAGAGATAAACATGTTTGAAACTGTGGCAAGGATGCTACTCTACATTTCAAGTACGTGATTCATGCACTCTATGCCACCAGGCTTGGTGATGAAGCATTGTCACCTATTTAAAACATTGTTCCAGCCAATGGTGATGCCGGTGCATTCAATGTGTGCTCAATTGTGGAATGGAGTAGCATGGTCCAGTGGTTACGGTGTATCTGACCTATGTGTGGTGGTGTATGGGTTCGAACCCTGCCGGGGATTATGGTGCCCGTCTCTACTATAACGGTCTCTTTCTACCCTTGAGTAAAATGAGGGAAGAGGAAAGATTCAATCATCTCAGGGCCTGGTGAACAGGGAAAGTAATTGTGAAACACTTTCAGACATTCGTATAAAGAACCACACTATTATATACATGTATAGGTCTGTGGAACATTACATTATCGAAAAGCAATCACCTTTGAAAAGATTTTCAGGGCCTCCCACCGAGTATCAGCTGCATGGTATTTGTACGCTTTCATTAAAAAATTTAGGCCCAGTGTTTCATATTTAATATTTGGATGTAAATGTAACTTGGAACAGATTTTCGCTTTTGCCCTTTTTACATTTTGGAAATCTACAAGAAACTATTGTTTACTGAATAATTGAAACTTATGGTCACCTGTAGGTTTTGATACACCAAACTTGAATGAATTGAATTTAAGGAAAATAACCCTGTGTTCCTAGTTCTAGTTTCCATCCAAATGGTAGCCCTTGCTTAATTGTTAAAATGACAATAATTCAAAATTCCCACATCTACCCTTTTCTTTATCAGCACACCTCGTACACAGGAAGCAACATTGTGACAAAAGTGCGACTCAATTTTCTTTTTGTTTATGCAGTGAATTAATGTTTAAGCAAACAATACTGATGGTTGTTTTTTATATATTGTTTTTGTAATTTAACTTTTTTTTACAAAGACAAGCCACAGTTAAAGTCCATGCTTTTACGACAATGGACTGGTGCATTCATTTAAAAATGTTGGTGAAAAGTCCACACACACAGAAGCAATACTTCAACAGTAAATGGCAAACTGTTCAAACACGATTGTAAAATGCTACATGATTCTGTAATGTCTACTTTTGCATTGGGAAAAAAACCTACTGCAAATTTTTATAAAGGATTGCCATTTTCACAGTTTCTCATGCTGATAGCTTTACAAAAGGCTACTGACACTTAAAATAAATATGAATTATATATTTATATTGTGACTTTACTAATATGTGGAATGACAATTGCAGTAAATCTGGGAATGATGTCATGGAATGAAATTGCTCCGGCATTTCCTAAACCTGGGCTTCAGGCACCGGATTCATGATTATAAGCCCCTGCCTAGAAGAGGCTATGGCTCCCTATCTAACACCACGTACACAAAAAGCCAATAATTTCAAGTCAGAGCCAGAGCCACATTCAAAGGCAGAATTTGGAAATGACCTGTGTTCTAATTTGGCCAGGCTTCCTAAACCTCAACCATTTAGGCTGAAATACATGTCTTAACAATCTCACACAAAAAAACCAGCCGCCCACCCCCCCCCCCCCCCCCCCCCCCCCAAAAAAAAAAGGATTGAGAAATATTAACCCTTCTGGCTGGCTGTTATTAATGTCATGCTGGTATGCTAATACAGGCTTGTGCAGCCAAGTGTAATGCAAACAGGCAAACAATGGATTGAGTAGGCGCAAGAATGCGCCAATACACGACAACCGGCCAGGTGGTCATCGTCTGTATTCAATACGCAAACCCTCCTTGTATCTGTAAATAGAGAAACACTTGATCTTAACCAGACTCTTCAACAACAATATATTTGATGTAGATGCAAACCTATGGAGACACTGAGCCATTAACTTAAACAAGTATACACAACAGATATTAGATACTAAATTACATCAGGCTAAAGAAATACACGTTTGCTTCTATTACGACACAGCCAGATATGATATTCTTACAGTTAATACTGGGTAAAATATATACACACAATTAATGTTAACGATTAATACTTACACAATATGAGAAAGTGTGAGAGATGTAAAATTGATAAGAATAAAAAGGCTTCTTCATTTATTATCTTGACCCGAAAAACAAACTGAACGCAATCCTCTCAATTAAGCAAACATTTGACAAAGTCTTAACAGGAATGTTACGGCATTGTGCCTCTAACACACAGACAAGCTTTTATTTTATAAATCTGAAATCTCATCACCATTCAAAAATACAACTTATTACATTTTATAGAATGCATTACCAATGGCATTATAAATTTCTAGTCATTTATAGGAATTGCCGTTTTTGTCTTCCTTGTTTTTGAGTCCAGCAAATATAAAGAATGTAATTAGAGAACAGCAGTCGATATGAAATTTCAAGTTGTAAAATAAAAATTCTTGTATCATTCATAATAAAAAAATCCTGAAAAATATGTTTACTGTTTTAATGATATGGGCAGTAAATGCAGTTAATAAACACTAAAAAATGTATTGGAAACCAAATTTCTGGAAAGGAAAATCTTGTCTTAACTGTTTACCGACAACAATGATCCATTAGTCTGTGTACTTAAAAAACATGAAATAGCAGTGAGACTATGTACAGTAGCACTGCCCTCTACTATTAACTGCTAGATGATGTACATAAATATCCCATTATATAACACTGTACTAAACTGCTCCTGCAACTGTACAAATATCCACAAAGCAACACCATTAGAATGTGTTCCAGCCACCATCTACATGTAGGTTTCTAACACTCATTGCCAAGTACATTAAAAAGTGGGTTTAGACTCTTTTCCAGCAATCAATCATTAAATACATGTACATTGTGGGTTAGACTCCATTCCAGCCTCCAGTTGTCACGTTTGTTGTTAGTTAGACTGTTCCAGCAGTTTACTGCTCCATCATGGGATTGGTGAAGGAGAACCCTCGGAACTGGTTCTGGTTGATAGTGTCCAGGACCTGTCTGTCAATCATGGACAATGCCACCTTCTCCATGGTGAACTCGGGGTCGAAGTTGCTGGCGTCGGAGGCAGATTTCTGAAATTTAAGATGAAAGTAAATTCTGCTTTGGAAAGTATTCTTGCAAAGGGGGAAAACCCCAGCAAATGTACAAGCTCCAATTCTTCTGGCAGTCTAGTATGGCTTAGTAATGGAGGTCAGAAGCATTTTTTAGCCGCGTCGCATCGCAGACGGGGGCTCTTTTAGCGCTTAGCGTTCTTCTTCTTCTTGTGCCAAATTTGTTTTCGCGACATGGCTCAACAGAAGAGGGCGCTACAACATGTACTATGCTTTACTGATTCAATAGGTGGACGACGCAGCTCCTGCACGAATTCGTGCGTTTTTTTAAATATAACATTTCCATTTTAACCTAAAAGTTACCCAATAAAGGGTCTGTTTGAGTTGCTCCCTCTTGTTATACACAGAAATAATACTTTGAGACCCGGAAAATGAGGCTAATCGAACGATAATCAGCCCGTGTGCCAGGTTCCCGGCCATTGTCAAATGTTCCAAGCTGAACATCTCCAGCTCACTCTACTGCACCTGCGGCTTGCGTAACCTGCCAGGTATCTGCTTGTGAGCTGGGGGGTACTGGTGGCCGACACCATGGCATGTCACCAGTGTGAGTGATGGATAATTCAATGGTCTTGTAAGCTATTCAAACACACCCAAAGTGGTTGTATCAAAATGATTTTAGGAAAAGAATTCACATAACAGAGATCATCAAAATCAGTGAAGAAAAGAAAATCATGTCTATCAATTTTATTTCTAAATCTATTTGTGGACATTTGGCAAGATTAATTCATTTGATCAACCTGCACTCTCTCTGGGCACAAGTTAAGAAAAAATCATTATGCAAGAGTTGGACTTACTATCTTGGGTTTGAAGGGCGGAGGAATCTCTCTCCTCTCGAGTTTCTCAAAGTTGACAGTCTTGAAGAAGTCATGGTTGCGAATCTCGCTCTTTACCCCTAACCGCATTTGGGGATCACGTATAAGCAGCTGTCAATTCAACGACAGAAAGACAACAATGAAACAATTGGTAACAGGCTCTGGTCCCACACCTGGGATATCCTGAGATGTTTAAAAATGTATACTCAATGTGTGTGGAATCTGGAGGTCAACCATGTGTAAGTATTGCAAAGGGTTAAAATAAGTTAATTTGACACTGCTTTGTTTATATTAATCTCTTGAGTACGGATGACAGCCATAGCCACAGTTTGAAAAAGACCACCTGGCTGGTTGACGAGTAGAGGCACATTCCTGCACTCACTCAATCTATTCATTTTATTGTTCTTGAATGGGAGTGTAAAGAATACACGGAGCTTTTTCAAACAAAGCTTTCATTCACAGGAAAGGGTGAGGGAGGCTCCGAGTGTGATGAATATGACCACTCTATTCAGTGTGGTGCCTATTGTTTGCATTTACGCTTGGCTGCACAGCCCCATTCTTGCCATACCAGCACCCCACCAATAACAGCCAAGGGGTTAATCTTTATGATGGGGTTGTATAATAAAAACCTGAATTTTGTTTCCTTGAAAAATCTTAGTTTTCTTTTCCAAACTGAAGTTTACAGTTCATGTCGTAGCACTGTAGAACTTTGGGCCAAGTGAAGGAGAGAGGAACTTCTAGATATCTTTAAGACAAAATGTTAATTAAATACTGGTGAACCGTGCGAACTATGTGTTATAGCACAGCACGTCACCCTTGAAACCACCATCTTCAGATATTTAGTTATAAAACTTTGGGTATCAAAACAGGTTTTCAAGGTGTAAAAATATTGAAATCCGAAAACTGATTTCCCAGTTTAAAAACTGTTTGTTTAAAATAACATGGAGCAACTTTTTGTTCATATCAATATGCCACTTGATACATACTTGGCACAGATATTGGCACAGATACACATGCAATATGTGGTTGAAAACTTACGTTTGATACACATGACTTGGCCTCGCTAGACAGCCATTTGGGGTAGTGGGGCGTGTCATGGAGGATAGAGTCAAAGAGAAGCTCCTCATCGTCACCGTGGAATGGAGACTGGCCAATCATCATCTCGTACAGCAACACACCGAACGACCACCAATCCACCGAGGAATTGTACTTCCGACTGTTTAGAATCTACCGAGGGAAAATGTTTATATGGTTACAAATGCAGTCAGTCAATTCAAGCTGGGAAAGGCCAATTTCCCACTTTCGGGGTCGACATCGCGTCTATCGCGTTGTATTAGATGGTGGACAGTACAGCAGTATGGATTTCGCGCGAATGCGAGTGGACGAGTTAAAGCAATTTTTGACTAATCGGGGAATACCTTGTGTGGGGAAAGAAGAGAGAGGAGTTGAGATTTAGCAGAGAAGGGGTGTAAGAAGTACGGTCGATGCATTGGCGATACCCACTTCCGGTTTTGCAATGTCGACTTTTTCCCATGATGCACTGCGTAATTTGGCTTCTCCCCGGTTGCCGCTGGCGGCGCTCCGAGTTGTGAATCGATCAAATTAGAAGAGTTTTTTTACCCTATCCCAACATAGTGTATGAAGCACTGCATATACTCAGTGCTTTCCAAGAACCTGTGGGAAAAAAATTTCACAGGCTTACTTGGGTGGGACTTGAACCCACGACCTCCTGCTTACCAGAGCAGATGTCTTAACCACTCAACCACCAAGCTTGACGGGGTCAGCTGGCCAACTTAAATCCAGTAAGCCTGTGAATTTTTCTCACAGGCTCTTGGAAAGCACTTAGCATACAGTGTTTCATAAACTACGTCGGAAACTACGTCGGGAAATCTCTATTCTAATTATTATTATTATTATTATTCTTAATTTATTCGGCCAAATTACAATGAACAACAAAACAACTTTAAACAAGAAAAATACAAAGTTAAGAAAAAATACATGAGGGGAGGAGAGAGTGGTATGGGAGCGGGAAGGACTGGTATAGGTGGGGGATGGTTAGGGAGGAGATTGGTGGTATGAGGGGGGGGGGGGGGGGGGTAGGGAGAGGAGAGATTGGGGGAGGGGGATATACAAAAACAATCCATTTAAAGCCGGCCAGGATAGACAAAAGTGTACTGAAACACTGTGGCCCGAAAGCCTGTCTATCCAAGCTTTAAAAGGATACAATAAAGACACTTGGGATAAAAATATATATATCTAAATATATAAAAGGAAAACTATGCAATAAATAAAAATATTTACAACATCCCTGATGCAAATTCCATCTACACACAAATACAGGCAGGTATACAGGTCAATATGCCAGTTCGGTATTCCAACTGCGCATGTGCACATTAAGATTTGACCATTTTTCTTTCGGGAGAAACATTTCATCGTATACGTGCAAAAGCATAGCGGGTACCAGCAAATTTAAAGTTATCGTCGTGTTCTGAAGTAACATTTTTCAAAAAACGTTTGGACAGCAAAGTGATTTCAGGTGTCTTGTGTGTCCAAACTTTTGTTCGAACAAAAGTTTTCATCGTCTTTTCGATGTACAGAAAAGATTGCACAGAATGCAGATTCGGTTACCACGTCCCCCATAGCCTTGTGTGCATTTATCTGCCACATTTTTCCCAAGAGGAAAATCGTTGAATCTTGTTGTGCACATGCGCAGGTGGAATACCAAACTGGCTTATTAGTCTATTGCTCATTGGTGCACAGCTAGTCTTCACAACAACCCTATGTAAGTTGGTGCAGTCATTTTGTGGGTCTTAGATATTGGGCATTCCATGTCAGCAACAGTTGATAAATAGGACAATAACTTACAACCTGCATTACTTGATAGTTCCGTAATAGCCTACTGCTTATTGGTGTGTAGACACCGTTGGACAACTACGGGATTTTGTGTGGCATGTTTTCAGTCTCGCATCTTGTGCATTCCGCATTCAATGACAATTGATGTGACAGGCCAATATTTCACAAGCTATGCCTATGCAGTTCAATTGGCCTGTTGCTCATTGTGAAAAGCAGTGCCTCACAGACAACTCTATAGGATTTTGTGCACAATGGTTTGTCTACTTCCCAACCCTGTAGTTTTTGTGATAGGTTGTAATTTTTTTTAGCTGAGTCTTGCTGACATTTTTGGCTAACGTCTGAGGCACATTTAACATCAAATTTGCAAATATCAGGAGTACCATTTTAACGTAATGCAACTTGCTTCCAAAGCAGGGTGGAAACTGCTGTACTTGTTTCAATGACCTTGTTAATACAAAACATACATCCATGGAACATGGTGCAGCATGTATAATACATCAAAACTAAGAAACACTCAGGTCAATTTTTAACGGATAATTATAACAGACATCCCCAATTTGCATATTTAATTTCATACAAATCTTTTCGGGGAAATGCAAAACTAAAGAGGCAGTAACTTTATGTGGACCTCAAGGTTTTATGGAGTTGGGTACCAAAAGGTACCCCATAAAACCTCACGTTACCACGGAGTTTAACCTCGAGTTAACCCTTAAATTTTGTATTTCTCCCTCACTGTTTGGCTGAGATTTGAGGGGGGAGGCCAAATACCCCACCTTCCTGAAATGTGATGCACCGCAAAAAAACTGTTTTTTTACGGTAAAAGTAATTAAGCAATGCAGAATTGTTTCATATATCACCCAGCCAGTGGATAAAATGAAGAAAAACACCCACACAGTCGACGATAAACCTAACGCATCAAAAGTAGACAAAGTTTACCTCGGGTGCAATGTAGTCTGGAGTTCCACAGAACGTGGAAGCCTTGTTATCGTTGATGATGTTCTGTTTACACATGCCAAAGTCTGCGATCTTGATGTGGCCCTCAAAGTCCAGTAGGATGTTGTCCAGCTTGAGATCACGGTAGATGATGCCGCGCCGATGAAGGAACTGTAGGCCACAGATGATCTCGGCCGCATAGAATCTGCAAAAAGGTGTGGATCGTAAACATGTTACATGTTCAAATGGAGCCAAACATCAGGATCTAATTTAAACTATCATTCCTTGTACACGCACTGCCAGTAGACTTGCATTAGCGCAGAAGTTGAAAATATAACATTGGGCATTTTAATGGAATACTGACATACAGGATTAAACAAAAAATAGTCTGTATTTTTCTCCGGAATAAGCCAGTTCGGTATCTCAAAGGTCAAAGGTTATTCGGGATAAAATTGCTGACGTAATGTCATGCCATGTTACGCTAACGCTCATTCTGATTGAATTTAACAACCTTTTGCGACCACACGCGCGCATTAGGTTACACAGGTCATTCGGGATGAAATGTCATTGTGCACATGCGCAGTTAAAATACCGAACTGGCTTATTGTTAACAATAAGTAGCATAAATAATTCTAAAGCATATACATTGTAATACATTGTTTGCCATGCCCCTACATACAAGTAAATTATGAATTCTGTACATGTCGATGTGTTTCATTCTGCCGATGACTTCATGGCCAGAATGGAGTATTTTTTGTGTGCAGGGTAACGCAACATGAGCTGTTCTATCTTAATCATTCTTGAAAATTTACTCAGACTCAAAAAATCATCCAAAGCTTCATTTCATGCCTTTCTCATTATTTCGTAGTCATTAAACAGCATTTTACCATTTTCATTTTAGTAAACCAAGCACAAGAACACAAATTACCTGTTTGAATACACGTCATCATTTTTAAAATGTTAAAATGAAATAAAGCCAAATCCATCAGCAATGAGGCAAGAATTGTTTCTAGAAGCAAGAGTTTAATATTGTCATCCTCATCGGTATTCTCATTTCGTTCATCATGCAACTGGCCACACGCCACGGTCCCTTCATGCACTAAAGGGAAAAGTGCTTGACACAGTGTCAGTTATGGTAGAGAAAAAAGCCTGTTTGTACTTCCACATAAGTTTAAGTGTCACTGTGATGTCAAATGACTCAAACTGTAAGAAACGCTCTTAATTATCGGTTATAACATCTCGATTTGAATCATAAGGGAATTCTACATTATTTACCTTGCTCTTCTCTCTTCAAATCTTAGCGATGACTGGATGTGAAACATGAGATCCCCGCCATTCAGGTACTCCATGACAAAGAACAGATGTCCCTAATGTTACACAGTTCAAACACAACAACCAGTTAATACTTCATGCACACCATTTTAACTTTGCAATATCTGTCTCGTGACGTGCCAGATCAAAGTGAGCTGGTTACTTCAAGAAGTATCCTACAATGCACTGCAGCAACATGGCCGAACTGTAGACAACCTGGTCAGCAATGTCAGAGTGGCATAGGTAGTCAGTGAGTAGCAATTGTACAGGGCAAGTAAAACAAAAAGTATACAGGAACTGAACTGCAAATATATTACATATTGATGTCACCAAATTAATATCAATGTCTAGGCCTATCAAGATCTTCTGTTTAAAATGATTCACCCAGATCGCGTCACAAATGACTGAACTCAATGACTGAGCACAAAATGCCTGTGTCCAAGTTAAAATGCCTGTGTCCACTTTAGTGATGTCGTTGCACCCAGGCATGTGTTCACAATCCTACACCAGGGTTCTCCACAGGTTTTCAAACCTGTGGGGCGCAGCCACAGCGAAATTTTTGACTGAGAAATGTTTGACCTCAGAAGCTCGCTGGTGCGTTTTTATAACAAATATAGAGGTCTTTAAGGTAGATTTTTCCTTAAAATTCAGAAGGGATTTGTTCTACTTTTTAATAGAAAAGAATCACTTTTCACAAATATTACAAGTTTATCCTCCCACTACACTGCAGGCTGAAAACAAATGAAAGGAATACATACACAAGAAATAAGGACCAATGATAGCTAGTTGAACTATGACGTCACTGGTACCCACTCCACTTGTCACAGTTTAGTATGAGCATTGTTGCTATTGTAATGCAATGCAGAATCAATTAATGCGAGAATCAAGTTTTAGTTAGGTTGTACCCTCTAGTCGGTTTCTAGCCGTCTTGTATGAGTACTCCACAAAGTTGGAGGGTACCAGCCTAGCGTGGCATTTTAGTATAAAAACCAGAGCAGGCGTGACTCGTCCTCTTTTCCTGTTTGGCAATCGTCCTGAGCAGACGTACAAATATAATAAGCGAATCACGTTAAGTTCAAGGAAGGAGCCTCATACGAAGTGTGAGTTTTGATTCACTTAAATAATCGAGAGCCAAATCACAGTATAGATTAATATTAATAGAATCACACTGGTAATTAGTTAATTCAGTAATTGCCAATTCTTGAACCCTCAATGAATCAGTAATCCACATTCAATTAAACGTGAACTGTGTGAGACGTAGAATTTGTCACACAGGTGTGTTAGGGCTGAACAGGTGCTTGTGTGTGGCTGAACCGGGTGGTGTCCTGCGGGCCAGGCGGTAAACTGCCGCCAAAACGGATCAACGTCACCGGCCTTTAAACGCTAGACCTCTCGCTGACGTGGGCTGACGTGGGCTGACGTGGGCTGACCAGGTAGCAGACACAAGAGACCAAAACTGCCACACTATAGGTGTAGGTTGGTTCCAGGGCCCAATTTCATAGCGCTTAACGGTACGCAGAAAAGTTGTGCTAACTATAGCAGGAAAATTTGCTAAAGCATTAGCATATTTCATGGCCAAGTCGTGCTAACGCTTGCGCGTGAATGGATATTTATATTGTTGCATCACTAATTTAAGCAAATCCTTCTTCTGAAGATAATGGGCTCTTTGCTGTGCTTACTGCTTTTTACAGTCTCTATGAAATGGGCGAGGGTTCCGTTAGCAGAAAATCGTGTGTTAATTAAGCAGTGCTATGAAATTGGGCCCTGTCGACTTGCCAGCGTTCGGGTAAAGTTAGTCCAACTATTCTCAACTATGGTTAACTATTGTTGTTGATTTAAATTGCTCTGAGGTGCTAATGCCTGTGAGCTCAGGGAAAGTAATCAAATATGACCCTTAACCCTGAGAATTCCTACCTTGCTCTGGAAGGTACAGAACAGGTGAGTCAGAAAGGGGTGCTGCCCAGCCAAGCCTAGGACATGTCTCTCCACCATGGTACACTCCACGTCATCATCCTCCAAAACAACATCCTTCTTGAGAGCTTTGATGGCATAATACTTATCAGTGCCTCTGCATTGAGCCAGCATGACCTGATGATGGTAATATAGAAAGGCATTGACAAGTTAGCAAGTTACGTTTGTAAAGTCAATAGAGCGATTATTTCATACATACTGTTTTTGTATGGTATTTTGTGTTCTCAAGATATCTTGACATTTGCATACTCATGTTTTCCAATTTAACGGAAGTGTCTGTAGAGATATAGCCCTTTAAACTTAGCAAGTGGAAAGAAATGAGATAGAAGTAATTTCTAGCAACATTTTGTTTTCATCTTTATTCATTAATATTAACATTTCTGAAAATAAATGATAAAAATATACATATAATAGAAGCCAACAAACCCAAAACAAAAAATCACTTATGTGAAGATTTTGTTGGCCCTCTTCACATATAGAACAGCCTTGTGTGTGTTTTCGCACCCTTTTTTGTACAGTGGGTCACATCTTGTTTTCACTGTACATTAATCCAGGTGCATCAGCAGAATGCATCAAACGCCACAGCCGTTTCAGGTGTAATAGCTTAAACAATGCTTCATCACAAAGATTGCAGTGGCGTAGGTCTTACAGGTACACATTTATACTCCTGGGTGGAGGCTTGAGGCAATTGTCATAAAGTGTCTTGCCCAAGAACACAGGCACCATGGTGGCATGATCCCCCAGGTGGGGTTTGAACTTCGAACTGACATACATCCCACATAAGTGAGACAGTCTATGGTTAGCCATGGGCTTCCTATAAAGCTCTAGGTCAGGGGTCAATTTCACAGAACTCCTAAGAACATAATTTGGCTGTACATAAAGAGTTGCTTAGTGGCAACAGCAGGCTTTCAAGCAGACCCAGGTGAAAAAGTAGGAGAATGGTAGGATCAAAATGTTCAACAAAACAGGACAAACATAGGACTTAAGGACAAAATCATGAAAAAGTAGGACTTTTAAAAGGACCAAATCAGGATAAAAGTAGGACTTTTGTGGGCTTTCAGGAGTAGTTTTTGTTGATACTCACCCATGTCCACATCACAAGCCTCATTTGGCATGTTCTGTACTTACAACACTTTTGCTCCATCCTCAACTAAGCTCTTGGAAGTAAAGTTGCAGTACTCCTGCACCCAAGCCCTTCATTGTGTGATTTTCATATGACAGTGTGTAACACATATGAATAACATTCAATGAAATTTCATTTGTCAGAGTTGTGGGACAAAAAAAAAGGAAAAAGTAGGAAAAATAGGAATATCAAGAAAAAAGTAGGAAAAATAGGAGCAAGCAAAATAAATAGGAAAAAGTAGGACACGTAGGAATATTTGAAAGCCTGCAACAGGCTTACATTGTACCTTGTGTCTGGTTATGCCTGATTTTTATCCAGGCCATGTTGTAATCAAGGGTAAATGCCGGGGGTAAATGCCTTTAGATGACATGGATGATACAGTATTATCACTACACCGGCCCGACTGCCCAAACATGTACCAAAACCAGACAAGAAGATCGACTTACCTTTCCAAAACTGCCTTTGCCCAAGACTTTGACCAGAAGGAAGTCCTCTATCTTGTACAGCTTTGGAGGGGGTGGAGCCTTGTCGACCTTGTCGGGCGGGGCTACTGCCTGCCACAGTGGCTCGTAAATTGCTCTGGTAAGCAAAAGATTGAAGATGATCAGTATTTGTTTAAAAATAGCCCGTAAAAATGTCATAAATGCAAAAGACAGTTTTGTTTTGTTTTGTTTACCCCAATCCTATTTGCTAGTGTCATAATTAAAAATAAATACAGTTATGGAAACAATGTCTATATGTATGTTTATATATGTATGGTTTTTGATATCAACTGAATATGTTTGCCTATAGGACACAACGAACCTCAGTATCTTTCCTGTCCACCTACACGTACATGACAATTCATAACTGTATAAACCTCTTGAAGGCATGGTCTACGTACATGTGCATGTAGCTTTGGTAAGATCAAAAACCAAATTGATTAGTTTCAATTGGAAAGCTCCCTGTTTACAAAGATGGTATCAGTCCCTCTGAGAAATATTTCCGCCTGAAATGCTGTCAACTTTGACCAAATTGTATCTGATCATCTAAAAAAAATGCTGGCTTACAAGCTATTATGAAAATGCAAAATATATTTGTTTTGGCCTTTTTTTCTCATGATGCACTTGACGGATTAACTTCCAACTTTCACAGGTTCATTTCATGTGTTGAATCTCACAAAGTATGAAGACTGTCAGCTTGACCAATCCTACATCATATCTTTAAGTATTTTTACTAGGAACATTAATTAATCCCTCCAAATTGAACAGTATGCCTTGCAGCCCAATGAAACGCCCGAAGAATTATGGAACATTGAGCCCATTTTACAGATGGAAATGTGTAATTAAGGCATATGCTGAACTGCATTATGCGACAGTGTTCTAAATTTGTAAAAAAAATCCACAGGCGGGCCTATCTGTAAAAGGGTGTATGTTAGGGTTATACAGTCACATATCTTTGATACACCTAGACCTTGTGGTACGCTAAAGTGTAAAACTATTAAACTTGCAGAATCCACATTGTGGAACAATTGCAAAAATAAACCCGGAAATGTGACACCTTGTTGAAGGTAATGTTTGCACGAACGGAAAGAAGTATTGTAATAAAAGCGCCATAAGGTCATACAAACATGTACATAAACCAACCATGCTTTGCAAAGACTAAATGAAACAAGCATCTCTAATTACACTGTGTACACATAAGGTAATACTGACATATCAAGATTAACTTGGCTGGAAATATGGTACTTCACAGAGGAAATCAATAAGGCTACCATGCATATGGTTGAAGGAAGCCACAATGTATCAAAAACACCATCACAAACACTTTATTCTCTTCAACACATTGAATCACAATGACAGCAGTTTTACAGGATGGGTGCATTGGTCTTATTCAAGCCATCTTGTTTTATGAATCTAACTTGTAGAATATCAACATGAGTGTCCATGTGTGCATTTTTGTTCCAACTGTTGCTTGTACATGTATGCGAGCACACAGTCGTACTTTCCCAATACTTCCGAGGACAATGCTTTGTGTTTCTTATAGTATGTGACTCCATTTCAGAAGTAGCTCTCCATTTATATAAGACCCTGGTGACACCACTGTTGTTTTATTGTTCCCCAGCATGGTGGGTGTACCGTATCAAACATATCAATCAACTCGAATCTGTCCAGCGTAAAGCCACCCGCATGGTACTGCGCCAGGGTTACTTAGAGCAGTCATATGAAGACCGGATGAGATCTCTTGGGCTTATATCTGTAGAAAGCAGGAGACAATATTTAAATTTGTCTTTTATAGCAAAACTTTTAGTCTCCACTAGATCGGATTTTATGAGTAGTTTTATGGATTCGTTTTCAGTTAATGTGAGACATCAGGATGTTTTAACATTTTATCACAACAAAGCTCGCACTGATGCATACAAATACAGTGGGGCAGTTCGCTTTCCCAAGATTTTTTCTGAACTTGATGGGGGAATACGAAACAGTCTAGTAGAGGAGTCTTTTAAACTTTTTAGAGCTCGGTTGTGGGACAGTTTTAGTAATTTTTAATTTGTAATATAGTATTTTTTATCTTATTTTTTATCTCGTTGGGTTCTGAACTCGTTAGGTTCTGTTGGGTTGTCTCTCGTTTAACTGTTTTTTTAAAAATCATATACACTATAATTATTGTATATTTTTACTGTTATTTGTTGACTTTTTACCTTAATTGTAATCAGGGGTTTGGATGAACACATCTCTTGATGACAGTTTTATACTTTTGTTCATTCCGTGACAGGCCCCTGATTATCTTATTCTATTTTCTCAATCTATTTCCTTATTATATGTCTTCTTTTTGTATGTTGTTTTCTTAGTTTCTCTTTATTTTTTCATTATGTCTAAAGATTTAAAATAAAAAATAAAATAAAATAAAGTTCCTTTAATATAACCCAACCCCATAGACTAAGCACGTAATTTTACTCCCGGGGACCGATTTCAACAAAAGACTGACTTGCGAGGACTGAAAGGTTTCTTTGTATTTTCTTTCTCCTCTTGTCCTCTGACGTATATACGGAACCTGTACATACACACATTCCTAACACGCGTAACTCTAAATTCACTACCTTATGGAGACCGAGAAACAATAGAGGACAAAACATCTCCACAAGTAAATTCTAAAGAGGAGGATGTCTCCACAAGGAAATTTGTGCACAAAGTCTATGGGGGAATGCTTTAGTACAGGAACAAAAGGACAAAGCCATGTCTCCACAAACAGTGTTACGGTATCTGCTTTGTTTTGTCAAATTTCCAGGGCAACCTCGCTTTCAAAATGCTATTGATTACTTGGAACAGGAACCCAACTAGCTTGAATCCATAACTCAAGACATTCACTGAAGAATGACAGGGTTCGTCTAAGATCTGGGACTGCTATATCTTCTCGTTTGCATATAACATGTACTTAATTAAGAAAAATCTTTCAGGCAGCCTCGGTTTGGTACATGTACATGTTGTTGTCATGAATAAGACGAATGGTATATTGACAAGAACTAGTGAAATCAACAAAAATATCAAATTGGAATACAGTGAGAACCCTAAAGCACAAAAAGAACATTAGGACTGACAATAAAATTCTGGAATTTTTTTTATTAAAAAAGGATTGTTCACAACCTTACTCGATGACAAACAAAATGGGGAGTGTTCGTGTCATGTACTAATTTTGAAAGCTTCCAGAATACTTACAATCATGCAAACATTTCATGTTTACTTTGTAAATAGAAAATTCTCCTGCCTGAATATGCAGGATTGAATGTAAAGCACTGATGCATCATGAGTAAAACACCGCACGTGAGTGAAACAAATTGCATCGATGATGTGATTAACCCTAACTCCCTAGGGTTTGTGGAAAATCATATTGAAATTGGAAGATTCAGGACTGTTAGAGTTTTAATGTCGTGCTTTTACATTCTACATGTGTACAATGAACACATTCAGAGAACATGGCCACGTACATGTATGATTGGTTATTGATTGAAAAAAGATCAGAGCCAAACAGCAAACTGCTGGTTATCTTGCATCTCTCCCCCACTCCTAGTCCCTTCCAAACAGGTGCATGAACATACAAAGTGGATTCAGGGGCATCACTAGAGTGAAGTATGAGAGTAAAGTATGGAAGTAATTAGTTGATCTGTCAACAAATTTGTGTTGGTGACAGTAAAATCGTGTCGGTAAAAAGAACAAATCCTGAGTGAAGGGTAAAAAGCAGAAACATCTCCCAAATTAAATGGCCTGCTTAACTTCAAAAGATTCCTTTTTCAACCCATGCGTGCACTCTTTCCAGCTTTTCATATTACTTTTCGAACAGAAATTTTTAGGGTCTAACTTGTTTGGACAATTTAAACAATTTCTTTTCTCGCATCACATTGACAGTTCATGGGTTGATACACCCTCATTCAAACCGGTCTAGTGACGCCCGTGAATGCATCTCATAAACATCAACAAATAATTACGGCACTCAATCGTAATCACAATGGAGACATCTGAACAATTTATAAGCAAAAGTGACAAAAAAATGTAACAACTGCTCACAGAAGCTCTCTATCAAATGTCTTTGTGGCAGTGTGGGTACTGTATTGGCTTAGCTGTAGTACATGAAACAAATATATGTACATGTGTACACTGTCTGTACTTACGATTTTTTTCCTAACAGTATCCTGACGAGCAAGATAAAGGAAAATGTAAAAAACTGTAACTTCCCAAAACCTCCAGACACAATTTTCAACTCTTTTGATGCATGAGGTTTGCTTTTGAGAAATAACGACATCATAAATAAGAAAGCATTGACAGTGGTAGTTAATTGTTACTTGGCCAAGAAGTATTGTTTGTGCTCTTCAATAAGTTTGATTGTATCTTTTGGAACCAATTTTAAAAGGGTATTTCTTATTTTAACGAAAAAAGCCGTCTCTTTTTCTATTTTACGTCAAACAAACCAAAAGGTGATTTTTTTTTCTATTTTGGGAGACTGCAATCCTTCTAAAATATACTTATTTTCTGGGTGGCTGTCACTCATTGGAAATCAATTCTGTCGGATACAAATAATTCCAATTGTAAAGTAATAATGTGGCACATTTTTTTCTTTTGATGTCATATTTAAAAGTGAACATCCTTTTGCACTGATAGAAAAACTGCAACTGAACAGAAAAACATTTTGGTTAAACTTAAAAAGTGCACAGATAGTACATCTTTAAGATATTTCCCCCCGTCTTCTGACTCATTTTGCGGGGGTGGGGGGGAGGGGTGGGGGGGGGGGGGTTGTGGGGGGGGGGGGTTGTGGGGGGGGGGGGGGGGGTTGTGGGGGGGGGGGGGTGGGGGGGATGGGAAGAGCCACAAATAAAATTGCAACTTACTCATCATCATCATCATCATCCTCCTCATCATCATCGTGTGTGTGTGGTTTAGATCCGGCACCCTTTGACTCACCGAGTCGTTTCTTCTCCTGCAGACACAAAGAGCAGAGAAAAAATGCAGTCTCTAAAATGTAACAAGACAAGAACTATTCTTTCCCAAATCAAAACTTATATGACCAGGGGCATCGCTAGACCATTTTGAATGGGGGGGAGGGGTGGTTCATCACCACTTTGGTGATGGGGTGTGCGTGCAAAAGAGGTTGCCTAAATAAAATTTGCCATCCGAAAAATATTTGGGGAGGAGAAGAGGGAAGGATGGTTATGACTTTGAGGGCGCCATTATGTGACATATTGCAAATACTTAGTAACACAAATTTGCCGACAAAATCAACTAATGATCAACTCTAGCGATGACTGTGTGCAAGACCTGGCATCATGAAAAGGGTGGGATGTAGCCAAATGTGAACATTTCCTAAAAGAACAGGTTATGAGTTTTAATTTGATGTACTATAATGCTGTAGCCTGTTCCAAGCCTGGACTATAAATTCTTTTATCTTCAAGCAAACTTGAATCCTCGATCCTGATTGGTCGATCCGTGGCAGCTGAGAGTGCGATAAAAACCCATATCACATGGCCCATATACACACTCCGAATTGCGCCGTTCTAATTCTGCGAATTGCGCGATACGCAAAATGCAGTGCTGCACAATCCATTTGTAATTCAAAAGCTGCGCGTTTGCGTCCCATCTGGATCGTCACGTCTTTGGCACACACTTGTTACGTTTTCCAGATAGCTCCCGTTTCTCCTGCAGGATAGTTCTGGCTGTTGATGTGTGCGTGTACGTGGTACAGGTTTCGCGCACAGCGCCGTGCGTGTTCCATCTTTACTGCGCGTCAAGTTTGCTTGAAGATAAATTCGTTATCCCACTCGCGCTCGTGGAACATGGAAAATGCAGTGCGTCCGTGTCCCATATTCCACTCGGCCTTCGGCCTCGTGGAATATGGGACACGGACGCACTACATTATTCCGTGTTCCACTCGGCGCTCGTGGGATAACTTATAAAATTTATTCGAGTCATTTGTTTTTAGAACACACAGACATCACCTAGATTTGAGTGTTTGTTATATCTTACCTCGACCTCTTGAATAGCGACAGACAGAAGTTTCTGATTGATGCCGCACAGGTTGGGCACATGCTTCTTGCATTTGTGATGGACGTTCACATTGCATGCTAAAGTCAAATAATGCCAAACATTTAAAAACAGTTAAAAGTTGGAATTGGTCAAGTTGGTTGGTCAAGTAAAAAGAAATGTTTAGTATCACTGTTCCTTTTTTTTTTAAAGGACATATGCTTGTTTGTCTCTTTTCCTAAACAATCCATGAAAACTGCAAGAGGAGGAAAGACAATTCCTCACCGCTAATCTATTGAGTGTTTGGAATTCATTTGGTGGACTTTTTAAAACATTTTTAAAGAAAAAGAGGCAGCCATCTTTGAAAATATTGCCTGGTGGATTGAAACAAATAGAAGTTCAATTTTTTCTCCCATTTTTCCTCATATCTACCAAACAATCTGGAATCCCTAGGGATTAATATTTGTAAGGATTTTAATTGCCGGTATCCTTGACCATTTCCCAAGTATCTCAATTCAGAAGTGGGGGGGGGATGCACTGAATTATTTGTTTGGTCTTCCATCTCTGTATTGCGGGTTCCAATCCCAACTTGTCCCATGTCAGGATTAGGTTTTTGTTCAGAATACATTCTGTTGGTTGCTCCTGGGATTTTTAAGACCTACTTCCAAATTATAAAATTCCACAATTTGAAAATTCTTCTTTGTAATTTCCGTAACATTTGCAAGTAGCAGTTTTGTGGGTCCTTCTGGGTTATTCTTCATATAAAGTTTCACTCTAAGAGCTATCCCTTGAGGCAGTGTAATCATACCTTCACATTTGACGCCTTGTCTGAAGAGGCCGTACAGTAATGTGCCACAGTGGTCGCAGAACGTGGGGCTCATGTATGAGAAGACCTTAAAACGATGAGGCATATCGATTTTGAAGCGCTTCTTCAAAATCTGAAAAATAAAAATACAAAATATAAAAAAGAACTTATTACACCTTTTTCTTCATATGAGAAATGGAAGCCTTGAGGCGTTTGGCATATATTATTCTCACTAGAACTGCTTTCAATTATCAGCTTTTTCTAAAAATGTATCGGACAAGTTGCTGCCATGTTTGTCCAAATGTTTCCTCCGGCAAACCGGGTGTCCCCTTGTCAGTTTTACTACATTAGCAATGGGAGTGATTATTCTTCTACAAATGACAGATACTCATAACATTTATGAAGCATCTAATAATGAAACTGAATGAACATTTATGAAAAAGTCGGAAGCAAAGTCTCAAAATTGAGTAAGGTACATGAAATTGGAACTTGCGACGGGGTGATGTAAATTCAATACCTGAGGGTTTTGCCCTTCACTGACTATTTTTATAAACACTGTATGCTCAGTGTTGTCCCAAATGATTTTTTCAAATAATCTCTCGGGACAACATCGAGTATACAGTGTTTATAAAATATGTCGGTGAAGGGCAAAACCCCATGTATTGAATTTACATCTATCTTGTGGTCATGTTAATTTGTTCACACCTCATTCAAAATCATGGTTCAAGATCAGACACAAATTATCTTGTAACTCCCCCTAAGAGTCAGGTTGGTGTAGTGGTACTTTGCTCGCCTTGTGACCTGGGTTTGAATCCCACCAGGGCTGACATGTGGTTTAGGTTTTCAGTCCCTGACTGATTCTGTGGGTTTTCCCCAGAATATCATTCCGGTGTTTTCCTCCCACTTCTAAAACTTTATTTATTTAAAACCATCTTTAATGAGGGTAACCCATCCAGCAAAAACTGAACATTTCTTTGTCGTCTTCCTACAGGTTTCTTCAGGCTTTTGAGCAACAGTGCGATGTGTGCTTTTGAGGAATCCTTGGTTTTATTACCAGAAAGAATTGAAATAAAAATAAATAAATAAATAAAAAACCTCCTCTGAATCCACCCCTGCATGTCCTTGTCTTCCACTTCTAATGATAAATTATACAACCTATTCATTCTACTGAGTACCACAGTAGGCAACAATATCAATACAACAATTATCTATCTACATGTAAATATAAACAAAAACAGTTGATGACGACACTACTTTGGCAACAAGCATGACACCGTGTACACCATGTCCACCCAGGGTCATATGATGTCACCTGTGATGACCGTGGCCAGGTGGCATTTTACTCTTTCGCATCCCGGAACAATTTATTTCCATTTCTACCGAGTGCACTTTTTTCTGATTAGTTTTATGCCCCCTGACGTCAAAAACAGTGAATGAGTAATATCATGGATTTATACGCTGATAACATAACATCTTCCTTCAATCTGCAAATTGACAGAGGAACATGTATAATATGTACATGTAGATCTTCATTACCATCATGATGTTATTACATGTCAATCCCTTAGGGCCACGAAGATTGAGCAACACAACCACGCAAGCAAATTGTCTCTGTTGGTTTATTTTTTCCTGGCTCTATTCTCGTCTTGAGATATCTCTGGAATTGATCGTAAAGGCCCTATGCCCTTCAGTTGTGTAAATGCAAGTGAATCTATGATGACATGATCGGGGAAATTGTTCCGGAGCTCTGTCCATCATTCGTACATCATAACACGTTTCTGCCTTTTGGAACATCTATTCAATTTGGTTTGATTTGGCAGACACATGCACGTGCATGCACAATGACGGGGTACGAATCTGAGTTGGGAAAATGTTACATACTTTTAACAAAGACTCGAAAATGTTTTTGTGGTGTGATCTTATTGATTTTGTCAGATCTAGACAAGGTTGCAGTGGTCACAAAGGGTAGCACTGTCATCGGTTTCTTCACCCCAACTAACTCCCTAGGTGGTGTGAAAAAGCATATTGAAATTGGAGGATTTAGGACTGTTCAGGGAGTGGAGGGGAGGGGATCCTGACAATAAGCTCACCTTTGTGTCCATGGTCTCTGTACCAGCACCGGGACATTTGCCCAAGACTTGATTGTAACAACGTTTATGCACGGCCAACTGGCATTCTAAATTATAGAAATGAAGAGCGGTCAGCATTAATAACATCATTTATATCTTAAAAATTAGGTCCACAAAACCCTTGCATATTTTGTCACAAAAAACAAGCAAATTTCAAATTTACAGCAAATACCAATTAAGAAAATGTATCCAAAAAATTCAATATAACTTTGACATATTAAATGTGACTACAGAACAATCCCATCACTGTGTTGTCATTCAGTACCCAAGCTTCTCAAATCCAAAATGGAAATAAGGCAAAAATAACAAAAAAAAACACGTTTAGCATCCTTTCCCACTTTCTTTTTGGGAGCTTCTGCCTTTTTTTGCTGCAAGGTCTCCCTAGTATTTTGAATCGATTTGGGCCAAGTCAATGTCAGAGACAGCCATCTTGAGTAAAATAACGGTGGCCTGCTTCTTGAAAATGACATACATGTAATAAACTCCCCCAAAAATTCAAACTATCAAACACAAAAAACACAGGATATTTGAATCATGTAATCATCCTTTTATCATTCAAAAGTGGATACAAAAACCATGACCTACAGTGGTGTGCAAAACTATTCAAACACTTGACATACATGTGTATCTGACGAAATTGATATTGAATGCCTTACAATGCCCGTTTTACATTTTTCACCTGTATTAAATAGAAAAGGTAATTGTTGTGCGCATACATGTAGCTCACATTAGTATCTGCCAGTCCTACAATCTTTTTTATCAAACTTTACTCTAATATTTGGTGTGTCCACCCTTTGCAGCAATTACTGCGGCACATCTTTCGGGCATAGTGTCTATATATTTCCTGAGAGTTTCTACACTAATGCTGTTCCAAGTCTTCTGAAGTTCATTCCAGAGGGTTTCATTTGAATGTACATTGGTATATTCATTGCTACATGTATTTCATCACAAACAATTAAAGTACCTAAAATATGCCAAGCGTTCGAAAAAATTTGCACACCACTGTACATCTTGGGTTCATTTCACTTTAATATGACTATTCATCAGCCAGTAAAGCACTATTAATGATATTTCTCACTGAACTGTGTACAGATGCTTAATTTCAAGTCGACTTGGTAACTAGTTTTAAGAAGTCACTCCAAATGAGCTACAAACATGTGTCCTTTACAAATGAAAAATGTACTTGTTACTGTTCTAAATTATTGATGTTTGTTGCAAGATTTCCCCCAAAAATGTTACAGTAGGTCAGGTGCATTTAGCACAATACTACAATGCATATAAAGAATATTTACCCAAAAAGTGAATTTTGTGAGACTCATTCCACAAAACTGAGAAATTGAAGTGACAAAGACCTAAAGACCTAAGACGATATGCAAACTAGTTACTTTATTTACCTTTGCACTTGTAGCCCTGTTTTCCCACCAAACCCCTGGAAATTGGAAGAAAGTAATTGATTTGGTTAGAGTAGGTCAGGAAGACATTTCTTCATACTGGTTGTGTTTGCCCTGAGGCACTAAAAACAGCAACAGCAACACAGCAACATGTAATTGTAGTTGTCAAACTGACTTATGGCATTTTCTTCTACAGCAAATTTAAATTTTTGGCAGCATGTTTTGTTTTATGTAGCTCGAGGTGACTAGCTGTAAAAATATGACAAACCTGCAGGGACTACAAATTATATCTGCTATATACCCGTCTCCTACATGTACGGGACAGAATTTTGAAACATAACCACACTGGGTCTACAATGTAGGAATAAGAAAAAACAATGCGACTAGCATCGAGTACAAGCATGCTCATGTATATACCCTAAAATAATGAAATGTGACTGTTCAGTCAATTAGTGTTATTCTTTAAAACAAAATACAATATTTACACTATTTAACAACTATAGCTTTGATTTTTGGAACTGAATTTAGCAGATTTCTTAATGCTACTTTGGGGAAATTTTCTGACAATTCAAAATAGGGACAAAATTCAAAATAGGAAAACTGCTATAATTGGTTCCGAAACAACAATGACATGTGCAAATAAACATTTAGGTGCCTGCCAATAATATTACAGCCAGAAATGGCTATATTTTGTGGGTGGGGCCACACCCAATAATTTGTCAATGACAAAATTACATCAAAGTCTTTATTTCTCGTGTATTCATCATTGTTTCAAACCATTTACATCTGGGTCATTCTATAAATTAGGGGTCCAAGGTGTGACATTTTTTGCTGTCCCTGTTACACCTGACCTGTGTAATTTCCCATCAAGTATCATTAAAATTGACTTCACACTATTTTTAAAATTGTTTGGCAGGTACTTTGCTTTACACAATCACTCTTGGAGATAGAAGGCATTAAAGAATGTGTCCTGAATTGCAAAATCTTAAAAATGTCAGATGTAACAGGGACACCAAAATTGGACCCCTAATTTATAGAATGACCCATCTGTCATATTTAATTTTTGTGACCCTCTACAGGATTCCCAGCACTTTATGAAACCAAAATATCCATATTTCCCGGAGAAATGTCAAAAATTCCATGAGAAATATTTTCACTTAATAACAAGGTTTCTGGGAAGTCAACAGGTGATTTCGGCAAAGGAACTATTAATAATATAATGATAATGCAGACAACTTGTTGACAAGTGATGGCCTCTCTTCTCCCCTTTATATCCAATCAATGGACCAAACTTGGACACAACCCTCAAGATGAAAAAAAAAAACTATCCCTTCTACATCATTGTCAAATTCCCTGATTTTCCCTCAATTTTACACAATTTTTATTTGAATTGACTTATTCAGGTTAATATCAATAACAATATCAACAAACAAGAACTAAAATGAGTAAACACAATAAATACGTAACAGTTGATTTAACCTGGAATAGCACAGAAACCCAATTTTACAGGCATATTTGCATTGGGGTCCCGACATGAAAAAAAACCCAGCCTACTATTAAAAAATGAGAAAATGAAAATCACAAAACATTTCACCAGATGCAAAGCTATGAAAATCAGAAGGGACTATGGGAGTCTGAAAACCCCAAATAAGTTAACTCACCACCCACCCCCCTTCACCCGGCTAAAAGTATAAAACAGATCAATCAGAATATATAATGCACTACAATGAAAAACGTTGGTTTATTTCCCTAGATTTGGCTTGATACAACTGTACAAATGTAGGTAGCACTTCACCTGTTTCTTTTATTGAATAAAGATAAACGGGTAGTGCTCTTTATGTTGGATGGTAAATCATTCCAGTGTTTGACAGCTGTATTAAAAAAAGTAACACTTGATAACACTTTTTTCGTAGTCGATTTTTTTCCCTCGCGATATCGCCGATATGGCGATAAAATCGTCAACAAATTTCAGCATGATTAAAAAGTTCGTTCATAACTACATAATCGCCGGACGTGTTTGTCGCCAGTCATTGTTTGAGGCCGTTCTTAGGCCAGCCATCAATATTGAGAAACAGCGTAGTCTTTCAGGGCGAATGAATACTGACATTGTAATGAGTATACTGATTTTTTAAGCATACATGTACATGTAGCTTGTCGGAACAGGTGAGCATTAATATTCCAAGCAAAGGATACAATAATCCATCCTTCCGTTTAATTCAGCCACAGGAGGGTAAAAATTATTCTCCTTGCTCGACGTTAAATACGGCAGATATGTGTCCCCTTTGCGGTCTAATTGCGGTGAAAATGATCATTTTCTAGCTGTCCACCATGAATAGAAATTGCAGCATTTTTGTAGACTATCGGATCGCTTGTGCAATGTCATTTGTTGATTTTCTTAAAACGTCCCGCGCAGTACAAATCACCGAGCCACCGAGTGGTCGATTATCTTATTTACACTATATATAAAAAGTTCGGAAGGATGATGTCACTTCGACTTGAACCTCGCTTACAAGGAAATTAATTTTAGCGAATTTGCTGGTAAAAAGAAAGTATCACCGATTTTGAAAGGGAAAATAGGGGTTAAAAAAAATTTGCCGATTTTAAAAACGATATTGGCGATATCTCGATTATTCGATTTTAAAAACATGTAGCCGATTTCGATTTTTGGGCGGCGAATATCGCATCATCGCGATTTTATCGTCGTATCGCCCAGCACTACTTGATAAACCGGATGTTGCTGGAATGACAAAATTATATTCACTGACCATTGTATTGTATGTCGTTCAAAAACTCTAGTAAAGTTATCAGTTTAATAAATATGACTGGAATTATTTGTGAGCTATTTTGTACACATGATTCAGCTTCAATTGAGTAACTCTATCCTCAACATTTAATAACCCCAGTGTATCCTGTTCCGTTTGCCCAATATGATCCCTTGAGATTTTGTCTAGAATAAACCTAACCATTTTATTCTGCATAACCTGAAGCCTATTCTGAAGTTTTATGGAGAGTGCAGAATACCACGATGAACATGCATAATCAAAATAACATTGAATCAAAGCTGAACATAAAATTTGTTGAGATTTTACGTTGAGAAAAAGGGCTTGCCTATACAGAAACTTGAGCCTGTCGCTCAATAATCGAGTTGGCAATGTACTCACCAGATAATGTTGGGTCAAGCGAGACCCCTAGATATTTCACAGACGACGCAGGTTTGATTGGTTCGCGATTACAAGTCGGCAAAAAATTTACTTTTTTCGGTTTGTTTTTTTTGTTTCTAAGAGAATGGTCTCAGTCTTACCCAAATGCAAAGACAGTTTGTTATCAATGAGCCATTGTCTACACGATTCTAATTCCATGCTAAAGCCCTGTCCGCACTGGACTTATTTTGGTAAAACTTACCGAGACGATGGGTACTTTTCCCATTTTAAGTCCAGTGCGGACAGCCTAGGAGGGTTTTCCTGAGTCCAGCGGTTACTTCTACCGGCCAACTGCTGCCCAGGAAAACTGACCAGGTAACTTTTCCCGAGACGATAAGTCCAGTGCGGACAGTGCGAGTCGGTAAAAGCGGCTCAGGAAAGCGCACATTTTGCCCGAGCGCAAGGTCATGCTTCACAGGGAAACCACGCATGCGCTTTACATTGTTTCACTGCGGTGCGGTGCACGTGGCAAGTTTCCAAATTCCAGTGCGTTGTTTTGGTCGCAATCATGGTAGATTTTATTATTGATAAAGTCGGAAGTTAGATTGGTGCTAAATACGTAGGCCTGCGTGTACACATCGGCCGGAAAAATGAAAAGGCAGGCGTGATTTGGGTCAATCGCGTCAATGTAGAAAGGTCACGCAAAGCGCCCTCATGAGTCGTTATATTGACAGCTCGGTTACTTCTACCACGGTCTCGGTAAAATTTTCCCGTGTCGAAAGTCCAAGTGCGGACAGTGGTCACATTTGACCATTTTTCATTTTACCATCGTCTCGGTAAAACCTTCCAAAAAAGAAGTCCAGTGCGGACACGGCTTAAGAGATTCAGCGATATCACTGGGTTCCTTACCGGAAACCAGGAGAATGCTGTCATCAGCATAAAGGAGTAATTTACATTGAACACTGATTGGCACATCATTAATATAGCATAGGAGCAAGAGGGGTCCCAATAAACTACCCCGAGGCACAACACAAGTCAAACTAAAAGGTTTAGCTTTGTTGACAATGACTATTTGTTGTCTATTGCTAAGATAAGACTGAAACCATTCTACAGATCCAATACCCATAGCGTGCAACTTTTTACACAAAGCAAAATGGTCCACAGTATCAAATGCCTTCTGGAGATCAAGCAGAACCATTCCAGTGTAATTTCCAAGAGACATTTGAGTGCAAATGTGATCGGTTAAGTGGATGAGACACCTATCAGTAGAGAACGACACCCTAAACCACAATTAAAAATAATAAAGAATATTCCCTAAAATACTCTTCCACCGGAACATTAACTGCTCTTTTGAGTAATTTTCAAATCAGGAACAATATTGGAGGAAATGGACAGATTTACTATGTGGGTGATCCATATAAGTGTTTTGAGTTTGGTGGGCCCATCCTTCAGAAATTTGGCAGGGACATTGTCAGGACCAGTACTCTTATTAACATTGAGTTCATTAAATATCAATTCATCATTAACGGGAGATAACAAATCCATTAGAATCAACTCCTTTATTTGTATAATGGTCATTAAAATCCTTGGAACCAATGCCAAATTTGTTATGACCTGTTGGAAGTTTGCTAGCCAATTTGGAAGCAACACTGGTAACAAATATTTTAAAAGTGATCAGCCACTTCGATGGGTCAAAGTATAAGAGAACTACTTTAGACTGAACCCTGGATTTATAACTACATGTACATTTTACATGTATAACCAAGTGATTTCAGTTGATGCCAAACATTTTTAGGGTGGTTTTTTTTTCATCTATTTTGTTGCTGAAATATTCAGCTTTAGCCCGTCTGATATCCCCATGCATTCCTGATTTTTCAGAAGCTTCGATAAATTTCAGTACTGGCAGTATTTTTCCTGAATTTGTATAACAGGTGATCCCAGAGTCTAACGTTTTCCAAAATGTTGTTATCCATCCAGGGTTCAGTTCTATTTTTCAGACGAATCTCTGACAGGGGCAATTTTATCTAAAATCTTTAAAAAGACTAATTTAAAATTATCCCAAGCTAAGTTGACATTATTGCAGATCAAAACAATAGACCAGTCAACATTAGATAATTCCAATAAAAGATTTGCTGTACTGTAGTTTCTCAAAGATCTCATTTTGACGACTTGACGATTAACTTGACCTCGGACCACTCAGACCACTATGTCTTGGTCTCGGTCTTGGTTTTGGTTTTGGACATTCAGGTCTTGACTACAACATTGGAATGTTTGATTTATCTCACCATATGAACTCGTTGCAGAAGGAACAATAGGTTGGGGTGCGGAAGTAGTGAGCTATGAACTGATGTCCCATGTGGTCGTGCACTTTGGCCTGCCGCATGGCACCACGTCGCCTCGTGAGGGCGCCGGAACTCGTCTTGTCATCGTCTTCAATTTCCATGACTGGGGCTGCCTTAATCATGCTGACTTGGTTGGGGTCATCTGCATTGGGGATTCAGAAAAAATAATGATCATTTCAACACCAAGAGGTGGGGTTTAATGAGGACTAAACATCACGAACTTGTGGAGCAGAGTTTATAGGAAACGGCAGGGGGTGACATTTACAATAAATGTTATCGTCAAATAAACCACGAGTGAACAAAGACACTGGGAGACTGTCAACATAGGGCTAGGTAGTTCTATTAGCAGAGTTGTAATCAAGTCAATCACAAGTCACTTCACAAGTCACTTCACAATTCTGGTCTCAAGCCGTGTGACAAGCTATTCAAACACACTATATAACAAAAGCATTCCTTTGCCATTGTTCATCGCATGTAGCTTGTGAGCTGACTTGTGATTGACTTGTGATTGACTTGTGATTGACTTGTGATTGACTTGTGATTGACTTATTACAACTCTGTCTATCAGAGCAGGTACCATGTTTTGGAGATTGTGAACATCAGAAATAGTGAACTTCTATTTCTTTTATTTTGGGTATAAATTATTTTCAATCAACCTTTTTACACAAATCAGCCAATGAGAGGACTTCTTTACAACAGACTGCCTAAAGCATGTAAAACATACTGCAGTAAATGTGAACAAGCAGTCACAGACCACATGCTACACATGTCTACTATTCAGAATCAGGGTCTGGAAGGGAACACAGAACTTGCTTCAATTAAGAGTACTTCATGCTTCACACTCAAAGTCGGAGGACGTGTTAATTAACACGATCTGGCTGTTTTTATACACGGGCACGGCTGATGGGTTAAAATGTCAAGCTTGCCTCGACTCACCTCCAGTGACGTCTCAACACACTAATCCCTCATTTGTTTTGTACACACACAAAGTCCGAGAAGTCTGTGGAGGCGGACCGTGTGTTGAACTTGAACTTGGCCGCTGTGCATGGCCTGTTCTACAATTTACGCTCCGGTGGGCGCACCCGGAGTATTGAAATATGAGGTTTCGGCAAGAAATATTGTACAAATACTGTTGAAATGACTCTTGCAAATCAGTATTTGTGGCATTTGGCTGTATATCAGAAGTTGGCTGCTATATTTTGCCTTTTTGAAAATAGAAATTTTCGGCAAAAATAATCCCGGCGCGAACTAGTTAAAAAAGGGTAGAGCTATTATTCTCATTCTCGGCAACTATTCATACTCAAGTATTAAAATAGCAAAGTAACCTTATGATATTCAGACTTGGCAAAGTACAAGTACATAAGGACTCACCTGCAAAACTTGGACTTATATTTTGAACTTGAATAAAGTATTCATACATATTAAAATGGCAAAATAAAAAAAATAATAAATTGAGCTTTTTGAGCTTAAAAAATTCACACAGGTATGTAATATAAAGTCAGGAATATTCCTTATTGCAAAGTAAAAAGTGTTTTTCCTAATCTTATATAAAACCCCTCTAAATCATCTACCACTACATTTTACCCAGTTGAACATCAAGGATATCTTCAGAGAGTATAATACAAGCACTTAATACTCTGCAGGCTTTTCCCTTCGGAATTATGTGCATGCATTTCAACGAAAAGTCAACTGAAATTCCTTCCACCATTTAATTAACAAATGGTCAAATGCATTGCTTCTGCTGAATTTGAGATAGCATGCTGATAATTTCGGATCTGTTATCAAACGATCTCAGTTTGCGAAAGGCAATCACAATTCTCCAAGTGCACGCTTCACTAAAGGATTAATGCCATATCCCTAGCATGTACAATGTACATGTGCGTACACCTCATGTGCATACATGTACACTATGTATGTGTAATGCTACACTAACTGATATTGACGTGGTGCACCCGACATGGTGCACTCTGACCTTTTTTCCCTCCAGGCACCTTGCCCGAGTAACATTTTACCTTAAACTGCACTGAAATTGAAACTCTGGCAAGTTTAACATTTTTAATTTTTAAAGTGAACAAAGAAAACTGGCAGGAGCAGGATTCCAACCTGCGACCTCCGGAATACCGTACCGGCGCTCTACACATGTACATGTACCAACTGAGCTATCTTGCCCTTTGCTAGTCAGAAGTCATAAACCCAGAATGCCGAAGAGCCAGGGATCACGCCAAATTTTACGATACAACCTGGGAAGCAATACTGTGGGGATCACTCAATGAGGATACACCTTTTTAAGTTTAACTTATAATTTAAAATATTTCAGCTCACAACTTTACAAGCATATAGTAAAATGTTATTTTCCCACAATTTCCCGATATAAATTTTGAAGTGAGTGGTAAACCCTTTCAAAATGTGCCAGAAATAACACAGCGGTTGACTAGGGGATTTATTGAGATTTGTGCACCACGTTAGATGATCACGGTCCAAGTTTGTATCCAAATTTAACACATCACCTTTTTATCTTCCAGACTAAATTTCAAGATGCTAACAAATTTTACAGGATTTGCGAAGCAAGTTTATATAAATTAACAGTACAAATATTCAAAACTGAATGAATTTGAAGCTGATCAACAAAGAAGTTTGGCAACACTTAAAGTTGAGAAAAAAGTCTAAGTGCACCAGCTTGGAACAATTACTCCAACCCTCCTACTATTTAAAAGGTCAAAATCAGTCAAAAATTTCCTTCCACCTCCCCTGCTATACTTTTACACAGACATGATCAGATTACATGTGGTTTTGTACTATGGCAGGAGGGTCAAAAACAATCACCTTGACTGATTTTGACCCATACAATAACATGGCTCAGAATGTATGTTTGCATAGGAGGGTTTTAATATAAATTAGAATACATGTACTTGTGTACCTCACACACTATGTACATGTAGCTGTAATGTACAGATGCCCAAAATTATTCATACCCATGCCGAATTCAGGGTACTGTGAATCATTTTATTTATTATTTATACTTTTATGCTAGTGATGTGAAACCGAAATATATGCCAACTAAACGTCATAAAGTAAAGCCTCAGTTCCGCAGCTTTTGAGGGAATGTATGAGAGAAAAGCAAACTACATGTACCAGATTTTTCATAGGGTATGAATAATTTTGGTTATAACTACATGTACTTGTGTACTTCATACATGTACATACATGTAGCTGAAATTCTACACTGATATCGCAAAACAGTCTCCACTGGCATTGCTCAATATGAAAAAAAAAACTCCCACAGGAAAAGAAAAACTGTCAAAATATTGATTTTGATCCCCATTTGCAGACATCTCCCCCCCCCCCCCCCCCCAAGAAAAAAATAGGGTGGCAAATGAATACCCAATGCACATCTAAGCACTATTATGGGATTGTTAATGTCAACACTTGGCCTGCAGCTTCTCACATAGCACCTGTCTCTTCAATAGCCTCACTATTACACATCCTAGCTAGACCAGGCCAGTCTTTTTTAGTCTCTCCTTGTAATTCCTCTTAGCAGGTGATTTTCTGCCTGACCATTCAAGCTTTGTGGGCAGGGTTGCATTGTGATATTTTTTTTCTCTCTAAAAAAAAAAATCAAACAAATGAATGGTTGTAAGAGTTAGTGTGGAATCAGTTTTGACTTGATGGACTCTGTACTACAGGGATCAGACAATCCCATATTTGTTTATTTTTTGTATAAGTTATTTCAGAAACGTTTCTATGATGGGGAGGGTTAGGGACATACATAAAAAAATAGCCCGCTAAAATTATTCCCCATCCTCTTTTATTTTAAAGTTAAAAAATATCCGAGATTGTTACAAAAATTGACATTTTTATTAAATCAAAAAAATTCCCAGGGCTAAAAAGTCTTCCATACTTTCCAATGATCAGGTACTCGGATACTGAACATACAAAACAATTAAAAAAAACCAATTAATTTGGCACCAAAAGTGTCTGGTCTTGAGCCGCAGTGTCAGGCTGCAACAATTTGTGAGCCATCTGCACGAAATGAGTGGAAAGTAGCAACATTTGAAAATGAAGATCATGGTATTTCCTGCAAACTTGTACAGGTTAAAAGCTTGAATTTGATACATGTATATTGTGTATGACTCAGTAGCGTATCCAGCTTTTTGTGCTAGGGAGGGCAAACAACACATGAACCGTCTTAAAACCGTCGCAAAAACACTATTTCCATTTGTTTTTTAGACGACTTAAATGCCGCCGGGGTGGGGGTTTGGAAAGTTCCCCCCTGCCCTGCCCTGCCCTGCCCTGCCCCACCCCCCTTATGGCTGTAGCTCATTCCTGAACCCAGCTGTAACCTTTTGCAGTTGTTCCAGTCTTGACCCATTGTTTTAAGAAATGAAGTTAAAAGTTTGTGACCTGTGCAAACTTTAGGTTGGGTTTTAAAAAAATAATTACCCTCTTAAAAATCTTTTTTTACCTAGTTTGGTAATTTGTTTTTGTAAATACTTAAGTAATTAAATCATTTTCAAAGTGAACAAAGGAACTGGCAGGAGCGGGATTCAAACCTGCGACCTCCGGGTTACCGTACCAGCGCTCTACCCACTGAGCTATCTTGCCCTATGTTGGCGGTCTCCCAAATTGTCAGTATCTTTGTTCGGGTGGGCGCTAGTCAGAAGTCATAAATCCAGAATGCCGTATAGCCAGGGATCACACCCAATTTTACGATACAACCTGGGAAGCGACATTGTGGGGATCACGCAATGAGGATACGACTTTTTAACTTATAATTCGTCAAACAATCCACAAGGGAAACTGACTAGGTAAATTTAAATACATTTTCAAAGTGAACAAAGAAACTGGCAGGAGCGGGATTCGAACCTGCGACCTCCGGGTTACCGCACCGGCGCTCTACCAACTGAGCTATCTTGCCCTATGTTGGCGGTCTCCCAAATTGTCAGTATCTTTGTTCGGGTGGGCGCTAGTCAGAAGTCATAAATCCAGAATGCCGTATAGCCAGGTATCACACCCAATTTTACGATACAACCTAGGAAGCGACATTGTGGGGATCACTCAATTAAATAATTGAAAGAAAAATCACCTTTTGACTCTGAGAAGCACTTGAGCTGAGCATGTAGAGAACCGGTGGGTTTCAACGTCAACTGCAGATAAGAAAAAAGGGGTAGGATGGGGTTTAGATTAGATATCAAAAGTAATTTCACTTGTACACGGGCCTATCCACATTAAAGGATATAAATAACTAGGGAATTGAGATTTGGTAGGAGAAGACACAATCAAATATTTTCTCCCATTCTGTGTGCATTTCCAAGGTATTAGTGATCATGCTGACAAAATAATAGAACTTCATACGTATACATCTATGTAAGCCACATGGACAAATTTTTTTTTTTCACCTGGACAGAAAATTAATTAATTGAATTAAAAAGAATTAATTTATTACCCATAAATGTTGTTCAATTTCTATAATTCCTCAACTGAGGATTATCAGTCAATGCAGACAAATTTCTGGGGATTAGGATGAAACGTGATCCGACATTTTGTGACAAATGTCTGAGTGACAATGCAATATTTTGTGCATTAAACCCTGTAGTCGTCATCAGGCTTGTAACAATCCTTTAGGGGACAGCATTCCATTATACTTTTCTCAGTTCGCATTTCCTAGCTGCCATGATACATTGTATGATAAACTGCTCCTTAAACAAAATATTAAATTCTGGGTAAAGTTTACCAAATACAGACACAAATTTATACAAATATAAACAGTACATGCATGTGAATGCCCTTGCTATAAACCCCTTCCATTGTTATGGAAATACAATTTACATCAGGAGATTCCCCTTAAAACTCCCTCTTGAATCTGTTCAAGGTCACATACTGCGTCACAAACCATCCATACAGAAAATAATGCTAGCTGTCTCCAATTGTTGGTTGGATCCACGGCAACCCACCGTACACAATGCAATCAAACACATGAAGAAATGACAGAAGCAAGTGGAATGCTAAAAAATGATCTTAATGCACATGTACACATGTACATAATGGCGAACGAAGAATATACATTGTATTACCATGTACATGTATGGTGGGGTGGGGAAAAACTGAGAAAATATGAAAAGAAAAATGACCTATGAAGGACACTGGGAGAAGAAAAGAGAGATGGACTGGAAAAATATCTCAGTGCGACAGGAAGAAATTGAAGAATCGCATAGATGGAATGCTAAATCTTAACGTACGACGATAAACAAAGTATGACGGGATTGGGGAGAAAATGAGAAAAAAAATACCCCGAAGAACAACACATGGAAAATACAGAGGGAGGAAAGAAACACGGACTGGAAAAAAGATCTTGGTGCGCCGTGGGGCAAGAGATAAAAATCAATGGGTGAAAAATGGAATCTGACAAGCCGAGAACATTGCATTGGCGCGACGTACCTAAATGTGCAGGTTCATATGGATGCACACCCACGCAGGAATAACAAATCATGCAATTTGGCCAGATTCACTAAAACACGGTTAGGTTGTACAGACTTCCATGAATTATTCAAAATGGCTCCTCTCCAGCGATAAACCTTCCGTTTCAGAAACCTTTCAATTGCATTATACTTTTTTTTAAGAAGTAATCAAACCACGCAATAAATATCCATGAAAACTGGTTGGAAAACAAAACAATTAACCATGTCTGACAACACAAGCGTAATCTAAATGCTTGTTTATGTTTAAAGAACCTGGCGTTTGTCAATTATTTTTAAATCTTTCTAATTATACCATCATGGAAGAGGGCATTATTTTTGTTTGTTGATAAAAGGAACTCCTTGTGGAAAGAGCATAACGTTTTTAAAAACACAGTCAATGGTTTAAACAAATGTTGGTTAGAACTGGGTTGCAAAGGAGTTATTTAATATGGAAATCAGCTAATATAGAACCTTGGCCAAGAAAATGGGAAAAAAATTTGGTATTTCTGATACATGATACTAATGAGAAATCAAGTTCTTCTTCTGATGACATCATGTTTTGGCCCATTAAATGTAATGTGACAATCTGCATTAGGACAACAAAACCAAACTTTTGCAAAATTACTCCTTAGAATTGCTATATGTACATTGTACAAAGCATCTCAATGTTTAAGGCAATAATGCTGTTGTCGTAAAAATAATTCCATCGCATGGCAGTCCCATTGAGCATGTGCAAATTGCAAAAAAGCATGTAGCTCTCTAAACTCTTTATCATGCAAGATGTCAAAGAATACATTTTTTCTAGGCTGATTGCTAACATTTATTTAGCGATGTGGTTACTTTAACCCTACCTTCCCGCTCCCATCTAAGAAGTTCCGCAATTTTGACAATCCTGTTTAAATTTACACATATCATGTTGCACACGCCTGTAAATTAGACTGCAAAAAAAAAAAAGACTGTGAAATTGATTCAATGCAGCCCAGCAACAGTTTGGTTCAAGAATATCGGAAGTGACCCACGTGCATTCATCACCTGTAGCTACATGTAGCTCTCATAAGACTAAATTTAGATCAACTTGAGACTTTGACAAACACATGTTTATGTTTAATTAAAATAGTAACTGTCCAAGTTACATGTAAAGCAGGAAATGGGACAAATAAGAGGACCAAGCTCTCTAAAGGAGGACTGATAAAAAGAGCTGTGGTAATGTACCACAGTGGAGAAAAAGAGATGTTGAGCCGAGAACTGAAGAGAGATTGATGGAGGGGAAAGACGGCATCTAGGGCTGGAGGAGGCTGAAGGGGCGGTGGAGGAGGAAGATTGATGCATCTTGGAGGAGCTTGGAGAGACAGGGAAAAGGATGGAGAGAACAAGAAATGGTGAAGAGATAGAGAGGAAAATTAGAATCACCCGGAGAGAGACAAGATTGGTTTGAGAGTTGTGGGCAAAAAATGAAGATGGCTGCACAGAAAGTGGATACATGAACTGCCGCATGTAGAGTGGAATGAGGGGAAAGGGTTTTCATGGAGTGACAACATGAATTCAGGAGAGACGGGCATGATGGAAAAGGCAGATTAATGGAAAATTCAGATGGAAAAAAATATGATGTACATGTAAAAGAAAATATGCAGCATCTAAATAGGTAATGTGCAGGGTATTAACTTTTTGCCTAAACATTCATATTTTCATTTGTTTGAACAATTTAAACTTTTTGTACTTTTAATAGTGTACTATTGTCCTGGGGAATGAACACACTTTTAAGTAGCAAAGATTATATTCCCAATTAAAAAATGCACTTTAATATAGGTTCACATCTGCAAATCAGCAAAGCATTGGCAAAAATTAAAAGTTTTCCAAATGCGGGCAAACAAAGAGAAACAGAAAGAACAGATATTTATAGACTACACGTATCTTTGTCAAAATGTAATGTTTGTCTGTGTAAAATCAGAGTAAATCAAAACAAGCTTGAAAAGCATGCAGTGAAACCAGAATAATAAAAACGTTGCTTTTGTTACCATCTTGCATACATGTAATTATCTATAAGACTAATAATTATGAGCTTTTACAAGGCTTCAATCATGCTCCAATCCCTCGCAAGCCAGCAGGTAAATGTTAATTTCCATCCAGAACAAGAAGACAAATCCATACACATAAACACTGGTTTAAACTTCACACGAATGCAAAAGCAAAGCGAATTTCATGACTTTTTATTTACAAATCTGCTTGGCTCTCAAATTTGTGTGGGAAATGAACAGTGTTTTACCAATGGGTAAAGGACAAAGGCATGTTATTGTTTCATGTAAAAACAACCTCTGGTAAAGACAAAAACCATGTTTGCACTGCACTTGTTATTTATGTAAAACTGTACTGAAACAATGTTTAACATTTCTATGATAAAATCTTATCACCAGTGGTCACACTTTGTGGGGGGGAGGGTGGGTACTAGGGTCCAGTTTTTTTTAATGGGCAGTGCCTTCAAGAGCAAATTTGCATAGAGGCCTACATGTATTTCCAAACTGAATGCATATCATCTCATCACTACAGGTGACATGGCGTCAGCTGAACAAATTCTGAAAAACAAAAACAAAACCACAACAAAAATATCCAAAATTTCCAGAGGGAGGGGGAGTGGGAAAGGGGGTGGGAACAAGAATTTCCACAGGGTTTCTCCTCCGCCTCCGGGCTACACCACCGTTATCTCAGGGAGTTTTAACCCCCAAAAGTCTAAAAGTAAAAATCTAATGCAAATACTTTTGGGTGTGCTTACGTTGGTTGTCAGTACGTCGCCATTAGTGCCACACATGGCAGCCATGTCCATGACTTTCAGCTCGGTGTCAGCTACCATCTTGTCGTTGTTCTGTATGATGATGTGAATGACACGGCCCTCGTACAGGTGGGAATCAAAGCACTTCCCCCATAGCGGGGTCAGTTTACGAGTCGTCATCAGGTTGCTTCCCCCTTCTGAAATGGTCAACACAAAAAGGGAATAATAAGTTAAAAAGACGAATTATAAGTTAAAAAGTCGTATCCTCATTGTGTGATCCCCACAATGTCGCTTCCCAGGTTGCATTGTAAAATTGGGCGTGATCGATGGCTATACGGCATTCTGGGTTTATGACTTCTGACTAGCGCCTCCTGAACAAAGATACCGACAGTTTGGGAGACCACCAACATTGGGCAAGACAGTTGGTAGAGCACTGGTACACTATTCCGGAGGTCGCAGGTTCAAATCCTGTTCCTGCCAGTTTTCTTTGTTCACTTTGAAAACAAATTGCGTCAGACTATCCAGCAACATCCAACAGCTCTAGAATTCTGTTGGATCTTGTTGGATTGATCTGTCAACCAAATTGGCATATTCTTCTTGGATTTTGTTGGATTCAGCAAGGTCAATACTGCTGTTGGGTTAGTTTCAGCAAGGTTTGGATGTACACAATGCATGGTACACGTATATGAAGGGCAATGTAAACTGAGCATTGTTCACACTGGTTAAATGTTTGATTGCTGGATTTTGTTGGATTCAGCAATGGTGCTTACAAAATACCTAGCATGGTTATGGTTACTACATCATAGTCCAATTGCTTAGCACATTAAATTGCTTAGTGAAAATTAGCTGAGAAACGCTCAAAACAACACCCTGTGCTTCCTAAGTAAATTTGTCATCTGCAAACAGTATGTTTGCTGGGGAAAAACCACGCAATGGGGGGGGGGGTGTTACATTTCATAGTGATCTACTGTACAGTATACTTTAAAAATAATTAAAATGTAATTTTGCATTAAATAAAAGTTGTTATTCAATGCAACAATTTCATGAACAAGGATTAACTGAAATAATGAATTCATCAAAATATTCCACTCCAGACAATTTGTGATAAAAATATGATCACTACATTGTACAATCCATTACATACATTTGTGTACATAATAACTTTACCGGAGCACATCCGTAAAGGGATGTGTCAGCATGATAAAGCAGGTTTTTTCTTGTAATCCTAACCCTTCTGCAACATTTCCTGGCCCAGTGTACAGTGTACTTCATTTCAGTTCCTTCTTTGTTTCTTTCCTTTTTCCTTTAGACAGCCTTGACCCTCTTTCTGATAATGGGTCATTCCACCAGGTTGGGACACAGTGTGTTATATGACCATATCATTAAAACCATCGTTACATTTAATTCAGTTATTTCATGTGACATCCGTCTTTGGGTGTGAGATTATTTGAGAAAGTTTCAATGTAAGTTATATTTTTTTTAAAATATGATAAAAAGTGTGTTATTTTGAATGTAAAATGGACGTAACATGGACACCGTGTCCAACATTTAAATGTTTGTGTTTTTTCAACACTTTAATAAATAAATTTGGGAAATTCATTATGTACAATAATTAAAAGACAGCAGTCAGTGTCCAAATATAGCAGAAATAGCAAGAATTTGAAAAATCGGTGCAGACTTAACATGGACACCATGTTAGACCATGACCATACATATATTTCTGCTGTTGTGCTGCATTTGGATATTGAATATCATAACAAATGTTTTTTGTGTTGCAGTTTGTGTTTTGTATTAGTATACAGAGTGAGTTTGCATAATTATTTATATAAATGTTGAAAATGTTACAAAATGGAAATGTGCATTTTTATGTCACACCATGTTAGTACTAAATGTTACGTCCAAACTGCCTTAATTTTTTGTCATTAAATAAATAATTATGCAACTCACTATATGTACTAACTAAAAGACACTCAATGCTACCAGAAAACACTTTTTGTTATGGTTGCCAGTGTCCAAATAGCTCAGAAACAGCAAGAACAATAAAAACATGCATGTGTGGACGTAACAGTGGACACAGTGTCCATGTTACGTCCACTCTCACATCTCTTCTTGCTGTCTCTGCTATATTTGGACACTGACTACCATAAAAAGGTGTTCTTGTGTTGCATAGTATATCTTTTAATTAGTACACATTGTGAATTTCCCATATTTATATTTAAAGTGTTGAAAAAACACACAAATGGAAATATGGACGTGTCCTGTTACGTCAAACTGGTTATGTCAAACTGACATTTGTTTAATCATAATTTTGGTAAAATAAAATTTACATGATTTAAAACTTTCTAAAATATTTCCCACCCAAAGACTGATGTTACATGAAATAACTGAATCAAATGTAATAGTACTTTTAAAGATATCGATAAATGTGACACACTGTGTGGAATGACCCATCTACATGAGCAAGCAAATTTTTGTAAAAACCTGTTACATGTCAAAATGGGTCATTCTATAAATTTTTGGTGTCCCTGTTACACAGTGACATGTACAAATGTAGTAAGATTTTGCAATTCAGGACACATTCTTTAATGCCTTTTACCTGCCAAAACAAGTAAAAATAGTGTTGTCAATTTTAATGATACTTGATGGGAAATTGCACAGGTCAGGTATAACAGGGACACAAAAAAATGACACTTTTGGACCCTAAATTTATGGAATGACCCAAATAATGTGTCTCTTTTAAGCCTAAGACGTAAATTACTGCATTTAGAATTCTTCCTCGTTTCTGTCTCACATTGGTGTGCATTATTTATTAAAGGTACATGTAGTGTACACGATTGGTAATCCTCCAAATTTTTGTTGACTGAATTATTATGAAATACCTTACTAGAAGGTAAGTTAATAGCAGTGTCAATCATCCTGTGAAATTATGGTAAAACAAAATAATATTTTAAAGAAAAAACCAGGGTAAATACATCAAACTTTCTCAATGATTAAATTTCCACGTGGCAAAGGAACCTAAATAATAAACATATGACTGTACACGTAACAATGTGTCAGATATAGCTTTGATAAAGCTTATAAAACAGTTGCAGGTAGCATTCGTACTTCTTGGCATTCAACATACAACATGTAAGAAAAACAAAGTTTAAGCTCAAATCATCATCCGAGCCATGCAAAATAAGAAACTCTATACACGTTCACATGTGTTTATTCCGATTGTTGAAATCAAAATAAACCAAGCCATTTTGGGAGGTCATCAGGTTCAATTTTCTTGAAGATGACAGCATTGAAAACATTTCTCAGGAATATTGGTACTGGTAAAGCTTTTACACAGTAAGCTTTCAAATTGAAATGAGTCAGTTTTTTTTTTATCATTACCGAAGATACACATGTATATCATGCATGCACCTAAAAACCATTTCTTGCCCAAACTATTTTTCTTACACTGAATTTTACGTTATAGATTGGGCTGGGACTTTGAAGTCCTGTCGGGCGCGAATGGGTTCAGGCTACACAGTCCATGCTCGTTTTGTGTTTACCCCCGGCCCAAAAAATACATTTTTATTCTAATTGCTATATTTCTAGTAATAAGAAACTGGTTCACTTATGTTTTAAAAGAAACACTTTACGGACAATAATACACCCACATTTTTTATTATCGAATAATTTCCTCACAAATTTTGAATAAATTGCAGCCTGGCAATAACACAGTTCCCCAGGGAAGATCTTTTTTGCAGAGGCACAAAAGCAACCGGCAATGAAATGTCTTTTTTCGGTGGGTTGCATTATGTAGTTTTTTTCGTTAAAATCAATCTTACTGTAAACTTTAAACATTTGTTTGAAAAGTACGAGTGTGAGTAATGGACAACTACATCCCCCATGGTCATAACCCTTATGCCATTAAGGTATGTCACATACATTGTACAACTTACATGTAATTGCAATGTTTGTGCAGAACTGGATGCTGCAAGTACAGAATAAGACACTCTACGTGTAGATGTACAGGACAGAATAAGACACTCTACGTGTAGATGTACAGGACAGAATAAGACACTCTACGTGTAGATGTACAGGTCAGAATAAGACACTCTACGTGTAGATGTACAGGACAGAATAAGACACTCTACGTGTAGATGTACAGGACAGAATAAGACACTCTACGTGTAGATGTACAGGTCAGAATAAGACACTCTACGTGTAGATGTACAGGTCAGAATAAGACACTCTACGTGTAGATGTACAGGACAGAATAAGACACTCTACGTGTAGATGTACAGGACAGAATAAGACACTCTACGTGTAGATGTACAGGACAGAATAAGACACTCTACGTGTAGATGTACAGGTCAGAATAAGACACTCTACGTGTAGATGTACAGGACAGAATAAGACACTCTACGTGTAGATGTACATGACAGGATAAGACACTCTACGTGTAGATGTACAGGACAGAATAAGACACTCTACGTGTAGATGTACAGGACAGAATAAGACACTCTACGTGTAGATGTACAGGACAGGATAAGACACTCTACGTGTAGATGTACAGGACAGAATAAGACACTCTACGTGTAGATGTACAGGACAGAATAAGACACTCTACGTGTAGATGTACAGGTCCATGTATTTTTGTGTCTTGAAATGTGCCTGGTAAACAGAGAGCACCGTTTGATTTCAAAATCGTTTGCACCCAATTTGATTTCTGCCATAATTTCCCCGACGATGATGTGCCTCGCGCGACTTTTAATCAATTTGAATTGATTTGATCGGAGCGCAGCACGTACAGAACAATAACCGAAGGGAGAAGGTGGGGGGTAATGGCGACAGCAACACAATCCAGTGCCCGCATTGTCCACAAGGTGTCGTGGTTTTGCTGCTCTTTTTGTGCAGCCGTGCACAATTCCTCCTTGCCTTAGTTTGGCACTAGGGTAAGAAACAAAAGTTGAATTTAATATACTAAGGCCAAACAAAATAAATGTTGTGTTTACGGTAACGGCCTGAAAAAAAACCAGGTAGGTAGAAAAATAATTTTTATTTTGTCGGTTTTATTTTTATTTCAGTTCATGCATTTGCGTGTTCTTTTGCAATGTTTGAAACTCATTAACCATGTACACATGTTAATTTCTGTTCTTTTTATCTCTAACAAGTCCTGAATCCTCCAATTTCAATAGGATTTCCACACCACCTAGAGAGTTAGGGTTATAATTCATAAAGAATTGTTGAAAACTGATGAAAAGATAGTTGTAGTGATTCTAAAAAAAAAAAAAAATCTTAACATGGCAATATAGAAGGGGGTCATATCGCCCGCACTTCTATTTTCAGAGGTGATTCCCCCACCCCCCACCCCCCACACCCTGAAATTCACACCCTGAAATTCTGAAACTTCGTAGTCGACAAGATTTGTTCGTAAAATCCTGTAAAATCCAACAAAGAATCGGACTAAGGAGAATCTATTTTATTCAAAACTTTTGACAATTGCGACAAGAAGTGGGACCAGTGCTCGAGTGTGTGATAATCAGCTGTGTGGATGAATCCACATGTAACCAACATGTTACGGTAACGCACCGCGCATGGGGCTGCTAGTCTGCTGGGTACACCAGCACATTGTACGGCATGGGGTACTTTATCATATTGCATGTGGCACAGTGACTCTGTATGTGCAGATGGCAATTGTTACATCAGTTACATATTTATTCTGTTTCGATTATTATTTCAGGTGTTACAAACGGTTATGTTCGTGGCAAATAATTGCAAATAGTGCTCATTTAAAATTATTAACCAGCAAAATGGCAATAACAAGTTTGAAGTCGGCATTTTGGCTGCAAAAATTCCAGGACGGCCGGTTTACCGTAAACACACCATTTTTTGTTTTGGCCTAAAATATAACCATCTCACCAAGTCATGAAACTCAGTTAAGGGAGCATTCAGTTGTAAAACAAACCACACTCCTTCCCTCCCCCCCAAGTGAGAAACACACGTTTCTTCCGTCAAGCAGAATCATCTTTGTTCTCTTTCAGAACCTAAAAAAATAATTTGAAAATCAAATTTGCAGGGTTGACTGAGGTCTAATTGGGCATGCCAATGCAAGCCAATGAATCAATAACCAGGGGCCAATTGCACGGCACTGGTAGGCAGAAACATTTGCTTAGCCCAAATAAAGGCTTGCTAGCCAAAACTCCATGAGATTTCATGCTAAGCAAACAGCAGCTAAATGTTTGCCAGTCACAAGCAATAAACATATGGTTGGTACTCTTGTTTTTACTCAGGAAGACTTTCTAGTTTAGCAAATTTGTGTGTGCTTGGCAGCTCCAGGAAATTGACTCCAAGTAGATCACCAGGGTACCAGCGTGGGTGGCTCATTGGGGCAGAAGGGGAAGGATTGGGGGTGGGGGAGTGGGGGGGAGCAGAGATGAGTTCCATGATACATGTATACTACCGTAAAAACGTTCAGAAAGTGACCTCTTAGTACCAATTGGGGAATTGTTTTTCTGCTCCGTTTTATGTCCAGAACAGAACGGAAATGACCTACCTTTCAGGACATATCCGATGCATATTCAAAAACATGACATCAAGGGGCCGCTATATTTGTTTTCATGATAGCGCCACCACGAAGCTGTTGACAATATTCTTTGGAACGCCGCATCTTCCAGAAATAAAGCAGTGGGTTGACGTATAAATAATATAACTAACAATTGCCTTTTAACCCTTTGAAGCCGGATGACGGCAATAGCAGCAAAAACAATTGCCACCAGGCCGGATGATGTCTATACACGCCATTTTCTGCAGTTTCAATCTATTGTTGGATTATTGTGTACATGTTACGCTTGGCTGCACACGCACATTGTGCAAATTTTGCTTTGCTGCAGAAGCCAGCCAGGCACCCAGGCACCTCACTATAAATAAGTGTACTCAATGGGTTAAGAATGTACCCCATTCAGAGAAAATATGGAATTGTATATTAATTTGGGAAGGTATGTTTTTTTTACGTAAAAGATTCTTATTGTCATATTTGATTTTTTTTCTTCAAATGGCTGCCAATACTTGCCTAGGAAATCGCATGTGACGTACAATTAAAGGGATGAAGAGGGGGATTTTGAGGCCTGATTTCTTACTCTTATTCCATTTGATTGCAATGACTGTAGATTACCTGATTTTCTGTGATTTAAACTATTATTTTCATCCGTTCCCTGTCGGGTACTACCAGGTGACACTAAAAACAGGAGTGTTAACCCTAACCCACCCTAACCCACCTCAATCCTCCAAAATCCTCCTTGCAGTTTTTGAGGATTTTGGAGGATTGAGGATGAATGGTATTTCAAGAAAAAGAGGATTTTGGAGGATTGAGGATGAATAGTGTTTCAAGCGGAGGATTTTGGAAGATTGAAGATGAATGGTGTTTAAAGCACAGAAGGATTTTGGATTAAGGATGAATGCATTTTTGGGGGCAGGGCAGTCGCAGGATTTTTGAGGATTGAGTATGGTTCCTAGCAAAAATGGTCTAGAGTTAAACATGTTAAACATGTTAAATGGCCTATAAAGACAGGGCTGTATATCCCCAGAGAATGCCTGTTGGTTAATAATAAAAATAATAATAATTGTATGCTCTGATTCAGCTCAACCAAAAATCATGATTAACTAAATGCTAGTTATTATTTAGGGTATTTTTTCCATTACCAATAATTAGTTTTTCATGCAGGCACATGGATCACAAGGAGCACAATAGGCTCTTTATTTAGATATTGGTATTTTTCAGTGTGACATCCTGATAAATACATGCAGATCTATGAAAACACTGGCAGTTATTTTTAGGATATTGATATCCATTGTGTATAAGTTATTCTTTAACCCTTGCTCTATGAGTTTTGTTTATTGCAAGTCTGTGGTACATGCCAATGCACTCCTGCTGCAGTGCATTGGAGGATTCTTTGCTTTACCAGACAACTGATTTCAAAGCTCCTACTGGAGTGCATTGGAGGGCACTTGGGGGGTTGCTGGTCATTGTTGTTGCTCAATTGACCAGCAGTCTTGATGGAAATTGCCTTTTTTATAATGTTAAATATCAATTTGTATTATGATAACATTATATAACATAACATAACATTACATAACATCAACCTGGCGTTAACCATTTGCATAGGAAGACGTCCTATGCCGCAAAAAAAACAGTGCCACCAGGCCGGATGATGCCGTTTGCGCAGTTTCAATCCATTGTTGGATTATTGTATGTTACGCTTGACTGCACAAAAACCTTGTGGCCATTTCGCTTGGCTGCCAGAGCTGCCGCGACACCCGGACGTCTCCCGTAAAAAAACGTACTGAAGGGGTTAAGTACAGAGTATTTTACTTCACAGCCTGACCCTCCATCTCACTCCAGAGGATTATGGCATGTGGCTTTGCTTATCAGTGTAATACACTGTTTACTCACAGCATGACCAAGTTATCCTCCAGTTTCCTTCAGCATTCCTTGGAGTGTATAAGGACTCCCCATTGAAATACATTGTAATGTGACAGTTATTGGAGGACCATGCAATAAACATAGGCATTTTGGGGGGCGAATATTGAAGTGTGTTGGAGTGTAAACAAGAGCAAGGGTTAAAAGGCCTGTAACTCATAAAATAGATGTAGACTCTGGTGATTTCTGATTCATTTTGTTGGGTTGTAGTGGCGTATAGCCAGAGAGGGAAACTGCCCCTCCCCCTTTGTTCCCCTCAAAGTGCGGCCCAATCAAAACTGACCTCCTCTCCCCCCCCCCCCCCCCCCAAAAAAAAGGACCAAAAACACAAAACAAAACAAAACAAAACAAAAAATCTTGACTTCATATGAAAATAGAATTGTAAGATTTTGTCCTGAAAATCTAGGGGAAAAAGGCACTTGTCACCCTTGAAAATGGCTGTTCCCCCTCCATTTATGCCCCCCCCCCCAATAAATTTCAATGCTGCTACATGTAGCATGTGTACTGTTTGAATACAAAGTAAAATTGTGACCCGCTCTAGAAAAAGGCGACGTGTAATGGCCCTTTCAATGTTGAGAGGGTGTTTTTTGTCTTTAATGACATCTTAAATATCTTAAGTTTCGGGTTTGGTGCACAACAATGTTGATTTCAATGAGAAAGTGAAAAGATTTCATTTTTAGAGTGCATTGTTCGATTGCATTGTATTAGAACTAGCTATTTCAAAGCCTATTTTCTCTGTTGTGCAATTTGAACTTCATAGAACTAATTAATATTTAAAAATGCGATATATCCATAACGGAAAGGGCTTTGGAGCTCTATCATGTACCAAATGAAAGCTTACATGTACATGTACATTGCGGGATTTCCAAACATACACAAAACTCATTTTTCATATTTTGCGACATAATATACACACATACTTTTTCCAGAGCGGATCACAATTGAGCATGATGTGTGCTTACTCAATATTTTCCGGATATGGAGTAAAAAAATCTTTCAGGTCAAAAACCAACAATCCATGATTAAATAGCTGTAAATGCTTATTCTATCTTTGTGAGAAAAAAACAAAAACAATTCTCCACAATTAAATATCAACTTGTTCACAGAGGAGGAGGAAATAGTTCAAAGCTGGTTGTAGGCATTGGCCAGATACTGCACATGTAGAATGTTTAGCGTCCATGCACTGTACAGGCTTTAAACATCCCCTGGCCAACCGCGAGGCATGAATTTAGCTGTTGGCAAAGTTGGGCGATCAGATTCGGTCACATGCTCGCTGCAATTTATTCAGCAATGGCACACAAACATTTCCTGCACAGTCAATAAGCCAACGACTAGCCCCTGAAGCTAAGTCTGGCCAAAAACAGCAATAGCTACAATGTACATGTACATCTATTATTCATTATTTTTTTGTCTCTCCTCAGCTTGTCCCCCTCACCCCGTCTCGATACATGATCTATGCTGGATATTGCAATAAATTAATTTTACACTCGTTTGCCGCTTCTTCAAATGCCAGTTAGCCACTCTCGGTTTCCAATTCAATTAGGGAGCGTAGCTTGCCGATTCCTCCCTCTCCCCCTCTCCTCCTGAGCCAAAATTTACCGAAGCTTCAACTTTTGGAAATTGTGTTTGCACAACTGGACAGATCAAATGGAGAACCGGCGGCAAAGGGGGGATCCAATTGCACAATTCCCCTGTTTACAGTACTGACGCTGTCGTGGTCATGCATGCATGAAGGGCGAGCGTGGACAAATTTTGCAGGGCTAGGGATGTACACTTTTGATGATAAATGTCAGGAAGCCACACAAATTGTAATCATAATTTCTGACAACCACAACCCTTAATAAAGACAAATCATTGTGAACAAGGAAATGCATTTGACACTATATTCAGATTCACTAAGTATAACATTACATTTGCATTGAACTTAGCTTCAATACAAACAGAAATAAACATTGTCAAAAACACAACACATGACACCTCATATTAAAAGAGCTTACATTTTTGGAAGTAAATAAATTTCTTTGAATTTTCTGTTTCGGTTTTAAATTGTAAGCATTAACTGCTAAATCATACCAATGTTGGGATACATACATGTACATGTACATGTACAGGTATACGTACCTGTACGTGTACAAACATGTAGTTTGGGTACATTTAGTTCTTTTGTAACATCTGTACTTTTAAAACTAATCTTCATCCAAAGTAATTGAAGGGGCAGGGACTGTTATCGTTATGAAGTGACCAATCGGTATTGAAGGTTCAATATTTCTTGAAAATAATGAATGAAATGAAGCTACAATGTACTGTACAGTGTAGATTTGTACATTATCTGTGTCCTTGACAAGTTATTAGGAGGAGCTCTGTAAAGTATTTTTTTTTTATCTACATGTACATTTGTAGTGCAGGGAGAAGCACCCAGTAGCTCTGGGGCCAATATCGAGCTGCTATAAACACAAGTATTTGCTAAGCATAAAACATCTGCCTTAAAGCAGGATTACATACATACATGTACAATGTATGTCCCAAATTTTTATGAGATGTACTTTGCTTGTGACTGCTATTCGTCTGATTTTTTGCTTAGCATGAAAATCACATGGATTTCTGGTTGGTAACCTGTGTATCTAGCAACAATTTTTGTGTGCTTAGTACATAATAGCTCCGTAAACATGGCACCTGGTTAACGACAAGGCAACACAGGAAATGGTAATCCAACAGAGCTGAACTACATTAGCTCGAAATGTACACGTATCTTTGCTCAGACAGCCTTTCACTTAACGGGAGACAGATCGGACTTCATCATCACATGCATCTATAGAGCTCAAATGCTTGGTTCTATGTGCAGTGTTTTGAGTGTACATGTACATGTATGTGTTAAAGTAGACTGTCTAGACTCTGTCTTAAGAACTTGTGAAGATGTCCCACAGCCTCCCGGTTCTAGATAATTCAATCATACCTGTACCATCCCACTAATGGTTTGATTTGATTGCAGAAAGTCAAATTCAGACTCCCTCAAGCGATATACACACAGGATTGTGCCATCTCCGAAATGACCCACTCAGAAATCTTTCCGTGGCTTGTACAGGTAGAAGTCACCACATGGATTGCCGGGAACGTCTTTGGCCACGCCCACCAACAGACAGGATTTGAAAACATTCAGGGAGCATTGCGGTATGACGTAATTAAGCGCGTCAGCTGGAATGCTTTTCATGCTGATGGGCGATCTGGCTGCATTTGCCACTTTGTAAATTGACAAGTCACACCAGAAGATTGGTCTCATCTTACTTTTATGTCTGAAAGGTTTTTTTTCCTAATGGAGCATTTTAAAAAGTCGGACTGTTATTCCCTTTGGAACGCTCTTTTTGGGAATGTATGGGAATACATGTATGCTAGGTTCCTGGCATGTTTGTAACCAGAACAGGCTGTTCTCGAGTAAATCTGCAAATGCGCAAACCACTTTTCCACAGGATCATCCGGTGTTCCCAAACTGCTCGTTGTGGGAACGGCATACATGTATGTTCCTAATTGGACAGGCAATGTTCTCTTTAGAATGTTCCAATTTTCCCAATTTTTGAGGCACTCCCTAATAACCCCACGAAAATAAAATTAAGAAGAATGCATTTCAGATGCATTTCGAATGACGCATAGCATTTTATTTAAGCAAACTAAACAAAGGACAATATCTACAATTGTACTATATATATTGTACTATATGCAGAGCAGTAAATAATCCCAAAATTACCTACACCGGCCAAATCATGATTTGCGAGCCCTCAAATTCTCTGCTTTTAGAGCATTTTGTGGGCCATGAACTTGAGGGTTTGTAAAAGAGAAGGCTGGAAGCCGTGCACAGGACTGCCAGCTTGTATTACTGTGAAATTTGGATGAAATTGGGCTTTAAAAGTGCTCTATTTTGCAATGGAGCGTAGGCATCATCTTTCAAGCTGTTGATAGACTACAGGACTACTTTTTTTTTGGGGGGGGGGGTATCTTTGGATGGAAATTTCTCCCAAAAGTAATTTTTTGGGAGGTGGTCTTTCTTATTTTTGGGGGGTTATTTTGTTTGTTTTTATGACACGTATCGCAATCGTATCGTGAAAAGGTGGTACAGTTACACCCCTGCTCTATGGTATACCAACATTTCTACTTGGCAGTAATCAGTGTTTACAAAGCCAGACGTACTGTCTCTGTACGTGCAGGAATTCCATAATGATCACTTCCTATGCCATTTCCATTAACGTGGCAATACTCACGGGAATTGGTGACTTTTTCTTTGATGTGGACAACGACATTGCATTCACTGGCATCTTTGTCTGGCAGGTCTATGTCGTCCACCCTGTGGAGTCGAACCCTCAGAAACACCATGGTGGCAGCTGTGGGATAACACTAGTGTCAGAAGTGGGATTCAGAGCTTCTGACTTGTTTCTTCAACCACTGGTCTGGTTTACAGCTCTAAAGGTTGTGCCTCTTTCTGTATGAAAACCTGTAAGAGAAAAATTTACATTGTTGAGATTACAATTTAAAATGACTGGCCTCAATTCTTGGAGATTGACTCAATTTAAATAAAAGCTGACTAAAGCCCAATACTGTACATGCATCCAGCTGAAATAGCCACAGCCTATGCAATTCAACATTTTTGCATGGACACTGTACACAAACTGGTATGTGTGCAGTCACAAGGAAAGCATGATGATCATTGATGGCCAGCTGAAGTATTTTTCGATAAACGCAGCCATAGTGGCAAGGGAAGTCTAAAGTCTAATGATATTTCACTCATACAATGTTACACAACTTGGCAAATATTAACACAAAATTAATGTTTTCTCTCTCTCTCTCCCCCTCTCGCAGGAGTGTACAATTAATCTAGTGCATCGAGTCATACTTCCCCAATACGTCCGAGGACAATGCTTTGTGTTTCCTATTGTTCCATTAATATAACCAACCCGCATAGACTAAGCACATATCCTTACGTTCGAGAACCGATTTCAACAAAAGACTCTACGTTCGAGGACCGAAAGGTTTCTTTGTGTTTCCTTTCTTCTCTTGTCCTCGGAGATATATACAGTGCACGTACCAATGTACATGTACACGGAGTTCACCAATAAGACAAAGCTATCTTGAACTGTTTGAGGTACATGTACACTTGACAATACATTTCAAATATTTGGTTGTTCCTCGTTTCCCTGCTGGATCTACATGTACATGTATAACAACAAAGGAATAATACATAAAAATACTTGAAGCAACAAGGAAACTAGTGCATAATGACACTGCATTATTCACCGATTATACAATGTACATGTACATGTAGTTTTGGAATACACGCTATATGACGTGCATAGTACGTGTACAGTGTAAATGTCAAGTAAGTTAATCCACATACATTGTAATGCATCGCAATACGATTCCTGCTGAAAAGGCCACCGACCATTAAAATTCAAATGTCTACATTGGAGCATTTCATACATAGGAACCAAGACAAACACAAGGGGCATCCAGAACAATCATTTTACATTGTATGTATACATGTAGGTCTAAGGACTGATACATACTCCTTGATAAAACAAATGTGTACATGTATGTATACATGCATGTATATCGATCGAGACAAATACCAGCGATACATGTTTGCGATGGCCGTCATGTCCAAATTTCTTTGTAGAGGTGGGTCTATAATTTTCCATAACAGTACATTGCAATTGAAAGTTAACTTCAAAACTGGAATTTCTCTTCACACTTTTTCTCTTCCCAGGGAATTCATTTCCATTTCACAAAATGTGTAAATGTTTTCCAAAAGTGGGAAAACATTTTCACACCTTTTCACAAAGTGGGAAAACATTTTCACGCCTTTTCACTGAAGTGGGAAAATATTTTAACACCACACATTTTAACTGCACACATGCAGTGATATACATTGTATTGTGTACATGTACACGTACACACAGTTGTACTTTCCCAATACGTGCGAGGACAATGCTTTGTGTTTCCTATTGTTCCTCTAATATAACCCAACCCCATAGACTAAGCACATACTTCTACATGTACATGTACGTTGCGAGGACCGATTTCAACGAAAGACTTGACGTGCGAGGACTGAAAGGTTTCTTTGTATTTCCCTTGTCCTCGGAGATACAGAACCTGTACACGTACACTGTATGTGGCGTCCGCAAGGGAAATCGGACATGAGTCGCATGGCCTATTTTTTAGTAATTGCAATTTATATGAAAATCGTCGATTCCCATCATTTGTAAAAAGCTTGAAGCATATTTAATTCAAAATACCTGGTTTGCTTTTGTGTTGAGACCATTAAATCATTTTACAATTTTACATTTTAGTCTGGCAAACTTCTGGGAAAAAATCGTGCAAATTATATATTATTTTCCATTCTCAATGCTGAATTTTAACGGCCCTATTAAAAAACAAAAATTCACCATTTTTAACCATTACAAGCACTATGCTCAAAATTTCAACTTGCCGGTGCCACATTTCCAAGCTCCACGGTACAACTTTAATTCCTTTTACTCTTGCATGGTAAAAGGTTTTATACTCGGCTAACAGCCTTTTTCCCCCGACGCTTCGCCTCCACACCATCTACATGTCACCGAATTTGTTGCTGTATCTTGTGTGGCGTGCAGAGCTTATTGCATGCATGGCAAGATCTTTGCCTTATAAGGAATAATTATGCAAGTTTGAAGGGTCACGCGCATGTGATTGCACTGGAATAACTTTCATCCAATGAGATTCTCTGGGTGCGCGTCGGGACGTTGATTGTGCGGCTGGCGGTAATTAACAACCACTCTGTCACAGCCATCCATTGTGCACATTTTTCTCACATTTTTTCTAAGTTTATCGCTGGTTTTGTTTTCTCACCCGTCATTGTTTTCCGGTTTGGTTCTTCGGCCGAAACGAGTGGCTTTCTCTGGATTTATTTGCCGGTTTTCATCGAGTAATTTCGGTTTAACAAGCATGAATCGGGGAAATCTCAACCGAACCTGTCGGCGACCTGCCCGTTTTACGGACACTGCCGTGAGAAGTACCGGTAGATCATTCGCACTGCTTCCATGCAATTCCCAGGGCTTGGTTGGAAAGCTTACGATGAGCAATTTCGCCTACGGCAAGAGGCTAACCCAGCGCAGTCATGGGGGGGGGGGGGGGAATTGACTACGAGCTTTGGCTTACAGTTGCGGCAGCAGGCATCACTTCCCCTGCGATGAAGGGTGCTACCCATAGTGCACAGTATGCAAATAGGCCCAGAATAAGGCCGGGTCATTGCTTTGCCTTTAATTCTTCAACGGGTTGCACATTCCCCCATTGTAAATTTGCGCACACGTGCTTTAAATGCATGCGTGCCGGGCACGGGGTCACTCGCTGTCGAGCAGTTGGCCAAGTGCGCTGGGCGAATCCAAATGCCGTTGGGCAGGTACTATCCCATCACCTATGCAACACGCTCGAAGCTCCCAAGCTGCTGGAGGGGCTGTTAGAACCCAGCCTTATGCAGGGCCTAGGCGTGCGTCAGTAGGCACCAATTCCAAGCCTACGCAGGCTTCAGGCGAAGCCGTGCAAGCTCATCATTTTTTTCCGGCCTCCCAACCCCAATTAATGTGTCTGTTTTGCGGAAATTCCTTGTGGATTATCCTATAGTTTCTGATGCTGGGGTGTTAATAAACGGTTTTTCGAAGGGGTTCACTTTAGGCTGTGCTGGTCCCCGTTTACCTCGGGATTCCCTTTGTCTTAATAGCTTCAGCGCGGCAGAGCGTCCTGATGTTGTCCATAGCAAATTGTCATCAGAATTAGTCCTGGGTAGGATAGCTGAGCCCTTTGCAGACACCCTTTCCCCAATTTGCAGTCTTCCCGTATAGGTTTAGTGCCAAAACAGGAACCAAATTCCTTTCGGCTCATTCATCATTATCATTTCCTGTGGGCCATTCAATTAAATGCTTTTATTGATCGAGATCTATGTGCAGTAAATTATGCGTCGTTTGACACATCAGTTGCTCTAGCCATCAGTGCAGGGGAGGGCGCATGGTAAGCTAAGGCGGACATCAAGTCAGCGTTTCGCTTGCTTCCCATTTCCCCAGTGGATTATGAATTGCTAGGTTTCACATTTCAAGGCATGTTTTATTACGACAGATGCTTACCAATGGGGTGTAGCATTTCTTGTGCCTTATTTGAGAAATTCAGCTCTTTGCTCGAGCATCAAGTCAAACACTTAACCCATTCTGCATTAATTAGTGACACATTATCTTGACGATTTTTTGTTTGTTGGCCCCTCCTCTGCTTGTTGCGCGCAGTTGTTAACATGTTTTCAGTCCGTCTGTGCGGCATTGGGGGTCCTATTGGCCAGGGAAAAAACTGTTGGTCCTGCTCAAATGTTAACTTTTTTGGGTCTCGACATCAACACCGCCAATAGAACAGTTTGTGTTCCCGCTGACAAGGTACTAACCACTTCCCGACTCATTGAGCAGGTGTTAGGAAAACAAAAAATTTCCTTGAAGAACATTCAATCACTTGTTGGGTCATTAAATGGGCTATCCCAGGGCTTTTCTGCACCATTTAATAGCATTGGCTTCAGGCCTCTCCCAACCCTACCATAGGGTTCGCATCTCTAAAGGGGCTAGGCTGGATTTGCTTACTTGGCTTGATTTCTTAACAAACTTCAATGGCGTGTCAGTTTCTCCGGACGCCGAATGGAAATCTAATGTTAGCCTTTCCCTGTTCACAGATGCTGCCGCTAGTGTTGGTTACGGTGCTTATTTTCGTGGAAAATGGGTTCAAGGTCGTTGGCCGGCCGAGCTTTTGCGCCACTGCCCTTCCATTGCTTTGTTGGAATTGTTTCCACTGTATATCGCGTTGCTGTGCTGGGCGCCCTTGCTAGCTGGTAACAAGGTCATTTTTCACACAGATAACACGGCCGTGGTACAGATCATTAACAAGAAGTCTTCGCAATGTGTGCGCATTATGCAGCTTGTGCGCCCCTTTGTGCTGCAGTGCCTACATTTTAATATTTCGGTCAAAGCAGTCCATGTGCCTGGGAAGTTTAATGACATTGCAGATGCTTTGTCACATTTTCAGATGGACCGTTTTCGCTGTGCAGCCCCACATGCGGACCAGGTTATGACCCCACTTCCGCCTTTCCCTCCAGCTTGGTAGATGACGAGGTGGAGCGATTACTGTCTGCAGCCATTTCTGCTAATTCCCACAAATCATATGCTTCCGGCTGGAGAGCTTTTGGTCGCTTTAGACAGCAGCCTTTGTCAACCCAGGTGCCTGCGTCAGTTGATGAGATACGCCTATTTATTGCATGGCTTTCACTCAAGGGCTTATCTCCTTTTGCTACAGCAATTGCTATATGTATCAAGTGTGGGTTATGTACACAAATTATGTGGGTGGGTGGATGGACCCTACCAAAGATTTTGTTGTCTCCAAATTATTAGAGGGCGCTCGCCGGCTTCGCCCTGGTAATGATGCTCGGCTACCAATTTCCTTGCCATTGTTGGGGCACATTATTAGTTCCCTTCCTGCCGTATGCTATTCTAATTTTGAGGCTGTTTTATTTAAGGCCGTTTTTCCGAGTGCATTTTTTGGTTTCATGCGGGTTAGCGAATTTGCAGTTAGCTCAAACCAGCAGCACTCTTGGGACTCTGTTTTGGGTTTTCAGGATGTACAGTTTTCCCAAGCGTGTAATGATACATTGTAGCAAGTCTGTTTCAGTCGTCATTCATTTTCGACATTCCAAGAATAATCAGCCTCCCCAGAGCATTCGCTTAGTGCAATCTATGGACAATTCCATTTGTCCCGTTGCAGCCTTATTTAAGTTTTTATCCATTCGCCCTCACATTTCAGGCCCATTTTTCTGTCACTTTGATGGAAGTCCACTTACACAGCATCAGTTTAATGCTGTCCCACAGAAGGCTCTTGCATATTTGGGGTTCGATGGAGCCTGCATCAAAGGTCATTCCTTTCGCATTGGGGCTGCATCTTCGGCGTCACATACATGTATGGGGGTTGCCAATGCTGACATTCAGGTTATGGGGCGCGCTGGCGTTCTAATGCATTTTTATCCTATATTCGCCCAATGTTTGCAACATAGCAGACACACCGGCGGGTTCTGACTTTCGCCAGTCAGCACAGCAAGTCTAACATTAGTCTTAAATTAATCAATACAACGTGGTCTGGTTCATGCGCGGAGATTTCTTGTTACATGTGGGGGGATGATTTTTGAAAGGCCATCCTTGTGTGGAGCGCGACACGGCACGGGGTCCAAGGGACCGCTTAAGGGCCCCCTGGTGGGTTGCAGGTGCAAAGCCCTTGCTAGGGGTTGAGGTAAAGCCCCCTGGAGCCCCTGGGGTTTACACAATTTTAGGTGCAAAATTGTGTCAAAATTTAACCTTTTCTTGAGCTTGAATTGCAATAAATGACAATAATTAACACCTTCAAGCATTAAAAAATACAAAAGATCTTCAAAACTCAAATTTCTCATCCAATGTATTTGGAAGCGTAAGCGTCTCTTTGCACAATGGAGCTCTGGTCACCTAGCAACACAAATAATGCCTATGCATTATTTTAAGAATAAATTATTTACAAAATAATTATTGCAAAATAATGCCTAGATGCATTTTGGTAAGGCATGATTAGAATGTGATTTGGTCTACACTGGACAAAAACTATGAAAACATATGGTGGACAATGATGTATACTTGACGACATTATAACCGGAATGCCAGAGATGCAAAACTCAGGCTCTAACAAAAGTTCCCAAACACTTTTTTGCAGGATGCACAAACGTTTTTGTGTGAGTGCGCGCCGATTCCCAGTGAATGTCAGTTAAAGTCTGCTAGCGGTATTTTAATTACATTGTATTACATGCGCCGCACGTGCGTTCATACCGTCTGTTGGAGCATAAATCCATTTGCCGTTGCAACTTTCTATTGCCTTTGTTGGGTGTGTTAGTTGAGTGAAAACAATAAAATAAAAGGCCATCATCTTTGTTGGGATCTGAACTTCCGCGTTCTAATGTGGCAAAGACCGACTATTCCCCACCTTACTGTGCTTGTCGTGAGGCATAAACTGTCTCCCCACCAACCAATCTACCTTCCGACATCAGGCGCGGATCGAGGAATTTTGTAGACGGGGGGCACACCCAAAACGGACAAATGCGAGCGCGAAGCCCTTACGGCGTGGGGTCCGAGGCCCGCTTAAGGGGCCCGTAAAATTTTGGATTCTGGATGCTCCGTGGTGCAATCTGAGGCGATTCCTGGCAACTTTCACCTGACTTTTTCACATGATTTTATGGAGACTATATATATCATGATTTTATGGAGACTATATATATCATGATTTTAGGCATTATTTTTTAGGCATTATTTTTTAGGCATTATTTTAGCCATGTCATGACTACAAAAATCTAGACAGGGGCAAACCAAAACGGATAAATGCGAGTGCGAAGCTCTTACGGCGTGGGGTCCGGGGCCCGCTTATATGGGCCCCGGAAATTTTTGGAGTGTGGATGCCCTAGTAGTGCAATCTGAGGCGATTCCTGGCTACTTTCACCTGACTATTTTTAAACAATTTGACGATTTTATGGAGAATATATACATGTATATCATGATTTTTGCCATTATTTTCTAGTGATTATTTTAGCCATGTCATGACTACAAAAATCTAGAAGGGGGCACAACCAAACAGATAAATGCGAGTGCGAAGCCAAATTTTGGATTCTGGATGCTCCGTGGTGCAATCTAAAGGCAATTCCTGACCACTATCACCTGACTTTTCTTTTTAAAAGTTGTTAAGATTGCATTATATATATATATCATTATGTTAGCCATTATTTGTTGGCCATTTTTTAGCCATGTCATGCATCACTACAAAAATCTAAGTTTCTCCCTCCCCCATTTTTAGTGTCTAATTTGCAGTTTTTCCTCTTCATTTTCAATTTATCCGGAATTTTTCTTGGTTTTAATTCAGTTCAGTTGAAGTTTTCAAGAAAAGGGCTTGATTCTTTGCCCTGTGTTAAAAACATCGGCAGATCGGCTGCAAGACATAATAGAGGATTTAGGCACATTTAGTATGTCATTCAGTCCAGTGATCCGTTGTTTCCTGCTGGTTGGGGCCATTTAACCTGTAATAAACTCCCCAAGGGGATTATATGTTGAGATGCACCGCGTTTACACTAGATCCGGCAAAGGGATTAAAAGGGGATCGAACCCAGCAAGGAGGATTGAAGGGGGATCGATGGACAGAGTTGAAATCCCAGGGATCCGGGAAATACTCCGGTTTTCTCTTAAAAGAGGGATTCAGTTCCATGGCATGATTGATAACCTGTTTTTTCTTATTGCATTTTTCAGTAGTTTTATGCCAAAAAGTAGACACAGCAGATGTTTAATATCGGCGGCGAAATATATTTTAAGGAGGTTGCCCTCCTCCTCCCCTCCTCTCTTTTTTTTTCCCACTTCTTTTCTTCTCTTTTTTTTTTTGACTCAATTTACCGGGGGCACGTGCCCCCGCGGCCACCCCCCCCCCCCCCCCCCCCCCCCTGGATCCGCGCCTGTACATACCGAGCTCTTGCCCACAGTGCGTTTAAACTCAATGCAGGGAAAGTAAACGAACCACACTCGCACTTGCTGGGCTGCCTGGTGCTGGCCTGTCAAGGTGTCATGGTATCGCATTACACGCGAGGACAGAAAAGAGGGTATAACAAAGGGAACAATACTGTCCTCAAATTTATTTCCTTGTTCCGGAAAAAGTGAGGACAGGCAAACTAGTGTTTAGTCTATGGGGATAGGTTATATTAAAGGGAACAATGGAAAGTCATCACGTGTATAGCGAAACAAAAATACATGTATTGGCAAGTTACGGACTCTGCGCAAGTTAGTATGCCTACCCTTAAAAAGTGGGGGGGATGATTACATTGGTCATCCCCCCCCCCCCCCCCCCAGGTCAAAAAGTGGTGGGGGGATATATCCCCCCATCCCCCCCCCCCCCCCCCCCCGGGATCTCCGCCCATGGTCTGGTCGGCTTGTGACTAGTTTCATTTTGCTTACAATTCTTTACTCAGATACCATTTGGATAGTCGGTGACTCGATCATCCGTCGTGCAGAGTGTGGGTTTGCCCTCCCGGTTCAAACTTGAACCACTGGTGTTACCCTTTGTGTTACCCCCAGTGTAATTTCATAAAGTTAACCCTGAAAACTTCTCAAAATGTGGTTTTGTGTAGACTGAGCCATATTTAAATCTATGCAAATTAGTGGGCGTATCCATTTCAACCATTCACTGAGAAATGCTTCTCTCTGCACTTGGGGCTGCTCGCACGCGGTTCGTACCTCCTGCTGATATAAGCTCTAAATAAATCAGCTGGTTCACGCAGATTGACTGTTGGTATCTACACAATTCGCTGGTACCCGTCGATAGTCGATTGGGCGGGCTGAACGCAACCTTGCCGTGACAATCACCAGAACAATTAGAGCAAGCAGAACAAATATAACACAAAGGGGACACATATCTGCCGTATTTAACGTCGAGCAAGGAGAATAATTTTTACCCTCCTGTGGCTGAATTAAACGGAAGGATGGATTATTGTATCCTTTGCTTGGAATATTAATGCTCACCTGTTCTGACAAGCTACATGTACATGTATGCTTAAAAAATCAGTATACTCATTACAATGTCAGTATTCATTCGCCCTGAAAGACTACGCTGTTTCTCAATATTGATGGCTGGCCTAAGAACGGCCTCAAACAATGACTGGCTACAAACACGTCCGGCGATTATGTACATGTAGAAACTTTTTAATCATGCTGAAATTTGTTGACGATTTTATCGCCATATCGGCGATATCGCGAGGAAAATAAAATAGACTACGAAAAAAGTCAATATCGTCGGCCCTAATACAAAGTAATGGTGTCTTTTGTTAAAATCGGTCCTCGTACGTAAAGATACGTGCTTAGTCTATGGGGTTGGGTTATATTAAAGGAAGAATAGGAAACACAAAGCATTGTCCTCACAAGTATAGGAAAGTACGACTGTGTGTACAAAACTGTGTGTTTTCCTATACCACTGAGGACAATGCTTTATGTTGCCTATTGTTCCTTTACTTAAACAAAACTCCCATAGACTAAGCACATATTTTTACATCCGAGATCCGATTTTAACAAAAGACCCAATCCCGAGAACAAGAAAGATTCCTTTGTATTTTCTTTCTCCTCTTGTCCTCCATCGTAATACAGTACATGTGTACACATATTTTAGCCAGAAACATGTCTGGGTGTCCAGAAGATTTCAATTTGGACACATTGTATTTACTTGTAATTTACAATGTAAATAGACTAACTGAAGAATTTGGAAACAATTGATTACAAATTTGGATTGCCTTGTACGTAAATGTACAGTTGATGTGAACAGTGAAATAGGGGTGTGCATACAGGTAGTACAGGAATCGGGTACATGTACTGATTGAAAAAAAGCACGGGTACCCGATAAAGAAAGCAAATCACAAAAATTTAATCTCGGAAATTGCTGTTCATATTGATAAAGGTCCGCACGTTAATACTACCACATCGGTCAGTTCTATAGCTTTACAGTATAAATTGAGTTTTAGCAAGCACATAAACGTTAATCTGTTTGGTTTTTCCATGTTCCCAGGATTTTATTTTGAAAATTCTCCACAAATGACAATTTTTTATATTTTTTTCATTGTCTCAGAAATTACTAAGTAACAGCAATTTGGTTACGGGTAGTTGATTCCATCATCTTGAACAGGTTCCTGAAATTACCCGGTTCGGATGAAAAATGATGAAAGTGCCCACACCCTATGAACGATAGACTTTGCATTTCCACCTCTACAGGCAGTCTGTATTCCTGCACTTTGTGATTAATCTAATCAATCATTTCAGTTGAGTAATTAACTTCACTCTGTGTACATTATACATACATGTACGTGTACACATCAGTATCTGCAGTTCAAGCAACTGTAAACAAAACAACAGTTTACTGGTACAGTTGTATCAGCTGACCATTATCCATGGACCTTAGCCAGTTTCACACGACCGTTGGAATTGGCGCCGGGTGTCTGATGCCCAAGGATGCCTGCGTTTTCATCGCCTGGGCTTTCACACGATGTATACAACACAGTCCGGTAGCGAACGTCCCTCGTTTTGCAATGTTTGCACGTGTATCGCTGGTGTTGCGATATTCTATGAACGATGAAATTTATAGGGTACCAGTGATTTCCCCCCCCCCCTTTTAAACACAAACAATCACCGTGTTTTAGGCCGTTTTTTTTTTAATAACTTGGATTACGGATTTTTTTGGTCTCCGGGTCAGGCGGCAAGCGGAAAAAATACAAAACAAAAAAACATTGCGGCGCCCTGTAATCCAAAATGGCGGCACCCGTGGAATGCGAAATTTACAACAACAAAATTCTCCAGTGAAGCACGCGACGCGGATTCAGCCCAATCCCAAGCCAATCGACTGGCCTCGTGGTCGGCAGTGAGGCGGGGCTTGTCTCTCCTGGATACGGTCGAGCGATGCATTGCAACACCCACAGCTCGGTAAGGTTGACGGTTTCGTGGGAAGTTTCGGCGTGAACTGCGCACGAGGTGGCGGTCAGCTTGTTCTGTGGTTTTCCTTGGACGACCAGATCTTGTCTCGCGGTTGGAAATTCCCCCTCCTCATGCCAGGCTTGGATCATCCATTTTGGTGATCGTTGATCTCACTTTTGAGCGGCATTGTGTGGCGCTTTCAAATTCCCTTATAAGGCTAGGGGAATCTAATTTCAATATTTATGAATGGTCACGGCGATTGACCTGTTAAATATTCATAAAACGGCCCGCAACACAGTGCGCCTTTTCTCCTATTGGTTTAAATCCCAACTTAATGCATTCATGACTCATGAATACATAATGAGGCAATTCAAGATAGTGGTTTAACGTTGTCCGTCGCGCAGTCAGCTCAGTGATATCACGTCGGGAAGTGGCATGTTTTTGTCCATGAAGTAGAGGGTGTTTTTGTGTTGGAAACTTGCATATTACTGACTAAAATAATGGCACAAGAGACAGGTTTGGAAAATTTATTTAACATCCATGTTTTCAAGTCAAACTTCCGATTTTTCCCGGCGGCGGATCCGTAATCCGAGTAATAAAAAAAAAACGGCCTTAGTTTTAACGGATTTTGGACTTAAACGTACGGTACTGTGACCTAGAAAATATGACGTGTCCGTAGTTTTCGTGTTTTAACATCAATTATCACAGTTGTATTCGAGTCCCTGCAAGTCCTTTCACAAGTCCTTTCGCAAGCCCAGTCAGAAGTCCTTTCATAAAGCCGGTCACAAGTAACTGGATGAACAATGACAAAGGAATGCCTTTGTCAAAGCTCATTTAAATAGCTTGCGATTGGGATTAGGACTGGAGGGCTTGTGATGGACTTGCAGGGGACTCGAATACAACTCTGTCAATTATACAAAGATGATGTAAATGTTCCAGACCACTTTGTCAAAATTTGCTGTAAATATGTATCAGCAACACTAACGAAGTGTTGTTTATTTACAGAGAATCTACCATTCTCCTATACACAAATCTCATTACGCAGCAACTGACCAATCAGAACTGAAGAAATTTGTGTTTACAAAAGCCAAACAAGCAAACTGCGCATGCATAAAGACGATTTCACTGCACAGTATCCTTGTGAAAATCGCATCAATACATTCACATGACCAATCTCGGTGATCATTGCACCAATGAGAAATTTTGGACGTTTCGATCCCTGTCAAGAACCGCAAGGGACCCATGCGATTTGGTGACAGAGATAGCGCTTTCACACGGCACAGAATCTGTACGTTTGTGACATCGATGTGATTTCATCGTAGGGGACCTGTGTTTCCAACGGTCGGGTGAAACAGGCCCATGTCAGCTAAGTGCCAGCCTGTTCCTATTATCTTGGGAGCAACTTTTGCCGTCTCAATTTCTTCAGTCCACTTTAAAGGATTGGACATCCATCCCTTCAAGCATCGATGACAGTCAACACTGTGAATCTGACACTTGCTAATCCACATAAGCCTGATGCAATTTTTCCCTACATGTAGAATAAAGTGCTGCACATACATGTACATTGTACAATTTAAATGCACAAGAAACCGACCCCCCCATCCCATCCCCTCCCCACCCTTGCCTAAAGGTCTACAATGTACATGTACAATGTAGATTTTTTAATTGAAGAAAATGTCCATTAATCCACTGAGTGTTGAAATAAAAAATCTTATGGTGTAGAGGATTGGCAACAAAAGAATGACATACATTGTACACTGTCATGAGGACAAAAGGTTCTTAATTTGCTACACGTAGCTGCCCTGTTGGAAACCATGTACAAAACCAATGAGAGGTTGTGGGAAAAATGAGTACACTGTATAACAGTGTACAAACACAAGAAACCATCAGACATCCTAAATATACAACAATACAAACCTGTGTTGACATGCATGTATACGTGCACTGTATATCTCCGAGGACAAGAGGAGAAAGGAAATACAAAGAAACCTTTCAGTCCTCGCATGTCAAGTCTTTTGTTGAAATCGGTCCTTGCACGTAGTACGTGCTTAGTCTATAGGGTTGGGTTATATTAAAAGAACAATAGAAAACACAAAGCATTGTCCTCGCATGTATTGGGGAAGTACGACAATGTGTACACTGCTTGTGTGTAGGACAAGAGGAGAAAGAAAATACAAAGGAATCTTTTTCATCCCCGGGAGACTGTCTTGTTAAAATCGGTCCTCGGACGTAGTCTATGGGGTTGTGTTACATATGTACAAAACAAATGTACATATACATGTAGGAACAATAGGAAACACAAAGCATTGTCCTCAGTACTAAGTAGTATTGGAAATAACTGTACATGTATGTGTAAAGCTAGGAAAAATGCAACTACATATGGTTCATGTACTATCATGTACCTCTTTATCCTTGCATATTTAAACCACAAAATGTTTGTTAAAAAAAAAAAAACATTGTCGTTTGTTTGACGTTTTTAAAATATGTTGGCTCAGATCGAATCCTGTGTCACTTAAAAAGTTTTCTGACAAGCCACTCTTCCATGGTTTGCTCGACGTATTCCTCAACACAAAGCCACCTGGTATCTCTTTTTCATACACGTACACTGTAGTCTCTGTGAGAGAACTTGCAATACTGAGAAGATTGCCTCATCAAAATTATATTAAAAACGGCTCGCTGTCATTGCACAGTGCACACATCAAACTTTAATTACGCATAGCCACAACCGTAACAAAAGAGCTTTACTTTGATCATTGTTAATAAAAAATGACCAAGGGATTTTTCATAAAATCTGGATGCAATTGATGAACGGACAGCTTGAGCGTTTGCAGAGCAGGCATTATTCAATACAACGGAGACTGTGTCCGACAAATACATGTACATGTAGTCCCCTTCTCTAGTTACATGTACATTGTATGCTTCGTGCACTCCAGGTCACTGCTGCCAGCCCTTCGTTAAGCATTTCATGGACGCAAGAATTACATTATGAAATTTGACAGGCACTTAAGCAATAAACACATTATTTCTACCGACTGCTACTGTGCCCCCTCATGGATGAAATTATTTCTATTTTGCAGAACTGTGGGCACGGAGATGTCATATCTTGACAAAAGGTTGCCTGGGAGTATTTGTGCTCACATATTGCTTAAACCTGGCTCGTGTTTCCATAGATCTCTGATATTATTAAACACAATAAGTGGTACTTAGTGCCAACTTATTACTGACATCAAAATGCTGTAAAGTACTTAGAAATACACGTTACTCCCCGCATACCTAGTAAACTTAGAAAAAGATTGCTGAGTTTAAGAAATCCCAAAACAAAACCAAAACATAAAGCAAACCTTGAAACACAGATCAATTAAATGAATAAAATCAACACAAAATATGGAATTGCAGAGATCTGAAACCAATGTAAAATAGAAACTTTAACCCTAACTCCCTACATCATTTTCCCCCCATGTAACCTGAATCCTCCAACATCCTCCGATTTCAAAGTGTTAAAACTCCATTTAACCTGAATCCTCCAAAATCCTCTTATGGGGACCATAGCATGAATCCTCCAAAATCCTCCAGGTTCTTTTTGCATACCCCTATGTAACCTCAATCCTCCAAAATCCTGATAACCTGGATCCTCCATATTCCTGCAGGGGCAAAAACCCATAGTAACCTCAATCCTGCAAAATCCTCCGATGCATCAACTTCCAAGTGCCCTCAATCCTCCAAATTCCTCCTTTTGGCAAAGAGGATTTTGGAGGATTTGGGAAGGTTAGGGTTAAAGGTACATTAGTATCATCTGCAAACCTCCCCCAAAAATAGCTGAATTATTATGAAATACCTTACTACACTAAGTACATGTAAATAGCAGTCTCAAGCATCCTGTTAAATCATGACACCTGGTGTGCTGTTGTTTTTAAGAAAAGTAGAAATGTATATCATTTTCAAACGATTGTTGGTCTAAAGTTTGGGCAGGGAACCCTATAAAATACTAAACGCCAAAAATCCATTTATTTCTGAAAATTACAGCAAAAGCAAAATTACCTTTAATGGACATTTATTTGTGTACATATGTATTTATTTATTTTAACTAAATTTCACCATCACTTAAAGGCAGTGTACATGATTGGTCATTGTTGCAATTTTCAGAAATGGGCGGATTTGGGGGTTAGTATTTTATAGGAAATGTCGTTCCACTGACCTGTTCAAAGTTTTGCGTTGTTGGATGGCAAACAAAACGAGAAAAACGGCGCTCGTTTTCAACCGTCGGGCGGATGATAGCCTTTAGTCAAGGCGCGCATGGCTATGGGTGCATGACGCGCCCCGGATATGCTATGGTGCCATCATGTCCAGGGCGCGCCACTCGTCCGGCTAGGTAGCCAAGCGCGCCTTGACTAACGGCTACAGGGCAGTTTTCCCAATGATTTCCAGCTGGAAATCGTTGGAAAACGATATACATTTCCACTTTTCTTGACAACGACAGCACAGCTGGTGCCATCATTTCACAGGATGATTCAGACTACTATTAACTTACAGTCTAGTAAGGTACATGTTGTATTTCATAATAATTCAGTAAAAGAAATTGAAGGATTACCAATCGTGTACACTACGTTTAACCCCATGAGTACGGTATTTTACGGTAGACGTCAGGGTTCTGTGGCGGCTCTGGCAGCCAAGTGAACCGCTACAATGTGTTTGTGCAGTCAAGCGTAACATATGTAAATCCAACAATGGATTGAAACTGCACAAACAGCGGCTAATGGCGTCATCCGGCCTGGTGGCACTGTTTAATCTAACAATGGATTGCAACTACACAAACAGCGGCCAATGGCGTCATCCGGCCTGGTGGCACTGTTTAATCCAACAATGGATTGCAACTACACAAACAGCGGCCAATGGCGTCATCCGGCCTGGTGGCACTTTTTTTGCGCCATATGGCGTCATCCGTACGCAAGGGGTTAAAGATGCCTATAGAATATTTGTACACAAGATTTGTGGATTTTTGAACCACCCCCCCCCCCCCCCCTCCCAGTGTTTCAACCAAGCACCGTACATGTACATGTCTGTAATCCTATAGAGGGAGCTGAAGCATATAACCACTCCCCCAACTAAACCCATTTAAGTATTTTATTTTTTACATTCCCAAAGGCTTGTTAGGAATATCCTGAATCTTCACTCTTTGGGAATACTTGCAATGAATTTCACACATGTGCACATTGCATTCATTATTAACCCCTTGAGTACGGTATTTTACAGGAGACGTCGGGGTGTCGCTGCGGTTCTGGCAGCAAAGCGAACCACTACAATGTGTTTGTGCAGTTAAGCGTAACATAAACAATAATCCAACAATGGATTGAAACTGCACAAACGGCGGCAAATGGCATCATCCGGCCTGGTGGCACTTTTTTTTTACACCATATGGCGTCATCCATACGCAAGGGGTTAAAAGGTGATTTTTAAAATAATTTTTTAAATATTTTTTTTCAACTTAGGAAGAGAAGAAGGGGCATGATCCTGTGAGAAAATATTGCCAAAAACTGGAAGCAAAAATTTTTCTTTTCAATCAATGCACACTGATAGAATCCACCGCCCTTCTTTTGCACCATATGAGACAGGCAGAAGTGACTGATTAAACAGGCAAGGACTTCTAGTGTCCGAGCCTACTATTAAGAAGTGATAGTGCAAACACATTGATGGTGGCAATTAATCAGGAGAAATAGTGTAATGGCCCTGCTAACACGTGGGTAATTTACACAGTGCTGGACAAATGAGGTGGAAAATATATAGACACATGCAGTAAAATGTGGCATTTTTTACAGCAGGCTTATAGTGTAGACTGCAAGAAACCTTTTTGTTCCATGCGTTTTGCAAAGTATGAAAAAATTAAAGACTAAAACTACCCTTTCAATTAGCAAACTATTACAATTTTTCCCATTTAAAACCCTAACAGCCCAAGCCTTTTTACTAGAATCATTCCCTAACCACAGAAACTCCAACACTGTGTAGTAAACCAATGGCACATTCTTTGTACTTAGACAAAATCAGGGCATCAAGTCCCATGCAAAGTGATCATGCCAAGGCTCTACAGTACCCAATCACACAAAATTCAACACAAAGGGGTGTTTGATTTTGGTAGGTTAGGGAAGGTTAGGGTTAGGGTTACATATATATTCAGCGTGGACTGGACTTCCAAAAAATGATACTTTCCACATTTTACGAGGCAGAAAATGTCGAATTAATATTCGTTGGCATTTTCTGCTCGTAAAATGTGAAAATCGTTAAAATAACATTTTATTTTCAACAAGGGTGCACAAGCTTTCATTAACAGGGTGAATGTCTCCAATCCGGGGTCATGGAGCTATTTAATAACCACGGTACTATTATGGGCAGGTGGGGGTGGATCATTACATGTTATACAACACCTGAATAAATCCCCGCCATCCGATTGGTGGAGAGTCGATCACGTGCATTGAATTATTCGACCCATCACACGACGCGAACCCGCCCCGCCCAATACGTTCTATCACATGGGTCTATCACATGGTGCGCGCGCATTGATGATAGAACCAAAAAACTTTTCTAATTTCACGGTCACTAGGTGGCGCTACAACAGCGCTGTCATTCACGCAACATGGCGGCCAAGTTACCCGAACTGCCGCGTTTTTTTCTCCTAACAGACGACGAAATATTGGAACTTGTAAGCAATGCAAAGAGACAAATCAAATATGCAGTGAAACGATTAGATGAATTTGCTAGACACGCAGGAACAACAATTGAAGCTTTAACTAATTCTGAACTCGACATTTTTTTGTCCCGGTTTTATGCGGGACTGAGAAAGGAAAACGGCACATTGTACACAAAGAAATCCATGCATGCAATCCGCATTTTTAACTTTTCTGGACTAGTACAGTTGTAAACTTCCATAAATTGGATATGAAAGTGCATTAATTGGTTACTGAAAGTTCTGAATTTGTGAAACAGCTTTTTAACAATTCTGAACAGTTTGATCTTCAACACTTCGGAACGGATATTTTTAGATGACATTCTGCATCTGAAGTGAATAATTCTTCTTAACTTGTTGAAAAACAGTGAACGTTTGAGACTTTTCGAGACAGTAATTAGTTACTGGAAGTTCTGAATTTGTGAAACAGTTTTTTACAATTCTGAACAGTTTTTAACTTGAATAAAATGCATTGAAAGTGTTCCCCCAGCTATCAGTGTTACTACATGTTTCTTACATTTATGTAAGCACCAGTTTACAAGTTACCAATCAGATGACGAGAATTTATTCAGGCGTTGTATAAAACAAATAATGAATGTTTCACATTCGTGCGATGGAAAGAATAATTTCATTCAGTGACAGATGGCATGTTCTATTCCACTCGGCTTCGCCTCGTGGAATAGAACATGCCATCTGTCACCTCATGAAATTATTCTTACCATCACACTCATAAACATTCATTATTTGTATACTGTCATACGTACCTGTTCCAATGGAGTTCTTCCTAATTTGGATAAAGCAGGGACAGCATGAAATCCATATATTGTACATGTACGTGTACGTGTACATGTACTTATAAGATTAGCACAGAATTTCATTGCTACGTACATTGTACATTGTAGCTCAGTCAGCATGGAATTTATCATTACAGATTCTATGAAACTGAGGCCAGTGTACAATGTATATAGGTAGCATTTAACCTGTTGAATACAGACAATGGTATAGCCGTGGTTTAAAAAGCTGGCCGGTTGTTTGTACATTCCTGCACGTACTCAATTCATTTTTTGTCTACTGTTTGCATTACGCTTGGCTACACAAACCATCTTGGCATGTGTGTGTGTACAAATGTACATTACAAATATGCTGATAATGAACTTTTGGCATACATGTACATGAAGCACAAAACTACAATAACTTACGTGTCCATATACACGTACACTGTACTTTCCGGGTACTACTGTACATACCGGTTCTCTGCCAAAGTCCTTCAACAAGCAGAATAAAATTCTTGTTTTGCTTGCGTGCATATATATTCTACCCAAAGGAAGGAAGAATAGATGGATGTATCCCTGAGCCTACATGTGTATATCCTGCTGTGATGTTTGACCGGGTATTTCCTTGTCAACTCACAAACACCCACTTTTATTCTCATACAGGTACATGTACTTGCACAGTATGTACACAACCCATCTCCGATAGCACTGCATAAAAGTTTTCTGTCCCACAAACCGCACCACAATGGAATGTGCGAGCATAAAACTTCCTCATACTGCTTTTTGTAGCTTTATTGCTTTTTTCAATGACCAATTCCAAAACACTACCACAGTTGTTCACTTATTCTTCCTTGTTCAGGAAAGGTTTTTGTACGTTTTTAGTTGGAGGGATTTCTGCACAAAATGCACAGTTGTATATTTGCAAATGTGTACATGTGTAACTTTTGTAGAGATTTATCATGCTCTCTAAAGCTCTGCCCACATTCGAAATTTTGTTTGGAAAGCTTTCCGAGACAATGGGTACTTTTCCCATTTTAAGTCCAGTGTGAAGAGCCTGGGACCTTTTCCTCTCGGTTACTTTTCCCGAGTCCAATGGTAACTTCAACTGGTCAACCGTTGCCCAGTAAAACTGACCAGGTCAATTTTAGCAAGACAATGAGGTCAGTGCAAGTCAGTAAAAGCAGCCCAGGATCCATCCTGGGTGTGACTGGTCATATTGTAGTGAACAGGAACGTAACACATGCGCTTTGTATATTGTCTCTCCGCGGTGTAAATGTGTACGTGTGGCAAGATTCCAATGTTGTGTTATTCCTCTTTTGGTCACAATCGTAGCAGATATCAGCATCTGGAAGTTTGATTGGTGCTACCAGTGCCTCATTCCCAGATGAAATTATGAAGGACGTTAACGTTGTACATGTATCTTATGATGAAAGAAAACAGGACAACAGAAGCAAGATAACGCCCTCATTGGTCATAATACTGCTCAGAATTACTTCTATGACTGTCGGTAAAAGTGTGAACTGTGGTAACATGCATGGTCTCGGTAAATTCTTCTGTGAAAAAAGTCTTGTTCGAACCAACAGCAGCGGAACACTTTTGAATGTGTGTGGGGGGGGGGGGGGGGGGGGCTGGGGCTGCTACCCTTTCCTATGTTTTTCTTGTGCGGAACTGCCAAAAGTGGGGGACATTTCTCCCAAGTGGAAAAAGTGGGGGGGGGGGGGGGGACAATCCCCCAGCCCCCTAAAACCATATACATGTAGACCTGTGACTTTCCATTGCAATTTGTAAATTGTATATTTTGTATATTTTGAAACTGTTTAAACATACATGTATTCCGCCATACACACAACATGATCAAGACTAAGATGATCAACAGTCACTCCATTTTACATCAAAGTTGCTCATACATGTACACCCAAATATGAATGGGTGTTTATTTGGTTTTTATGCATGCATACATGTACATGTACTGATTAACCCTCCTACCACCAGGTTGGGACAGTGTGTGAAATCCATATCTTTAATTTAGCATTATTACATTTGATTCAGTTATTTCGTGTAACATCAGTCTTTGGGTGGGCAATATTTTAGAAGGTTTTAAATCATGTAAATGATATTTTACCAAAAATATGATTTTTAAAAATGTGTCAGTTTGACGTAACCAGTTTGACGTAACATGGACAGGTCCATATTTCCGTTTTTGTGTTTTTTCAACACTTTAAATATAAATATGGGAAATTCACCATGTGTACTAATTAAAAGATGTACTATGCAACACAAGAACACTTTTTTATGGTAGTCAGTGTCCAAATCTAGCAGAGACAGCAAGAACAGACGTGAGTGTGGATGTAACATGGACGCTGTGTCCACTGTTACGTCCACACATGCATGTTTTTAAAAAACAAACATTTACTTGCCGATACAAATTTAGGGTCGCAGCTGTAAAATTAGGGTAGGTCGGGTAACCGGAAGCAGAACATTTTTTGTTTGGCCTACCTTACAAGACAGCCAAATGTGCATAAAATCAAAAGCTACTATGTATGTACTTCAAGACACAGACACCTACTATACGGTATCTCCAAACTCATTACCAAGTCAAATACCAACCTCTTGACAAGTGAATACAAAATGCATTATTCTAACACCCTTAGAGCCACCATTGAAAGGGAAACACACTCCAGACAGTGGCAGCGTGCTCGGGATCAATATAACATTGGAGCTAATGCACATTTTCAAGTTCAAAGAAGGCGGCTGCGGGCAGGGCTGAGCAAATGGCCGGCTTCTCTTGAAGTGCTTTCAGCAGCCATTTGGCAAAATTGCACAAAGATTGATCCGTGAAAATGTCAACTCCCCAATTCATTCTATCTCAGATTTGTTTTCTTTTTGTATAAATTCCTACATGTATGTGCTGAAAATTCACTTCTAGGATGAGCCAGATCTAACCTAAGCACAACAAATGGTTTTGGTTGGGTTTGTTTTCCCAAGATGCAGAAAAAGCTAAAATGTCCTCCTTAACATTGTCAACCGATTGCAAATTTCAATTCTCACTAAAAAGAAAAACTGTCTTGTGTTTTTTGTTAATAGACTGCTGCTAGTACAATGTAGCCTACATTATTGTACCTGTGCTAAAAGCACTTTGATCCGACAACACATATTAGTACAAATTTATACTAGAAATGAGCATTTTTGATGTCATCCGAGCTGTGAACATAACAGAAATGGTGCATGTACAAACAAGAGGAATAAACAAATGCCAATAGACAAACGTGAAATAATGCTACATGTAACTTTATGGTAATCATGACATGCAATATTGGTCTTGTATCAGTGTGCTAGAATTATACTGCACCCATGTATTGTATTTTCAACTTTCAACTACTCCAAGTGATTGCTGGTATGTTTGGACATAGCCTCATTCAATGAAATAAAAAAACCTAACGCTTGAGCCTCATTCAGATAAATACGATATCCAAATAAAAAAAAATATAAAAACTTACCAAAATCACTGCCTAAAATATGAAGTCACTTCACTACATTAACAAGAAAACTAACAAATATTTCCAGTGAAGAACTGTTTCAATTAAACTGAAGAATTTTTGAACATGTAGAATCTGTCAATTCAGTTGCTGGCATTGTTGGTACTACTACCAGTGTGCATATCTGATCATATGAATATGGCCCAAAAATTGGTTTGCTGTCATTTTTATAATCCAGAGGAGTGAACTCACCCCGTGAATCACGAGATAAAAAGTTTGACTTTCCCGGAATGGTCCAATAACAGATAACCTAAAAAAAAAAAACCTGCAAGCCCTGTGTATTCTAGGCACCATGAATTGTGCACTCCCAACACCTAGTCATGTGCAGCTGACTGGGCTATTAATAAAGTACAGATTTCCTTAAATGGTTGGGGCTATATCTACCACTCTGCTATCTGGTCCCGTGTTGTGCGTCATTCCCTATTCGTGAAGAACTCAGTGGAGTGTTTGATTGTTTGCAGAAGAATGAGTACATTGTACATGTGCATACCTACAGTATGCGCGTGTTGCATCTACATGTACATGTACATTTGTACTTGGCAAGCAAAGTGGTGGTGGGGGGGGGGGGAACAATGACTCAGTGTTATGTGGACACCTCAGCAGTAATCTTGTTTGAACTTTTGTACCAAGTGAACCACTGGTGTTTACAAATGGAAGAGGCACAACATAAAATCGCATGACATGCACTACACATGTAATCTTTACTCAAAAAGGTACATGTAGTACTTAATTACTCAATATTTTAAAATAAACAGTTAATTTTCTTATTTCTGGAACTGAAACCAAGGATGCCTCAAAAGTGCATATCGAAGAAATGTTCAGTAATTAGAAGTGGGAGGAAAACCCAGAATGATATTCTGGGGAACCTACGGAATCAGGCAGGGACTGAAAAATCCATTTCACATGTTGACCCGGGGTGGGATTTGAACGCGGGTCACAGATGGTACCACAAAGCCAACCGACTCCCTGAAATCATGGAGGTTGGAAACAAGTTTGCTGAGATGTTATGGAATCATGAAGTCCTGATTTTTGGACATGTACATGTACAAAATGTGCATGAATTATAACCCCTCACTTTTTGTTTTCAAATGTATTCGTAAAATACAGAACTTTGTTTCAACAAAATGTATCTGGGTCTGTCCACACTACCGGTAAATGATACATTTGTGTGACATTTAGAATGAATTTCCAACTGTAAAATGTTGCCCTTATCTTTTTCTTGCACATACATTGTGTCTTCCTTCTACATGTATGCTTGTTAGTCCAGAAAGATCAAAATAACATGAGAAAAAATTAAGAAGTTATTGAAGGTTAATCTTTAAGATGTAACGTTTGTCACATGGACAGATGCTTTTCTTTCCCTAACAATTACTCAAAGCAAGACAAACAAATTCAGTAAATTTTTGTTTTAGTATAATTAAGTACTCTCAATGTTAATATTTAGGTAACTTTCAAAGCAACTACATGTGTATATTCTTTCTTAGGAATTTATAGGGAGGAGACCACCATGAAAATAACGTACGTCACTGGGACAGACAAGACAGTATAATTTTTTTTTGATTGATGAAGACCTTTTTAACAACTGAGAATAGCAGGGCCCTGCAAACCCCAATTCAATTTTTTCTAGACTGTTCAACCATATAAAAAACTTAACATGATGAAATACTGACATCTTTTCTGACATAACGTTTGTTACATTGACAGACTTTAATAATCACGTTTGTCACATGGACAGACATTTTGTTTCTTAAAATAAAAAATAAAAGTAAAAACATGCATGATTTATAATTAGCCTAAATTGTAAAATATTCTTTCAAAGTTAATATTTGATATTTTTATTTGCAGGAAGACTACTTCAATTTCGATTGCAACCATGTACATGTATGTAATTTTATTTCCTTGAATAACGTTTGTTACAGGAACAGACATTGATTATCACGCTTGTTACATGGACAGACACATGCATTGTACAATGCAAGATAACGTATGTCACTTGAGAACAGACAAACTTCTCATTCTTCATTCAACAAAATGCACAAACTTTTCTAAATAAATATTGGCAGTTGTATTGCACACACCTTTGTTATAAATGTGTACACTCATAAGACTAGTCCTTAAAGATTTTTACAGTTGGCAGGAGATTATTTCATGTGACAAACGTTCACATAAATGGACAGACATTTGCAATTCCTTTAAATGGATCTGTGTTTTGTTTCCCAAAGAATAAAAATCCTAAAAAATGGTATATAGAATAAAGGTCAGATGTTTTCTCAGCAAGATTTATATATTTTTGTTGAAATTTATTGTTGATAAAATGCCAATACCATACCAGCCAGTATAACGTTTGTCACTACATTTACATGGACAGACACAGTGACGTACATTGTACATGTACGTACATGATTGCTGAATTAGCCGTTCCTTAATTTGTTTAAAAACACCATCGAGAAAGAAAGGGCTTGAAAATTGAGCAAATTTCTCATCTGTGATATTTTTGCTAACCATAATTTAACATGTGAATATTTGTTCTCTGATAACAACTTATTTATAACCTGAAAAACATGAGTTTGCATGGTCATATGCATGTCCCATCAGGACCCCGCAAAATACGCTGGACATTTTCATCAAATTTCTCATTTTATAATCAACCAACAACCAAATCCTTTATTATTGTGTAAACTATCTCTCTACAATTGTACAACTACTATCACCATCATTTAAGTTTATTTCCTGAGTTTCAACAATTTAAATTAGAGCTAGTAATTGTGATGTGCAATTGTATCATTTAGTGTGGACAGACCCACCTACACATGTAGAATATACAAATGTATGACAAAGTGTTTTTCAGCCATGACAAAATTTGCTTTAGTCAAATTAAATATGGAGCACATGCCCACAAATTTTACATTGAAAGACATACATGTACATACGTAAATGGCATACATACACATGTACATGTACATACATGGAGTAGAAAGAACTTATAAGTAGATGAATATCTTCTACATTTGTCAGGGGTGAGATTGACCAAAAATGAAAAATCCACGAAATCCACACAAAAATCCACGAGGACCCCAGATCAATATATTGTTTGTATTTGCCTAAAGACACCCTCTTAAAATATCCCTTTCTATTGGTCTATATCCACTTTTACAGACCTGTACAAAACAACTTTAGGACAACACCTCAGGAATTCCTGATTGCAAAAGAGATTCTTTACAAATTCTGAATTCCCGACAAAATCTTGAAATCAGGAAAAATCCTGACAAATCTCACCCTTGTTTTGTAAGTTCTTTCTCTTTTGAACCGATCAATTGTAAGTATGACAAGGTTTTTTTCATCCATGACAAAGTTCGTGTTAGTGAATTCTATAGTACATGTACTCCACATGCAATGTCAACTTGCAGCCAACAGGAAGGATGTGGCTTGTGTGGGACATGTAGACCATGTTTCTGTGTATCTTACCAATTTCATGGGCAGAGGAAACAAGGGTACATGTACATGCATTTACTGCCACAACATGTACATGTACATTCGTAGAGACATCCCCACCACAATCACTGAATTGGTTTCCATTTTAATTTATTTTTGGTCCCTGTAATTGAAAACTTTTCGTTTCTTTGTTATTTATGTTCAGGAGACCCCGCACTCGACAAGCTTTGCTTTTTGTGGGCCTCCTGCATCTCTTGGCATTAATATTTCTATACATTTATAATTCTGATATTCCTGTTATAATATCGTTATAAAACTCAATAATTCTACGTGTATACAATGTACATGTACCGTAATTGTTTTATTGCCTTGAGATGAAAATAAAGTAAAAGTAAAATGTTTGCCCTGACTGCCAGGAATGACAGAAAATGTATACAGTGTACATCAATCGACCATGACGTTTACAACAACAGGCATGCAACTTGGAATAAAAAAAACAAAACAAGGAAATTCCAATCTTTACTAGACTTTGTACAGTGTTTTTATAATTTTCAATGGCATGAGTATGAAGTGAAAAACGAGGAAATCAGCTGATCCGAGGAAAAGTTGCATGCCTGTAAAGACCAGCCACCTCTTAAGTGGAAACTACATAATGCACACAACCTACATCGTACTGCCATGATTTCAATGCCAAATATGCGTACACACATGAATGCGCACAGTCGTACTTTCCCAATACTTCCGAGGACAATGCTTTGTGTTTCCTATTGTTCCTTTAATATAACCCAACCCCATAGACTAAGCACGTACTTTTACGTCCGAGGACCGACTTGCGAGGACAAGAAAGGTTCCTTTGTATTTTCTTTCTCCTCTTGTCCTCGATGCCAAAACTACAATAAGCCAGTTCGGTATTTCAACTGTGCAACGTGTGCACAATGACATTTTATCCCGAATGACCCGCATGACCTTACACGCGCGTATGAACGCAAAAGGAGATCGCACAACACACATGTGTTAAATGCAATCAGAATGGGCATTCATGTGACATGGCGTGACATCACATCAGCAATTTTATCCCGAATAACCTTTGACCTTTGAAATACCTAACTGGCTTATTATCAACAGCAGTAAAAGAGAAACATTTCAAGGACAGGTACTGAACTTTGTATATCATTTTACGCAAACGTTTCGGTACAGGGAAGTGTACCTGATTTTACAGCTTTGACTCCAAACTGAGTCGACCTCACACCAAGCAAACCAATGGGGAAGGTGAGTTGGTCTCACCATGGAGGAAGGAACACATTCCTCCATGGTCTCACTAATGGTGGAAGTTATTTACCATGGATCTTATTAAAGGTCTAAACATTGTGATAATTTCTTTGGTATATATTGAAGATTCATCCTCTATTTAGATCTGGACCCAGGAAATTGTACAGACATCTCCTCATCACCCTCTACCATCCAGGCTAGCCTGAACTAATCCTATCAAGAACCAATCCATACTTAACACTCACAAGGCCTTTTCACACCAGACAAAACTCGGGGTTGACGCAGGGTTGAAAATAAGGGACGTTTCACAAGACAATTTTCAACCCTGTGCCAACCTCGCGCCAACTCTGCATCAACCCCAAGATTGGTTTCATCTCGGGTTGAACTCATCAGCCTTGCTCTAAGACCAGAATGAGATCCCGGGGTTAAAAACAGTAGTATGAAATTACCAGGGTGACTTCGGCCTGGTTTAAACTTAAAACAAGTGTGAAACGACACTGGGCTGAATGCAGGATTGAAAATTTGAGATTCAACCCGAGGTGGGGCAGGGGTTTGGCCTGGGTCGAGACTCTAGTGTGAAAATGCCTACACAACATCAGTCTCAGTGGCGGATCTACGGGGGGGGGGGGGGGGGGGGGGGGGGGTTTGGGGGGTTTAAACCCCCCCCTTGGGCTGAGAAAAAATAAAAATAACCAGTGTCGGGTGTCGAAAAATCGGCACGCTGGGGTGTGTAGGCCAATCACCTCAGGTAAACCCCCCCTTGGGTAAAACCTAGATCCGCCCCCGAGTCTAGGTGGCAGACTCTGACGCATAAATTGTAATGAGGTGTTCCATCAGCAACCTGGTGGAGCAGACACTATCACCCATGATGGCAAACATCAGCTCTCAAAGATTGAATGATTGATGTGGTTTATAATGTGTTTCCACTTTATAAATGATACATGTACAGTACCTTGTACATTAATTCATGTGGCAGGCAAATTTTTGAGTTGGGCAGTTGAAACAAAACAAAAAACAAAATGTTGCTATTCCAGCTGTTTCATGCTGTAAAGCCCGTTTCACACGAGTGCAGTGTATCTGCGATGATTGGTGCCGGGTGTCTGAGGCTTTTACAGGATACAACACAGTCCGGTAGCTAACGTCCCTCGTTTTGCAGTGTTTGTGTGTGTGGGTCAGATGCTACACGTGTTTTGCTGGTACTACGATATTCTATGAACGATGAAATTTATAGGGTACCAGTGATTTTCCCACACTGTAAACAAAATCAGTAAAATAACGGGTTTTTCCCCCTTTTAAAAACAATCAATCACCATTTTTAGTTTTAACAGATTTTGGACGTAAAATTATGGTACTGTGACCTACGTGTTCCAACCGGTAGTTTTCGTGTTTTAACGTAAATTTATACAAAGAGGATACAAATTTACATGTACTTTAACCCTAACCCCTTGGGTAACTTTACTAGTAGAAAGTATCCTGAATCTGCCAAAATCCACCTATTTTGTCATGCACAAAAAGTTGGTTTTGGTGACTGCTTAATATGGAGGTATCCTGAATCCGCCGAAATCCTTTAAAACGGTTTGGATTTTGATGGATTGTAGGTTAGGATTAATTAACCCTCCTACATATATAGTTATCATCACAGCCTATCAAAACATTTACCCACCAACTCTCACAGCTGTGTGTTCCAACCTGTCACTTGATATATAGGGTAGTTGGCTCCATTTTGGCCCCGAGAGGGTTAATTGTAAAAATAATTATAACATATTTGCTGTAAATATACAGCAACACCAATGAAATGTTTATTTACAGAGAATCTACTGTTCTACACAAATCTCTTTACGCAACAAGCAACTGACCAATCAAAACTGAATTTGTGTTCACAAAAGCCATGTTAAAATAATTGTAGTGTTTCCTTCCTCCATGTGTCGAGCAACAGCAAACTGCGCATGCGTAAAGGCGATTTCACTACACAGTATCCCTGCGAAAATCGCATCGATACATTCACACGACCAATCTCGGTGATCGTCGCATCGATGCGAAATTTTGGAGGAGGTCTCGATCCCTGTCACGAATCGCACGGGACCCATGCGATTTGGTGACAGGGATACACTTTCACACAGCAAGCAATCCGTGCGTTCGTGACATCGATGCAATTTCATCACACGGGACCCGTGTTTCCAACGCTCGTGTGAAATGGGCTTAAGCTACAGGCTTTACAATTTACTGTGGTTGAACTTTGAAGTTTGGTCACAGAAAGACCATAAAAAATGCATATTGGTGTGGGTGGTTAAAACGTGCATTGTGTCAAGTGTGATTTGTGGTCTTTACTTTTTTACAATTGTTGAAATTAGAAAATAAAAAGTCAATAAGGCAGAAGGGAATTACAGCGAGATAAACTTTCACTGTGTACAAAGTAGTATGAGGGTACCAGTAACATTTATTTGAAAAAAGCCTACCACTGTTTCAAACTTGGGGGAATCTTCAATTTTTAACAGATCACAACTCTACACCGTACATGTATTTACTTATCTGTGAAGTTTTTCTTAGTCCTAAATATGTGGTGCTTTCCATAAATTAGGGGTGCAAAAGTGTGAATTTTTTTGGGTGTCACTGTTACACCTGACCTGTGTAGTTTCCATCAAGTACACATATCATTAAAATTGTCTTCACACTATTTTTTACTTGTTTGGCAGGTACTTTGCTTTACACAATCACTCTTGGAGAATGTGATTTGAATAGCAAAATCTTATACATCACTATGTAACAGGGACACCAAAAATGTCACACTTTTGGACCCCAAATTTATGGAATGACCAATGGCAGCGGAACAGGGAGGGTGAGGAATCCTCTCCCCCACCCATTTTTTCCCACTTAGGGGAATTGCCCCCCACTTTTGACAGTTTCGCATAAAGAAAAACATAGAAAATGGCACCAGCAGGTCGGCACTGGCACTATCCCCCCCCCCCCCCCCCCCACTTTCAAAAGTGTTCCAACCCACATGTGTACATGTACATGTATAGTTTGTAGAGCACCAGTCCAGTATTCCAGGAGGTAGCAGGTTCAAATCCTGCTCCTGCCAGTTTTCTTTGTTCACTTTGAAAATCAAACTTATAATCAGTTCAAAATGGAAGTCTCCCTGGGGTCTACATTTGTATTGTCTCGTGTACAAAAATAGTAACATCCATGTCAAAGTACATACGTGTACTCTGAAGTGTAGCCTGTCCTTATAAATCCCAAATCAATGCATACACGTACATGTACATCTAAGAGCTCAATTTCTAAATAACCTATTCTCAATCCCAGAGGAGACTCACACAGTATCCATCCACAACCTGCCCAGCAACCACAGTGCATTTGTTCAAAATGTCGAAATATTCCCCAGTTTGCCATTCAAATACTGCATCAGACAGCGGTACGGGGACGTACATGTACAAGCCGCATTGTCCCAGGTGGATAGTGCTGATGTCATTAGTCCATTCCAAGACATTAGCTGAATTATTGCCCATCTCCCTTGGACACTAGAAACCTTTTTGCATCATCTAACCGACGGTAAAGATGCTTTGACTTGAAACACTATATAATAGGCCAATTCTCTGAAGCTTTATGGCATCATTGCCATTAAACCCCCCCCCCCCTTTTTCTAAATAATATAAAATAAATAAAATAGAGTAACTGAAGACTCTGTAACAGTAATAATACAGATGAGTAGTTCTGAGGCCAACTCCTCTACTTTGTAAATTGAGCTGAACTGTTTTATTTGACTGAAAATGTTCAAAGCATGGACAGTAGGAAAAGCAATTTGGTCTGATGAGCTGCACTTACATACATATTATGTACATGTACACAGTATGGCTCGACTTTCATTAACCATTACTTCCTACATGTACATCATTTTCCCTACATGTAACCTGAATCCTCCAATATCCTCCAATTCCAAAATCCTCCAATGCTTGTTACTGGGGACTAGGGCCTACTGCCTTAATACTGCCTTAATCCTGCAAAATCCTCCAGTGGGTTTTGGATAAACACCCCAGTAACCTCAATCCTCCAAAATCATCCAGCACCAGACTGGGCCAGATGGCCTGGATCCTTCATTTTCCTCCAGAGGCAAAAATCTATGCCCTCAATCCTGAAAAAATCCTCCAATGTTTCAACTTCCAAAGACCCTCAATCCTCCAAATTCCTCCATTTGGCCAAGAGAATTTTGGAGGTTAGAAACTTGTACAGAAATGACCCATTGTTAGATAACATTGTTCAGGGTTAACCCCTTGCTAAGTACGTTTTTTTACGGGAGACGTCGGGGTGTCACGGTGGTTCTGGCAGCCAAGCGAACCGCTACAATGTATTTGTGCAGTAAAGCGTAACATAAACAATAATCCAACAATGGATTGAAACTGCACAAACAGCGGCAAATAGCGTCATCCGGCCTGGTGGCACTTTTTTACGCCATACATGTATGGCGTCCTAAATAAGAATTTCCCTGTGATCAAATCAATAGCAGAAACTGCAGTTCCTTGAACAAAACATGTATGCACAAATGAATACGTCTACCCATCTGCTAACGTGATCAGTGGGCTAAAACGCTCAATAACAGCACGGTAAACACGATCAACATTTTTGACGTGACATTTTCCAAAATCAATATCCAGTTCACTGGGACTTGGTGAAACCATAGCAACATGTTCCATTAGGGGGGATATGATTTGGATCTTACATCGTACTTCGGGGAGGGGAGGGGGGGGGGGGGGGGGTGTTGAACAAATTGTGCTTGGAATTGATTTGAATGCCCAGGGTTGCCGACTGGTAATAATTTTGCTACTCTTTGACGGTCTGTGTTAGGTATTTATGTTTGATCGACCACTGCAGCTGAACACTCAATGAGCATGATCAGAATGTGGTATTTAGTGATCAGTGTATGAATATAGGGACTTAAACCATGCATGTTGACGTTGACATTTTACAATGCTGAACGGGCCCTTTCTTTTACAAAACGTACAGAACCCTATGAAAAGAAACAGCAAGTTGAACTAAAGGCCGGTTTATAGTCGGTCGCGCGATGAAAATCGCCCGATGCTGATGGTCGCTGGACACTGCCTTTTTTGTGCAGTTTATAGTCGTCACGCGACATTTGTAAACACACGCGCAGCATACGCACAGCGCGTCTGGAATTCGAATGCGACGTGTGACGATCAACGCATCGCCACTGCTGAACGAAAAATTATTTTAGCTGCGATGATTATTAATTATCGGAGTTAGCAGTTGTGTTTTTATGTGTGATTAATGTCTGTCCCAGCTGTTTTGATAACAATATTAAGCCGCATAAATAGATATAAGACGTTGTCGCTGTTTATTGATAGTGATATTTATTTTGTATGCCGTGTGCCATATTTGCATATTCATCGTTTCTTACCGATCAGGAAATTCTATTGGCCCATTGAAAAAATGTGAGGTCAGCGACCATGTCAAAGTTCAATTGATTGAACTCTGCAGCAACGTCGCCAGCGTCTTTCAGCGACTAGTCGCTGGTGCTTCCGCGTCAACTATAAACCCTGCGTGAGATGATCACGCGTCAATTTTTAGTCGCGGCGACCATCGCGCAACCGACTTCAAACCAGCCTTAAAAGGCAGAATATTAGTACAATGTACCTGTACAACACGTGTGCATGCACATCTTCAACAGAACTTTCTCTAATAATGCAATCAGAAAAACAGCAGTGAATCCAGGAATTTTTTTGGGGCCGGGTGTGTATTTTTTTCCTTCAAAAATTTGTCTTCAAAAAAACATTTGAAAAGCAGGGGGGGGAGGGATGTTCTGTCTGAGATTAGTTACACCAATTTCATAGAAAATATTTTGGCCGTGTACATGTTGATGCATTCACCGATACACAGCACATTGCACAACTTTAAAAACTTGCAGAACAAAAAGGAGGGATAACAATCAGATTTGGTTCTATACTACATATTGGCCCACAAGAAGTCCTTTAGCTTGTAGCTAGTCGCATACATGTACATGTAGTTTACAGAATACGCACACTGCCACACTTAATCAGATCATGCATGCGCTTCAAGCGAATGCGAGTGTGAATTTTGACGTGAAGATTGGCTCTGTCACTGTGATGCTCATCGTTTTCCTTAACTTGAGTAAAGTTGCTTTGCTGTAAAATTTTTACCTAAAGTGTTACAAACTGGCCTGTACTCTTTGCTTGTCAGATGCTGAAGTTTGTGACATGCACCACCTCCGGTGGGATCGTAACCTAACACAAAATGTGTCCAAGTCAGCTATGGATATTGCTAGCCAATTAATGACCTACAATGTGCTAAAAAATCGAACCACAAAATTCCCAGTTAAAAATTCAAGTGTTCACGTACACACTAAAATATTTGTGCACAGAAATTTTGCTATGCAAAATTCCAAAATAAAATTGTTAAGCTGACTCGGTGACCACCATAGCTTACATGCATATGATAGAGGCATTATTACCGTCTTGCAGTGGACTAGTTACCCATCCCGACCCTATTCATACTGTGAAGAGATTAGCTTGTCTTGTTTCAGTGTGATGAGGGGCTGGTTCTTCCGCATAATCCTCTGTAGCTCACACCTCGAGTGCCCTAGGGCTTGTGATGGACAATTTGCATAAATAAAATAACATTTGGTTTGGTTAGAAAATCGCTTTCTATTCACCGAATCAAATCTGAAAACATTTACATCATGTGCAAAGGAGCACATGCACACTTTGCCTTTTATAAAATCTTTCCAGACTGCCAAAATAAACTTGTCATGGTTAAAGAAAACAGACCAAGTACACATGACAACATTGCAATCTAAACTCTCACATTGGGGGGGGGAAACCCAAGAAATGTTTGCAATAGAGCAAAAATAATCTGCCTATCAAATTACAGCGAATGCAGAACTGACAGAAATTGACAAACGGAAACAAAACCTGACCACCTTGAGCAAGAAGACAAAGGACTGTACATGTGTGCACACATACATTGTAAATGGAACCAAAAGAAACTCAAAACCACTGATCACTCACCTAAGGGATGCACTAATCACATCTTCAGCCAAAGGGGAGATGCCTAACAACGCACTCTCCTTTTAAAGAATCACTGCTCTCTTTTCTCCTTCTCCTCGATCTCGTCCTTCACTTTCTCAAACAAAAATGTTACGCGGAGAGCCCTGCCTTCTCCGCCAGGACTTTCATTTTATGATGGAAGAAAAAAATATCTAACTGGAGTGTCTACTCACTGTGCAGTCAAATTGAGGATCTATTCATAGGATCTGATGAAAACATGCTCTAGTGTGTCAACGAACATCGCCGTCCAGTTGGTTTTATGTTTCAGCACTACTCCTTGAAACGGGGAGGCCTGAATATTGTGATTGGCTCTGGGTGTCTGCGGGTTACTGGCTGAGTGGCTGTTCAATCGGTGATGTCTATGTTTATAGTTGATGGCAAAGTGAGGAACAACTGGACCTCACATGTAAACATAAATTGATTCTGCATTTAGGCAAGTAGGGAAGGCGCAGAGGGGATGAAAAGAGAAGAAGGCTTAACTTATAACCCCACTGCAACTCATGATTCCTTTTCTCTTTTACTTTGAAACTGTCAAAAATAACATTAAAAAAACAAATTCAACATTTTGTGATTACTGATGTACATGTATGCATACGTGTACATTTACTGTTACGTTCGAGGACAAGAGGAGAAAGAAAATACAAAGGAATCTTGCTTACATTGTAATTTTTACATATTTATGTACATTGTATAGCAGAGTCTTTTTGTCAAAAACACTTTGTGTTTAAGCACTGTATCTGTAACGAAAGGTGTACCAATTATAATTGACAGACCGGGGCTGATATGCATGCAGATTTGATATTGTTGAATGGCCAACTGTTAGTCCATGCTTTTGGGATGTACATGTACATGAAAAATATTTCATATTGAACTGCTTACATATATGCAGCTTTCTAATCTAATGAGACATTCCACAGAAAAAAAATGATACTGCAACATATTTCGTTAACCCTAACCCCCCAGGGTGTGTGGAAATTCGTATTGATATTGATGGATTCAGCAGTGTTAGGGCTAATGCCTTCTACATACATCACTGTACGTTGTACATGTATCTCCAAGAGTGATTGTAAATTCAATATATGGGATTTTGTCAAACATATTTCATAAACACTATATACTCAGTGTTGTCCCGAGAGATTATTTGGGAAAAAATCACTTGGGTGGGACTTGAACTCACAACCTCCTGCCTTCTAGTGCAGACGTCTAACCACTCGACCACTGACTACATGTACATATAAAGTGTTTATAAAATATGTCGGTAAAGGGCAAACAAAATATTGAATTTACATCACCCCGACCCAAATTCCATCTTATGAAAAGAGTGATTGTGTAAAACAAAGTACCTGCCAAACAAGTACAAAAATAGTGTGAAGTCAATTTTAATGATACTTGAAATTCCACACTTTTGAACCCCAAATTTATGGAATGATCTGAATGCATAACATTTTCCATAGTATTTTTGTTTTTTCATACATACATGTAGGCCTACAGGTACACAGAGACATCATTATGTAAACATTTTCCAATCAATACTCAATGCTCGAATGTTTGCTTAATGTTAATTCCAATGTAATAGGGGAGGTGAGTTGGTCTCACTATGGTGGAAGTTACCCCGGTCTATACAAATGTACAGGCACATGTGTACAATGTACATGTACAAATGTATGTAGGTATGAAAATTGGGAGAAATTCTTTGGTAAATTGAAGACTTATCCTAGCTATTTAGATCTTGACACAGGAAAACCGTAAGGGTGGTAGGGTTTGCAACCTAAAATGTGGCCATCCCCACCACCTCTGTTGTAGCCCTTTACATACATTTGTACATACATGTACATGTACGTGTACATGTACGTAGAGTGGATTTTAGCCTTGTGTTGGCTTCCATACAATTTACAAAATAAAATGTGCTAACACGTTTATTAATTATCCTGTAGAGGGTCCAAATGTGAATGAAGACACTCAGTGTTAAAAGTTCCAAGCTCCCCCCTCCCCCGTCACCTATTACCCTTTCCTTTTCTAGTCCCCTACATTAAGTGGCAAGCTGCACAAATTACAGTAGCACCATTAGGAGCATTTTCAAATTAACTGGAGCTTTTGCTGAACAAGCAAAGCAGGTCCTGATGCATTAGGCTGGTCTCAAATTCACTTCTTGCTCAACTGGCAATCTCAAAGGGCTGTTAAAAAGCCGCGAGGACTAGTGCGTTAATGCAGACAGTTGCCATGGTAACTCATCCCAAGTATGATGTTCATCCACAATTATGGCGGGGTGAAGTATCGAACACTGAATAAATTATTCTAGTTTTTATCTGATTGGACAATTCATCTCGGCTTTTTATTTAATTGAATATATTTGTGAAGCCTGGATAAAAAAAACCAGTCCAATGACTCGAGGTTACATTGATTGTCAAAGTTCACCATCTCTAAGAGAAAAAAGATTTTACCTTTTCACTGCAAATGGCTGAAAGCTGCTCTTTATTTACAAATATGTACATGTGCAATGTAGGTGGATTTCCGGTCTGCTGTTACAAAATGTACAATATGGATATCGGACACATGAAATCGATCCAAAATATGCACTTATGGAGAGCATGAGCTTTGTTTGGGAACATTCAAACAGTGTGATATTATTGATAAACAAACCTGAACAAAACAAGTTAATAAATAAATAAACAAACAAAAACAAGAAAAACCTGGCATTATTCCACATGTAGCCAGTGAGCCAAAGTATACATAGTCGAGTCCATCACAAGTCCCTGCAAGTCCATCACAAGCTCCCCAGTCATTATCCCAATCAGAAGCTATTCAAATGAGCTTTGACAAAGGCATTCCTTTGTCATTGTTCATCCAGTTACTTGTGACCGGCTTTATGAAAGGACTTCCGACTGGGCTTGCGAAAGTACTTGTGAAAGGACTTGCAGGGACTTGACTCCAACTCTGCATACTCTGCATAGAAGCACATTCACACCCCCTCCCCCACACCACACCTGTCATTGGCTCATCACAGCAATTTGCAGATTCCAGCAAGAAAAAACAATTCTGAGTGCCTGGAAACAGTTCACCTTATACAAAATATATCTCCCTTGCAAATTTGCGATGAGAAATACACGGGAGGATTAAATCCGACAGACTGGCAATATGATATCAAAGATAGACCTGTCCCAGAGAATGCTCAAGTTATTAATATTTTTTTTTGGGGGGGGGGGGGGGGGCTCCAATACCCATGAGGAAACCGATAGTCTTTATTGCACAATTGATTGAAAGAAAATTTTCCCCCGAGGCCGAGCCACGATTGTTGAATCAATAGGTTCTGAAATTGGAGATGGAAATGAAAGAGGACAGCTGAATTAGCGACGTCAGGCATTGGATTATTTTGGCATGCTATCTTGCAATATGACAATGGACTCGTTGAAGAGGAACTGTGTTGGAGGACTCGAGTCAAGACTTGTATTCATACGAGTCCAGTAAAAGATATAGGCTATGACTTCTGATCATATGCATAGTACGTGTAGTATACATGTTCTGACTGAATAGACCCAAGACGTACACGTAATGACATCACACTTTTTGTGCTTTCCTATGGGAGGCAGGTTTAGACGATTGTCTGGCATCCCCAACTGCCTCCCATAAGAAAGCTCAAGTATGTATTACATAGTCATTACTCCCAGTCTCTCTCATATCGCATCCACCATGCAAAGCTTTAAATCGTGTAAAGTCATTACATCATTATGTCTTAAGTCTACAGCAGAGCAATGTTCGGTCCTGACGGGGTTCAGAATCGACAAACTTGACTCAGACTCAAAGTTATACTAGCCAGACAAATATGGATTCAAATTTACATGCAGCTCAGACTCGAGAGTCAAGACAGGTAACCGTCACAGCTCAGCTCAGCTCAGATTAGGATGAGTGGACTCATCAACAACACTGCAATTTCTTACATGACATCTTGTGTCAAGAAGTAGAATTCCATGGCTCTGCTTCTGGTAAGCGAGGAAGCACCGCTACTAAACTACATTGTACGGAAGAAAATTCTGCACTGTTAATGTTTTTGACATGGTCCCATGTTATTTTAGCTAGCTACATCCTGTAACTAAGGATTCCGGGCTTACCTTACTGCATAATTTCTTTGGTACAGTAGCTGATTTAGCAGAGAAAATAATGCAGGCTATTTTAGCACAGAATAACCAGGTTAGGGGCCACAGGCACAAGTTGTTTAAGCCAGCATTGAAAAAGGGATTGAACTGTAGGAAGTATTTTTTTCTATCCGGGTCATTAACGAGTGGAATAGTCTCCCAGCTCAAGTGGTAGATGCCAAGTCAATCAACTTGTTCAAAAATCAGCTGGATTTCAATTGGAGTATAAAAGGATATGGGGTCATAAAGGCTTAAGCCTAAATCCCCAGCCACAAAAAATGACAAATATTAATCAGATTATTGCAGAATCTCCACTGCAGCAATCACTCAAACTACAATGTATACTTCAAGTACATGGGTCATTCTATAAATTAGGGGTCCAATTTTGGTGTCCCTGTTACATCTGACATAAGATTTTGCAATTCAGGACACATTCTTTAATGCCTTCTATCTCCAAGAGTGATTGTGTAAAGCAAAGTACCTGCCAAACAATTTAAAAATAGTGTGAAGTAAATTTTAATGATACTTGATGGGAAATTACACAGGTCAGGTGTAACAGGGACAGCAAAAAATGTCACACCTTGGACCCCTAATTTATAGAATGACCCACATGCATCTACAGTATGCACAGTTGAACTTTGATCAACGAACTTCACCACAGAATGTCCTAAAAAATCTGGGATAGGTCACAGCATTTTTCAAATCAAGCATGACATAAAATGCATACAGTGCATACAGTACGTATGTACAATGTGGGTGCAGACAGACTTTGACACTGAAAACTGCATGTACAACGTACAACGTACAATGTGCACATGCGCATGTGCACATATACATGTACATACTGTACATTTGTACACATGTACAAGTGTACATATGTACTTCACAAATTTCATAAAAAGAAAATTAACCTTGTTACCATTTTTCTTTAAAAAACACAAATCTCTCTGCATAAAGTGTTTTTGAACCAGTACTTTTTTAATACCAAGTACATGTATATTGCAAAGGAGTTCTTCCGTACCAGTTGGTTGTCTTTATCGAGCCCAGAAGTACACCTTCTGATGCTCTCCTTTACCTTTACAATAGGCCTATGTACATAAATACATCCTCTATACTGTTCCCACATCTGGGCTGGTGCTTCTGCTTGTCACTTACTAGATACAGAAGCACATTGTTAATTTGGTTGGAGACGAGTTGGGCTCATCCTTACAATCACTCTGAATGTTATTTTTTGTAATTGCTACATCTTTCTAGCAACATTCACTTTCAAATTTAAGACAATGAACAAAACCAATTCCTGAAGGTATACCTTCGTTACCAAAATAATAACTTTTCAAATTTTGCATTACTGGTGGCCTGCCAATAATTCAGTTCGCACAATGCAGATCGTTTTAGAGGTGTGAACACAACCAGAGGACATGTAAGTCTATATTTAGAGGGCTACAGATGCAAAAAGGTTGGAAAAAGGTTTTATTGTTTAAGTAAAATATACAATTTGAAAATCTGTGAGTCTTGCATGAACAGACACTGAACGCATTAAGCGACAAAACCAGTCAAGCCTCTCAATGTCGCCATGGGTGAGCACCTTCTGCAGTGTTAATTAAAATTTGCACCCACACCTGAGCTGGCACCTACATTGTAAATAAGGATGGGATGTTTACACGTTTAAACATTTTCAAGAACGAAAAAAAATTCAATTCTGTTTAGGAATTTTCCCAAACATTTCAACGGAACTCAAATTTTAAAAATTGGACCTTGTATAATTTACGCAATCTACAATGTACATTTCAGTTCTATTTACAAAGAATCTAGGATCTTTGTAAATTTATTTAATTTACAAAGAAATACAAACGCCTTTAGTACTACACAGTGTATACAATTGTAATAATATAAAAAAATTAAAATTTGTATTGCGCAATCTCCATAACAATGATCAATCGTGGATTACATAATTAAATGGATTAAAAGCCATTATTTAAAAAGGATTTTTTTAAAGTAAATACGCTGGTACAAAGCAATTAAATAAATTAAAGGCCAGTTTAAAAAAATAAGTCTTAAGATTACGCTTACAAATGTCAATAGACTGGGAGCGCTGAACATCAACAGGTAACTTATTCCACAATTCTGGGGCTGCTGATGAAAATTATCTACATTTTGTACAGCCTCCCAGTTTCTTTAACATTTTACACTTCGGAATTTCCAAGCATACTTTCTTGTTGGAACGTAAACAATATGCAGAACTTTCCTTCACACTAACAAGATCACTAATGTACTTTGGGGACAAGCCATGTAAAACTATAAAAGTCAAAAGCAGAATTTCAAAATCTATACGAAATCTCACTGGCAGCCAATGTAGTTGACGCAAAACTGGTGATATATGATTGAATTTCCGTGTATTGCTAACTAGCCTGGCAGCTGCATTTTGAACTCTTTGTAATTTGATTATTTCAGAGTTGGGTAAACCATAAAGAAGACTGTTACAATATTCAAGTCGGTTGGTAATAAATGAATGAATAAGGGTGACTAGAGAATATTTGGACAAAAACTTACTAATTTGCCTGATATTATGAAGATGGAAAAAAGATGTGGAACAAATCTTGGTAATACATGTATGAGTTCTCATACACAGATTTAAGTCAAACCAGGCTCCTAGATTTCTAACAGAATCACTTGGAGAAATGCAGGTACTGCCGTTTTTAACATTATCAATTGTGAGCTTACAGTGTAGCTAACTGCTGTTTTGTTCCAATAATAATAAACTCAGTTTTATCATCATTCATCATCAATCTATCCCGTATCATCCATGTTCTTATATCACTAATACAATTTTCTATAATTTGAACAGCTGCAATCTGTGAGGCATTTGAGTCAGGTTTAAAAGACAAATACAACTGAGTGTCATCGGCATAACAGTGTACATTAGGAAGATGTTTGTGTTTGATGTTTTCAATATACCACTGGGCCATGATCAATACTCAATACTTTTTGCAATTGTTGACTAAACGTTTAGACGTTTAAACGCTACGGGAAAGTTTTGCTAAACGTTTAGCAAATTCACCCCTTGAGTACGGTTATTATCAGGAGGTGCCAGGGCGGCCTGTGCAGCCAAACGAAATGGACACAATGTGCTTGTGCAGTCAAGTGTAACATACATGTATACAATAATCCAACAATGGATTGAAACTACACAAATAGAGGCTGCAGGCATCATCTGGCCTGGTGGCCCTTTTTTTGCGCTATTTGGCGTCATCCGTACACAAGGGGTTAAACGTAAATTCCCATCCTTAATTGTAAATTTATATACGTCACGGCAAGTGTTAAATTGTTTCCTCAAAACATTATTGAACAACCCAACACATGCAGCATCACCGTCACTCTACAAGTTTGTCTTGTACAACTGTGTAGGTATTTATGAAGTGGAAATAAAATTAAGCCCTATAATTTTTACAGGATATTTAGTCAGGTTTGAAGTGGCAATCTCAATGAATGGGGAGGGCAGCCCGCCAGGCTGGGATGGGGGAAGTGGGGAAAAACAACATGTAATTGGTGAGTACCATACACAGGACATAATTTTCCTGGTATCGCATCGCAGTTTGCGATGCATTAACGCACCGTTTGCGATGCATTTTCCAAAATGGATCGCATTAAACTGCGATACATCAAACTTGCTTTAATGAAGTACATGTAGTCAGATCTTAAAATTTAGCCCAAAACAACAAGAATGTTCTGTTAAAAAATGTGCAGTTTCGTCTCGCAACTTCTGCCCTGAAGTGGGAAACTGATGCCTGCAATTACCGGTACAATATTAACAGTAGTCCGATGCTGCATGTTTGAAAGGCTACGTTGAGGGTTTAAAGTTACCTACACAGCCAACAACGAGAATCTAAACCTCTTAATAATCAAAGATGCCTGCTACAAGCAGCAACCTCGGCCCCATTTTCCTGGATTGCGTCGCTGTGTTGTTTCCATGCATGCGCGATGTGGTTTGCGCTTGAGCGAGAGTGAGCATGAGCATGCTTCAACCGGGTACTGCAAAATGGACCTTACCAACAGAGGACGCTGTGAATTACGCTGTCATAATTCGAACTTAGGCCCTGTCCGAATTACTTGGCTGTGGCTTGAAATTACACACGAGTCTATGGGAAGTGGCTGCAGCCGCTACCATAGACATGTGTGTAACATCCAGCCGTAGCCAAGTAATTCGGACCTAGGGCCGTATTTACACTGAAAAAGTGTCAAGAATTCCACACCAGTTAGAAGAAAAAAAATTCCACAAACACCATTTTAAAGCCGAAAAATATATAACTCGCTGAAGAAACATTTTTTCCTTTTTATATAATAATGCATGTGATCGACCAGAATTGCCACGAGCGCCTTGATTAAAGGCTAGTCATACGTTGGACAGCGCCCTCTCTTGAAAGCTTTATACCAGTAAACGGCTGTGAGACAAAATTCTGTTTCTTTATTAAGCACAGGTGCAACTCCGGACAAAACTGCTACGCATGTATAGCAAACTGCTATGCAATATTAATATTGTGTAGCAATAACTGCTACGCAAATTTTCTTGTCAAAATTATGCCCTGATACATTGTACAGTTAGCAACACAATATCTAGATGTCCAGTCATGTGACACTAGTGGAAAAATCTTAACCCTTTTAAGAGGGATGACGTCTATACACGTAAAAAGAAACCAATTACCACCAGGCCGGATACACGCAATCTCTGCAGTTTCAATCCACTGTTGGATTATTGTGTACATGTTACGCTTGGCTGCAACAAGCCGCTTGTGGACATTTCACTTGGCTGCACAGGCGCCTCGTACATTGTACATAATATGCATTATAAATAACTGTACTCAAGGGGTTCCCCACCCAAAATGTCTCAGGAACACCTAAATTTTTGAAAAACACGAATTTTCCTTGGTAACGACCAGTCCCATTGCCTGGCCCGAGACTTGGGGTGTTCCTCAAACCCCAAAGTGGAACTTTTGGCATGCGCAGCATTGTGAACACAATACATTGTACCATGGAGGTATGATTGTACATACCATGAACTGCTTATAACCCCTCGAGTACGTTTTTTACGGGAGAGGTCAGGGTGTCGTGGCGGCTCTGGCAGCCAAGCGAAACGGACACAATGTGTTTGTGCAGTCAAGCGTAACATACACAATAATCAAACAATGGATTTAAACTGCACAAATAATGGCTGTAGGCATCATCTGGCCTTGTGGCACTTTTTTTGCATTGACAGACATCTTTCATACGCAAAGGGTTAAAGGTAGTGTACACGATTTGTAAACCTACAATTTTTTTTAATGAATTATTACGAAATACCTTACTAGACTAAGTTAATACATGTATAGTAATCTCAATCATCCTGTGAAATGACGGCACCAGGTGTGCTGTCGTTAAGAAAAGTGGAAATTTATATCGTTTTCCAACAATTTCTGGCTGGCAATCTTGGGAAAACTGCTCTGTCGCCTTTAGTCAAGGCGCGCCCCGGACATGCTGGCATTCGGGGCGCATCACGCGTCCAGGTACATGTAGCCACGCGCGCCTTGAATAAAGGCTATCATCGACCCGACGGTTGAAAGCGAGCGCCGTTTTCCTTTAATTTTTTTCGCCATCCAACAATGCAAAACCTGTAGGTCAGTGGAACAATATTTCCTATAAAATACTAACCCCCAAATCCGCCCATATCTGAAAATTGCAACAATGACCAATCATGTACACTACTTTTAAGCATACGAGTTGCATTTACCGCATTAAAACTAGGCCTGTTCCGGGTATCCGGGTACCTGGGTACCCGAATGCCAGCGTCAATATCCGGTTCCATTTTTCCGGTTCGGGTACCCTAAACTTACGGTGAAAAATTTAATGTAAGGTTTCATATCAAAAATACATAAATAAATACAGAGAATTCAATCCATTTCAAACTCTGTTCCGACTCGAAAGACCCGAACCGTCCGGCGGTGTTTTGAAAACAATGCGTCAACAAAAATGCAGTGAATGGAAAGTATCAATAATGTGGTCGGCCAAGCTGTTTGTATCTTATCTATAGCTATCTTGTTGCTTAGTATAGTCTGTCAATGGAATGTGAACTGCGGTTTACGCTGCGGCCAAACTAGCTCCGCGGTATGATCAAAGAGCGGGCGGGAGTAATATTGATCTTCAGAGAGTTAACGTTGCTCAGACACTGGGGCAGCGGGAGTGGGAAGCGCTCTCCGTATTAGGCCTACGGGTATACGTTAAAACAAAAACAATAAAAGGCTTTGCTTGGAGGAGGCTTTGCTTGGAGGAGGCTTTGCTTGGAGTAATTTGTTTTATGGTGTGTGATTATTTTAATGTCCGACTACATGTGCCCTGTCAACTCGTACCCGAGTCAACTCGTACCCAGGTTAACTCGTACCATGGAGGAAGGAACAGTTCCTTCCTCCATGCTGGTACCCAGGTTAACTCGTACTCTGTGGATGATTTAATATTTAACCCCTTGCGTACGGAAGACGCCAAAATGGCGCAAAAAACTAAAACAGTACCACCAGGCCGGATGACGCCATTTGCCGCTATTTGTGCAATTTCAATCCATTGTTGGATTATTGTGTATGTTACGCTTGATTGACTGCACAAGCACATTGTGGCCGTTTCGCTTGGCTGCAAAGGCCGGCGCGACACCCCGGCGCCTCCTGTGAATAACCGTACTCCAGGTTTTTTTTATATATCTGAACCTTCTAAACGATATTTTTATAGAGACTGGACGACAGGTAATGACTGCAGCTGTGAAAACGTCTTCAATGGAGAATGTCTTATAATAGGTCAAATTTAACATAATTAATGTTCAACTTCAAAGGTCCTGGTGTCCCTGAAATAATTGAAATCAGTAATAAACACAAAGCCAAGATCGTAACTTTGCCTTAATAAGGCGGTTACACTACATGACCCCCCATTTTTGTTCTTGTGCTGGATATTTTTGAAAGCGCCGTCCCTCAGACAGAAGAACCGCCCTAGTATAAAATCGCTTTGGACAAGGCTTTACCTTTTTTTACTAAGAAGATAGTGGCACGTTTCGTGCAGTCGCCCAATCACAGGCTATTACGAACGTTGTGATATCTGGCCGGCGCCGAACAACCAATAAGTCCATATGAAGAGCCATAGTAGACCAATCACGCAGTTCAGTGAGTCCACCTCGCACACGTGCCGTCCAATCAGCACACGGCACTCGCTCCCTGTGTGCAGTGCACGTGCGGCTCTGTCGGGGCTCCTTCGAAATACCGACATCGTAACTCGTAAGTAGGCCTAGTCATATAAACACTGCAGGATTATACCAAGCCTGGAACGATTGCGACATCGATGTCAAATTTCAGGCATTTGTTGAAACATCTACTTTTATACTGCATTTAATTTCAATTTTCTCGTAAGTCAATTGACGTGGAATCAAGTCAGATCTACGGCCGGCTTGCTGTACGCACGTGCAGAAAGTAAATCTTTCTTTTTAGGCCAAAACGAAAGCTACGAAAGCTACGAAAGCTATAAAAAAATGGCCACAAAAAGTGATAAGAACTTGCCTTAATTAATGTCAAAAATATTTACGGTCGATAATTCTTAAAAATAATGAGAATTTAGGTCGTGCATACACACACCACACTAGGCACATACAACGCCAGCAAAGACAGGAAACTGGCCAACACTGTCCGTTTGTCGTGCGGTAAGCGTGCGTGATGCAGGCGGGCGACGAACCTCGTGTTGCGGCAGGAAATGTCGGGGAAACACGCTGCGCTAATCACTTCAAGTACCGTATTTAATAGCGGTACAACCTCGAAATAAATTCATGAACACGGAAAATACTTACAGACAAGAGAGATCAAGTTCTGTGAATTAATTTAACTTGCAGAGATCTTATTTATCCATCGATGTTTATTTGGCATGTTTACGATGTCAGATCATGGAGGAAGGAACACTGTTCCTTCCTCCATGGTCAAATCTAACTGCAGTGCATGCATAGACTGGTTGCCGCATTTCCATCATGCCTTCTTTGGCACTTAGTGGGCGGCGCAGCGGGAACCAGTACAGCATTGCTGCATTGAGCATTACACACATGTTTTTATCACGGTGATAGGAAATCACGCACCGAAGGGAACTTGTAATCGCGAAGGGAACTTGTAAAAACAACGGAGGTTTCTTCACAAAAAATAGCGAATGTAAGTAGGGCAAACAAATTACAAGCGTTTTTGACGGAAATATGTTGTTGAGAGGCGTTTTGTGAAGACGGAAAATACAACAGGATTATTTTTTTTATTGATTTTTAATGTTTTTTTTTTACTTGCCGATAAACAATTTAGGGTCGCGGCCGTAAAATTAGGGTAGATCGGGTAACCGGAAGCAAAACTATTTTTGCGGGGGCCTTTTAGCGGCCGCACGGTGCACACAAGGACATTACAAACCTTGCTCTATGATTAGACAGTTTTTATTTTTTTATTATTTCTATTTTTTTTTTTTTGTATTTATTTTTTAACGGTCCACTTTCGGGTACCCGAGAACCGAACCAGTGTGGCGTTCGGGTATCCGGATCCAAAATTACCCGTGAACGCACAGCCCTAATTAAAACCCTCCTATGCAAACATACATTCTGAGCCATGTTGTTGTATGGGTCAAAATCAGTCAAAGTGATTGTTTTTGTAATCTAATCATGTCTGTGTAAAAGTATAGCAGGGGAGGTGGAAGAAAATTTTGACTGATTTTGAGCTTTTAAATAGTAGGAGGGTAAATAAAGTGGAACATTCAGTGATACGTGTACTTTTAGCGGTTGAGCACGGCTGTTATAATGTGGCGCCAGGGTGCCATGCTGGCTTGTGCAGCCATGCGAAACAGACACAAGAGGCTTGTGTAGCCAAGCATAACATACACTATAATCCAACAATGGATTGAAAATGCAGAGAATGCATGTGTTTTGGGATGGACTATGCATAAAGGCCCTGCATAGGGCCCTATACATACCCGGAAATGGGAATCGCAAAAACCGTGTTTATCAGTTTTGTAGAATAAATCCTTTAATTTGTCAAGGTTTGTAAGACCCTGGATTCGAAACCAACAGTAGGGAGATTCCTTAGTTTTGCTAGATGCTCTGTAATGGGCATTTATGTGTCGTGTAGATTGGGGAGGTAAATTTGGGAGGTTCGTAAGATCGGCGGTGTTTAGCTAATAATACTCAGTGACACTTTACAATGTAGTTGGACTCTGGCATAAATTCTGCCTTCATCGGGGCCTAAAATGAGTGCAGACAGTTTTGTCTTCCTCCATGGTCATACACGTACATGTACGCACGTGTTTCAACAACAGGTGAACTGTCAGTGTCATGAAAAACACACAAATATCAGTTGAACTATCACTAAAAGCTATATTTCAACAAATCCACAAATCCTCGGGTAAAAATCACAGGTAAAAAGGAAAGCGTGCAAAGAAATTGTAAAATGAAATTTAAGATGAAAAATGCATGAGCTCAACAGCAAGTCATGTAATAGATGCACGCTTAACGCGGACACTATTTTGAAAGCCTCCGAAAACAATGTGACATCATAGGCAAAGGACTAATCATATGCCAATATGCTAATATTAAGTGGACACTATTTCGCAGGGGACACTTTTTGGTAATCATTACCTTTAGGACACCTCTATTGTTTTACGAGTTCCATTCAAAACTTACTTTTGCAGATGACTTTACAGTACCAAAGTGACTTTTGCAGGCTAAAGCAGTCTTTTTTTTCTTCAGATTAACTCATGTTTGTTGTAATTTTGAAACGCACTTTCAAAGAAAATGTGACTTTCCTACCTTTTTTTGCAGTCAGAGACGTTGCCGTTTTACCCCATAATTTCCCTCATAAATCAAAACCCTGCCCTCTTTCCACAAAATTAAGCTTGCTCATATTCAACATGATATCTTAGGCTTAGCGAACACTTTAGATGATTCCAAGCACACAGAGCGACTTTTCCTGCCTGTATCATCGCAAAATATTGAGGTAAGTTTTGAAACATAAACTGTCTCCTTCATTCTCTTATGGAACGGGGTCCTAGTAAGGATTACCCACTTTTTGGCACGACACCGGTTCACGGACAAATGACAACTACTCCATTTTTTTGCGGATGTTGGCGACAATCTTTACACAGGTCATGTATTTAAGCAGTTGTTATCAGGAATACTGGACAGTTGGTTATTTTCCAAAATTCTTCCTGTTCCTTACCGATTTTGGTGGGATATATGAAAGTACATGTACATGGTAAAACACCTTTCCTACAACTGTACATGTACCTACCCATACCAACTGGCCTGGGTATTTTTACCATGTTTTACTGCGATGTATCGACGAGCGTATACAGAGCAGCGAGAGTCGCAATCTTCCTTGGCAAGTTTACGGGGCGATTCTTTGACAAAATCCTCGGCCTTTTTGCCTCAGAAATCGTCCGATATCTAGAAGAAAAAACCTACCTTTTTCTTCTCCGATGGCCAACCACAACTGGTCCTTCAGCAACACTGCGAAGCGGACTTGCATCGATGCGGAAATGACTCAAGTGCACCTACACACACAGTTTATACTGTAGATATTACTATTAGTATTAGTACCACACAGACGACAGGTGCACGACATGCATGTGTGGACGATCGAATAACGCCGAACTCTCAAACCAAACTTCCGCGTTCCGCTTTATTACACGGGTACCAGTTAAAACTCGTCAAAAGTTTTGACGATGGGGTTGTGTCATTAATTTTCCCCCATTCAATCGAAAAGTTCACTGATCACTTGATTTTTTGAAAAAGTTATGTTTTCTTTAAAACGTCCGAACATTCAATTTCTGAGGTCTAAGGTGAAAGAAAAATTTGATTTTGTTTCTTTAGTCTCTGAGAATTTTGAGAGTGTCTGCTCTGTAAGTTTGTCTGTTTTGTTAAGCATGTGTGGTCTTTTTTTTGTAGAGGGCGCTATGTAGTTTTGACAGAAGAAAGAATCACACAGGTGGTTGGAAGAAACTTGCAAAATCAGGAAGTGGTGCTAGCAATGGCCACACAAAAAGTCAGGTCTCTTTTTCAAAACCTTGAATGCTTATCCTTAAAGTTAATTAATTTTGCACAATATGTGTTGGTCTTCTCACAGAGGGTGCTATGTACACTTCTCAAAACAATTAAACGATCAGACATTTGCCTTTGAAAATTCAGTTCGGGAGTCCCGCGTTTTGGGTTTGTTGAGCTATTTGTCACAAATTTGGTATCAATGGAAAGGGAATGGTATTAAAATTAGCTTGATTGGTACTTCAGAGCATATGAAGCACGATATGGGGGGAAAGGGACCCCCCCCCCCCCCCTCCTCTTTTGTGTTGGTCATTGCGTTCCCGGAATCTTAGGAATTCTATTCAGAAATCTAGGGGGATGTGTTGGATAACAATAATCTGGAGTGTGCTTAGGGTATAGGGATAAAAAGGGGGGGGGGGGGGGGGGGGGGGTACCCTTTCCCCCCATATCATGCAGGGTATCCTTCAGAGTTATGGCACTTTAACCCTAACAGTCTTGAATCCTCCAATTTTAATATGATTTTTCACACGCCCTAGGGAGTTGAGGTTAAAGGAGTAATTTCTGGGTGCCGGTGTCTGTAAAAGTGGCGACCATGTGCACCTAACGTGCTGACCTTATTATCGATAGCATTGTGTTAACGAAGGTCTAATCTGTCTACACATGAAAGTGTTTTGAAGCGTTTTCTTTGGTTCAGATTTTATTTGTGAAAAATGTTTCGATATTATTTCCAAAATTATAGTATCTTATAACAATGGCAACTTATGAAGTAACTTTCTCAACTCCAAGTTTGTGAAGTAGATGAATAATAAGATCAACCTTTTGTCCATATACTTCACTTTTTTTGTATTTTGGACCGCTCAAAATACTAATTTTCATTGTTTAAAGACCCCTCATTTTGCATGGGTTAAGATATATTGTTCCAAAACGGCAGACTCCCTGATTTCAGTCGGGTGTGTACTGATTGATTTTACTCATTGTACACTGCAGCGCATGTCCATGCTTGGTTAAGCACCACAGAATGTGAGATGATGCAATTGCTCAGTCAGGTGTTTCAAAGTCAAATTGACTGGAGAGGTAAAAACAAAATTAATAAATAAGTTTGATCCTTTAAATTTCTTTAATAGTGTAGTTTGACTACAAGCAGCTTGCACTCCAAAGCTAATGGGACAAACTTTTGTACAGACAGAGCTAGTGCATTTGGTACTAAAATCTTGCATAGTGGAATGATGCATACACTTTGAGCTGAAACGGTAAAAGTGCCTGGATAAAACACACGTTTTATCCTTAGTTACACCAGGCTAACCCCCTCCATCCCTTAACCCTAACCCACCTCAATCCTCCAAAATCATCCTTGCAGTTTTGGAGGATTTTGGAGGATTGAGGATGAATAGTATTTTTAAAGAAAGAGGATTTTGGAGGATTGAGGATGAATGGTATTTTTTTATAAAAGAGGATTTTGGAGGATTGAGGATGAATGGTGTTTCAAGCAGAGGATTTTGGAGGATTGAGGATGAACGGTGTTTAAAGCACATGAGGATTTTTGAGGATTGAGGATGAATGCATTTTTTGGGGCAGGATAATCGGAGGATTTTTGAGGATTGAGGATGGTTCCTAGCAAAAAGGCTCTAGGGGGTTAGGGTTAAAGGTAGTATACACCATTGCAAACATAAAAAATTAAACTACTTTATTATTACGAAATACCGTACCATAGAAGTTTCAAGCATCTTGTGAAATCATGGCACCTGGTGTGGTCGTTTTCAAGAAAAGTGGAAATTATATCATTTTCCAACGATTGTCGGCCGACCGACAATCGTTGGAAATAGTCTAGTTCCCCGACCTGATAATTCCCAGACATCTATAAATTACTCTGTTTTGTCTAGAGTAGGGTCAGGGAAACAGATTACCAGAACATTTTCTTTTCTGTTTCCCAGCATCTATGCACACAAAACTTTAAACAAGTCAGTGTTACAGTATTTGCCAGCACACTATAAAATATTTATCCCAAATCCATTTATTTATTTATTAAAATTACAGAAAAAGAAAATCGTGTATAATGCCTTTAAAGCTGCTATCAGTGCTATGACTGCTTTGACTGAAAATTCCAATACTTTAAACAAATTTTGTAAGAAAACTATTTTTAAAATCTGGACCCTTCCTAAAATATTTTAATAAAATTGAGGCATTTCTTTGCAAATTGTGTTTGACAAAAACCAGAAAAACAACTGAAAGGTAGTTATAAACTTTGTTTTATTTCATAATTCTGCTGTCAGACAACAAAGGACATTCTCATTTATCATTGCAGAGACCTGAAAAGAATTGTGTTGAATACATGTAAGTTAGTTGTTTTTGGCATTAAACAAGGCCCGATTTCATGGATTGTCACACTGGACTCTACACATACAGCCTAAAATTCTGTGCTTACTGAGCTAGCAAAGAAATTCTGCACGAGCCTCATCAGCACAGAATCCTTAGTTATTGGATGCATGTACACATGTCAAGGCAAAATTCCTTGCTAACTCATGAAATAAGCCAACTTTATGCAGAATTTTTGGCTACAGTTAGCAGCAATTTCTTGCTTACCGTGAGCACAGCCATGAAACTGGGCCCTGATTTGGTCCTTAAATCAATATGGAATTATTGAGGGTGTTTTTATCAGAAGATGGACAGACTATATTTTGAAGCTACTGACAATGAAACCCAAGGAAAACAATGGAACACAAATTTCAAGTTATTTTGGACATTTGGAGAGCATCTCCAAACCTTTAACATTCCTGTCCCATTTATCCCATTCCTGTTGCTCTCATGATCATCCCACTAGAAACAGGAAGTACACTCTACGTGTATAAAGTTTCTAATTTTGTGCATGAGGTGAAGTAGCAAATAGTGACAAAGTCAGAATTGTTATTTTCAGTATTTTTCACCCCGACATGAAAATGTAGATGCACACATATTCATATAACTCTCTGTGTCTGCATTGAAACAAACCAAGGGAAAGTCAGAATTTTTATTTTCACCCTGACATGAAAATGTAGATGCACACATATTCCTTTAACTCTTTCAGTGTCTGCATTGAAACAAACCCTGGGAAAGTCAGAATTTTTATTTTCATCCCGACATGAAAATGTAGATGCACACATATTCATATAACTCTCTGTGTCTGCATTGAAACAAACCCTGGGAAAGTCAGAATTGTTATTTTTCACCCCGACATGAAAATGTAGATGCACACATATTCATTTAACTCTCTCAGTGTCTGCATTGAAACAAACCCTGGGAAAGTCAGAATTGCTATTTTCACCCCGACATGAAAATGTAGATGGGTCATTCCACCAGGTTGGGACACAGTGTGTGACATTTATCCATATCTTTAAAAGTACTATTACATTTGATTCAGTTATTTCAAATAACATCAGTCTTTGGGTGGGAAATATTTTTGAAAGTTTTAAATCATGTAAATTATATTTTACCAAAAATATGATTAAAAACATGCTTCAGTTTGACATAACCAGTTTGACGTAACAGGACACGTCCATATTTCTATTTTTGTGCTTTTTCAACACTTTAAATATAAATATGGGAAATTCACCATGTGTACTATAAATTAAAAGATATACTATGCAACACAAGAACACTTTCTTTATGGTAGTCAGTGTCCAAATATAGCAGAGACAGCAAAAACAGACGTGAGAGTGGACGTAACATGGACACTGTGTCCACTGTTACGTCCACACATGCATGTTTTTATTGTTCTTGCTGTTTCTGAGCTATTTGGACACTGGCAACCATAACAAAAAGTGTTTTCTGGTAGCATTGGGTGTCTTTTAGTTAGTACATAGTAAGTTGCATAATTATGTATTTAATGACGAAAAATTAAGGCAGTCTGGACGTAACATTTAGTACTAACATGGTGTGACATGAAAATGCACATTTCCATTTTGTAACATTTTCAACATTTATATAAATAATTATGCAAACTCACTCTGTATACTAATTACAAAACACAAACTGCAACACAAAAAACAATTGTTATGATATTCAATATCCAAATGCAGCACAACAGCAGAAATATATGTATGGTCATGGTCTAACATGGTGTCCCTGTTACGTCTGCACCGATTCTTCAAATTCTTGCTATTTGTGCTATGTTTGGACACTGACTGCCGAAAAGGTGTTTCATTGTTGCATAGTGTGTCTTTTAATTATTGTACATAATAAATTTTCCATATTTATTTATTAAAGTGTTAAAAAACCACAACAATTTAAATGTTGGACACAGTGTCCATGTTACGTCTATTTTACATAAAACAGAACACACTTTTTATCATATTTTTGTAAAAATATAACTTACATGATTGAAACTTTCTCAAATAGTCTCACACCCAAAGACGGATGTCACATGAAATAACTGAATTAAATATAATGATGGTTTTAATGATATGGTCAAATACACACTGTGTCCCAACCTGGTGGAATGAACCACATGCACACATATTCCTTGAACTCTATCAGTGTCTGCATTAAAACAAACCCAGGGAAAGTGTCCTGACTGCACAGTTCTATTCTCCAAATGTATATAAGGCACACACCAGCTCAGCATCTGTCTTAAACTTCTTCGTCTGGTGGACAAAGTCTTCCAATGCATCCTTATACACACAAGGGTTCTTGAGGTATCCAGTTTTGATCTTATCAACAAAAGCATCCAGATCTGCTAGCACTTTCTTCTGGTTCACTTTCTGAGGAGTCATAACCTTTGTCTTTGCTCCTGTGCTCACCTTTCTAGCCTCTAGTGGAGTATCATCAAAATCAGAAGGAGTCTGATCAAAGTCATCCATTTCAGAGATGTCATCCTCCCTGGGACGCTTTCTTGTCGAGGTGCTTTCCTCCTCTGTAGTTCCTGAGATCTGGAAGAGGAGTATCCTCATGGCTTCGTCGTTAACAGGGATGAAGTTCCAGGAGGGGATGTAAAATCCTGTCAGGACAGCTTTCTGGTGGCAGCAGGGGCCGCCTGTGCTTCCCACACGGCAGGTGCATAGCCCAACAGTCATGTTCACCCTATAGTGGGGTTCAGTGGGCTTTTCATGGGGTATGAGGAACACCATTGCCGATTCTTGGACGATCTGGTCTTTATGGGCACACACCAGAGGGCCCCCACTCGAGACATACCTGGAACCCAGGGCCTCATTCAACCTGTTGTGGCCCACATCCAGGAGGCGTTTCTGGTAGTACTGGTCCATTCTGGTCAGAAGGAAATCTACCATCTGGACCACGCTGTAGGTCTTGGCCCGATGGAAGATCTTATCCTTTAGAATCCTCATGGCAGACTCACAGTAGTTACTTGTATTGCTGCCACACAAAGGCAGGCTGTTCCAGTAGCATAATGCCCACTCTGCTCTGCGCTCATACATCCCGAGGTATATGGATTTCACCGATGAGTACTTGTCCACAATTTCATTATGAATGATGCTTTGGTAGGCTTCTTCCAGCTCGACATCTGAGGAGGCGTAAAGCATGGTCTTCATCAACTGAAATAGGTAGGGACCATCCTCCCTGTGGTTCTTGAACTTAGGATCAAACAAATGCTTCCAGAAGGCCTGAAGAACCTGATATATGCAGAGAATGAGCGTGGACTGGGGATACACAGTCCCCAGGGCAGTCCTCTCGGCATCAAGGTCATCGGTGAAGAAGACCTCTGGGCCTGCCATCCCTCGACTGTAGAACGCAATGTCACCCAGGATCTCCTGGCCAAGCTGGATGGCTGACTGGATGTGCTCTTTGGAGTCGCTGGTGGTGATGTAGGCACCCAGAGGGAGACCACCCGCAAAGCTGGGCGTCATCATCATGAAGACCTGGGTGTTGTGTCGACTCATGTTCCCCGAGGCATCCATGAAGACCATCTCCCCGGCATATTTCACCAGGGCGTGGGAGCGCTTCATCAGGGGTGTGATGATGGCGATTACCAGCTGATCGTCCTCCACCTTCATGCGGACACAGTCGCCATTCTCAATGTTATACTTGTCGATCTTCCCCCTCAGCATGTCCACCGTCTCCGGGTTGAAGCTGGCACAGAAGGTTCCCTTGTCCTTCGTTTTGTTCACGATTTCGACAATTTCATCCATATCAGTCACACGAACATGCTTGCCTCCGATGTCACACACAGGTTTCAGTCTCTTATCACGGTTGCTTCTCGCCTTCCCAAAAATCTGGTTGTACAGCCTGTGGAGAAAAAGAATTGTGTTGAGTTGGAGTCATGAGTTATCTTGTACATCGAGTCACGAGTCATGAGGATCATGTCTGAGTTCCTGTGTCACCAAACACATGTAGGTTTTCCTGATTAATTTAATATTTGTAGCACACAAATTCAACAGAAAGATACTTTAATTCTGTGCCTTCATTGTAAATTTTTCTATTTCAAATTTGCAGATATAGATTACACTCTGGGTTGTAACTCACGAATGTAGCCTTCTAAGGCGTGTGGGCAAATTACAAACGGTATTTGAATCATTGGACGGTATGCAAATTAGGTCTTTAGACTGTTGAACGGTTTGTAAACTATTGTTTGGGCCTCGCTTTCAGACCCCAAACGGTTTGCTTTTTTTACCCCCTTCAAGAGCCCAACAAAAGAGGCTGATTGGCATTGTGGTTTTACCGAACAAAGGGGTGTACTGCCTGCTGGACTTCAATGGCTGTGCCGCTGCTAATCCTCCAGGGTTAATTAACCTTGGAGGATTAGCGGCAGCACAGCCATTTATAAGCAACCACTGTTATCACAATGGCGGCTAATCCGATAAGTACTCCATTGTGCAGCCTACCAACCTCTGGACCACAAGTGCTCAAGTTTATACATTTGGGTTGGGGATTAAAACCGTTTGGGCCCATATATACCATTTGGGAACTCTCAAGTAATTTGCATACTGTTTCTAAATCGCACTGACGCCTAATTTGTCCTAGTATTAATCACAAAATTAGCGGGCATGACGTTTTGGCACATTCTAGGGCTGTATCGAATATACCGAATATTTGAATGTCGATCGTCAATCGAATATTTGAATACCTTTTTGCCGGATCGAATATTCAATAAAAAAATATGCAAGTACAGATGTGACTCTGATACTATTTTAATAGAAAAGTTACAGCGCTTAGCAGTGTCAAATGCCGCATTTTTGTCAACGGTAATTTTTTTGGTGGAAGGAGCACGGCATTCAGTTGCAGCTGACCCATGAAAAACTTTACCAGTGATTACCGGTATCGAATATTCAAATATTCGGTCAAACCCAGTTTTGAATAATCAAATACTAAATTATTCGAAAATGAACATCCCTAGCACATTCGTCTCATGTGGAGATGAAATTGAAAAAGCAAATTCGTTTTTTTTGTCATTTGTTTAAATGCCTTGGTCGCTCCCTTTCGCTAGTGACCAGCTGTAACACTGCTGCAAGAAATGTATCCAATCTTCTTGACTTTCTTTGAATTGTAAACATTTCTGTAAAATCCTTACGTCAAAAAGATTGTAAACATATCTTAAGCTACATTCATCTTTATGTATCTAAGATGAGGTCAAGTTACTTTGATGCCACTGCAAGTCAAATGCTGGGCATTTTTGGTCACTATTGCATGACTCAAGTCACATGTTTGGTGACAACTCTAGTATATGTTTTACCTACAGAAAAAGAGTCGCGTTCTTTGGATGGGACATTTAAGGGTGGTGTACACGATTGGTAATCCTCCAATTTTTTTTACAGAAATATTACGAAATACCTTACTAGACTAAGTTAATAGTAGTCTCAATCATCTTGTGAAATTATGGCACCTGGTGTGCTGTCGTTGTCAAGAAAAGTCGAAATGTATATCGTTTTCCAACGATTTCCAGCTGGAAATCGTTGCATTGCTGGCATTCGGGGCGCGTCACACGTCCAGGCAGCCACGCGCGCCTTGACTAAAGGCTATCATCCGCCTAACGGTTGAAAACGAGCGCCGTTTTTCTCTCGTTTTTTTTGCCATCCAACAACGCAAAACTTTGAACAGGTCAGTGGAACGATATTTCCTATAAAATACTAACCCCCAAATCCGCCCATTTCTGAAAATTGCAACAATGACCAATCATGTACAGAATATGCTTCGTGATAAATACACATAAACTTTGCATTTCTAAGAATCCTGGTCTCACTGTGAAAAGTAACGCAGGCAAAAAGGTCAGAAAGGGTCCTGTGTACCTCCAGGTGAAGTTGAGATCAGGATTGTGGTGTCTGTCCTCGCTCAGGAAGACATAATTGTCTCCGTGCTTCATCTGCAAGTCATACTGATGCATATTCAGGGCACTGGAGGCCGAGTGCCCCGCCTGGAAGAGTTTGATCAACTTCTTGCGTACATCCTTGGAGACATCTCGGTGCCGGAGCACTCCAGCGGCCTTCAGCGGGTGGTTATGGTCGTGCTTCAGAACCACAGTCATGGGCCACTTGGGGAGGTGGTCATCTTCAGATCTGAGACGTCGTGATGAGCAAAGAGGTAAAGATGGGCTGTTATCCCAAGGCTATCAAAATATTTCGCCCTGTTTTATAAAGACTGACCAGTTGCATTCTTCACACATACCTTTGTATGGCAAAATGATAGAACTAAAATAAATGACGAACAGCAACATTTCTAGATGTTCTATCACTTTGTTTCGAGTTTGTAAATGTGACCGGCTCTGCAAGAAAGGGTATTATCCCTAACCCTGCCAACACAGTGCATCTGTGCTGACAGCTCTACTTTGCTGCACTCTCCACACAAGTCAATGTGACAAAGTATGCAATCTGATGCGTCTGGCAGGGTTCTAGCAAAAATGCCCTGGAGGGTTAGGGTTAAGTCGCAAAATTTGAAAAATGAGCTATATACGTAGTTGAATTTGTCACATCCTAAACTTCAATTTGGTGTAGGTTTGACCCCTGTGGCATTTTGTGTTCTCAAGATATCTTGACATTTGTATTCTCCTATTTTCCAATTTAATGGAAGTGCATTTAGAGACATAGGCCTTTAAACACAAAAAGTGCAAAGAAATACGATAGAAGTTATTTCTATCAACATTTATTTTTTCATCTTTATTCATTAATATTAATATTTGACAATAAATTCTGAAAATATAGATATAACAGAAGCCAACAAACCAACAACAAAAAATCACTTATGTGAAGATTTTTTCTCCCACTTCACATAGAACAGCCCTGTGTTTTCACATAGTGCGACATAATACCCGTTTTTGTAGAGCGGGTCACAAATGTAATTTTGTATCTGCTGTTAGTTCAAAACCAGTAATTATAACCATACCTGCACATTCTTTCTTTGCCGTTGTGTCGTTTAAACTCCGTCCTCCTGACAATAACGATGAGCACCGCTGGGCAGTTGGTATTCTTGGAGCCCTTTCGCAGGTCGGCGGACTTCGACCGCGGGCAGGTCATGTGCTGACATCTCTTCTCCAACTGCATGTAAACAAACGTTAGATATGAATTTCCTAATATTGATAATTGATATTTCTAAAAGTATTATCACATTAAGCCAACACTTAGAATACATGTACCTGTCGTTTCTAATCTGTAATTCATGATCTGCAAGCAGCATTTACTCTTCGTGGCAAAACTTAAATCTAATGAGCCAAAATCTTGCTGATTTCATCATGAATACTGATTATCCATCACCAAATTTGATAACCTGTTCATGACGTGCATTAGCCATTTTAAATTTCCATTTGCCATTTATTGCCAATAGCTATACAGCAATTTATAACAAAAATCAACATCATTGTGTCTACAGCAAAGACACTGCTTTCATGAGCTGGACACCTGGCTCTCAATTTGTTCACATTTTTGCCGACTTGGTTCGCAACAAACAGAACCCCCTAATCACGTCAGGCTGAGGAAAATTGCTGGTCAAGTTTGGGACTAATCAGGTCTGCAATTGGAGCCTGTACAAGTATGTACCAGCAGATCGCCCTGTGTTTTGCAGAAGAGATCCTAGTTTTAACCTTGGTGGATTGTGACTAAGCTGGAGTTTGGTATTCTAGTTTTAACCTTGGTGGATTGTGACTAAGCTGGAGTTTGGTATTCTAGTTTTAACCTTGGTGGATTGTGACTAAGCTGGAGTTTGGTATTCTAGTTTTAACCTTGGCGGATTGTGACTAAGCTGGAGTTTGGTATTCTAGTTTATTTATTTAGTTATTTATTTATTACATTTATTTATTTATTACATTTATTTACCCAGGGTGTTTTAACCTTGGGGGATTGTGACTAAGCTGGAGTTTGGTATTCTAGTTTTAACCTTGGTGGATTGTGACTAAGCTGGAGTTTGGTATTCTAGTTTTAACCTTGGTGGATTGTGACTAAACTGGAGTTAGGTATTATAGTTTTAACCTTGGTGGATTGTGACTAAGCTGGAGTTTGGTATTCTAGTTTTAACCTTGGTGGATTGTGACTAAGCTGGAGTTTGGTATTCTAGGTTTAACCTTGGTGGATTGTGACTAAGCTGGAGTTTGGTATTCTAGTTTTAACCTTGGTGGATTGTGACTAAGCTGGAGTTTGGTATTCTAGTTTTAACCTTGGTGGATTGTGACTAAGCTGGAGTTTGGTATTCTAGTTTTAACCTTGGTGGATTGTGACTAAGCTGGAGTTTGGTATTCTAGGTTTAACCTTGGTGGATTGTGACTAAGCTGGAGTTTGGTATTCTAGTTTTAACCTTGGTGGATTGTGACTAAGCTGGAGTTTTGGTATTCTAGTTTTAACCTTGGTGGATTGTGACTAAGCTGGAGTTTGGTATTCTAGTTTTAACCTTGGTGGATTGTGACTAAGCTGGAGTTTGGTATTCTAGTTTTAACCTTGGTGGATTGTGACTAAACTGGAGTTTAACCTTGGTCGATTGTGACGAAGCTGGAGTTTGGTATTCTAGTTTTAACCTTGGTGGATTGTGACTAAGCTGGAGTTTAACCTTGGTGGATTGTGACTAAGCTGGAGTTTGGTATTTAAAGGAACACACTACATTGGAGGAGGAAGAACTGTTTGTCCTAAAATTGCTATGGTTGGAAAGATGATTAAAAAGTCAAATAAAACCATGTACATGACCATCCTTTGAAACTGCAGTTTGTCTATAAATCATTAACAAAAACTATGCTTACTATCTGGTTTCCAATGGAAATTTCCAAACCAAACTTTGATCCCCGAAAGCATTTTCGTCAATAATTTTCAGACAAATGGCCCATTTTCAAGGGATAATCGTGTACATTATTATATTCTACCTTTAATGATCTTTCCAACTACATATGGATAAACATTTTAGTATATGCTTTTTGTAACCCAATTGGGTGTCTCAAATGCAACATGTCCCCTGAAGTTACATGTATGTTAGGATGCAGTTGATTTTGGAACATATTGTAATGGGTCTGAGTTAGCTGTGGACCGAGTTTGGTTCGGGACCACGTTCGACCAAATTCCTTGCTACTTGACTTACGCGACACAACGTCCTACTACCTCGGTTCGGGTAGGTTCGTGCTGTTCGCCAGGTCGCCAGTGTTGTCTCCTGGTACTTCATCAGCCACTCCTTAGCTGATTGCTCATTCTTAATGTTCACTCGTAAATCCACTCGAGGAGTATCTGTGGCACTCTCCTGTTGGCAGCATATGTACTGGTACCCCTGTGGCAACGTTTCCTAAATGAATGTATACAAATAATATTAAAGAGAGCGTCCCAAAACAGTTTAATAAAATAAGAAATTCTTCCTTTCAAAATGATTTGTTCTCCTTGGAAGAAAAGGCAGGAAGTTTATGGATTAAACTTTCACAATTTTATTACAATAATTCACACACACCCTTGTTTCCTCACACATAGAATGACCCGCACGAAGTGAACGCCCACTAATTTAAATAAAATTAGTGCCCCAAAGAAATGGGGGAAATATTTAAAAATGACAATAGTGCTGCAGCCGAACCGCCGAACCGAACTAAAAATGGCCGAACATGGCCTTTCAAACCGAACCGAACCGAACCGAACCAAACCAAAATTGTTGGTTCGGAAGTTCGGCAAACTTTACGCACACATATTGATAGCGCTAGGAATGCATGCGATGATAGGACAAAATTAGCGCACACGGGCGGCACGGATATGATTGAATTTACCTGTTGATAAGACCCTTCTTTTCGGCCTTACATTGTAGCAGGTTTGGACTCGAGAACATGTACATATCGTGTAAACGGTTACATTAGCCCAGGTACTGCATGCAATTTAGACAAGTCGATAGAATAAAAAAGAAAGAAAAAGCCTTAAAAAATCATAAAAGAGCAAGTCGCGACCGCTTGCATCCGGCCGGCCATGCAAGTTTCCATCCCTCCACCCTCGCCTAAAAAATGTAGTGTGCTCGAAAGCGAGCCCCGCCCAGTATGCAATGATTGGTTGTTTACACGGCGACACAACAGGAATACATTTCTCGTTTTGTGTGGATGCACAGTCCAGGGATGAGATTCTAAGAAAATAAAGTTTGAAGTTTGTGAGCGCGTACGGCGTGATGAAGCCTTTTGGGGCCAGGGCCCCATCAGATTCCAGGTACTCTCTATCTCATGGACACCTTTTAGTTTAGAACAAAAATACTTGCAAAATTGTACCCCCGAAAATGGTGGTAGGATTCTACATGTACATGTACATTCCTTCCTAAGCAAAAACTCCTGCCTTGTGAATTATATGTTGCAGCACTTTATCCGCCATGCGCCAGTCCTTCTCTGCTCGCAAAAAAAATGTTGAAGAACAAAAACGTTCCAGAATAAAATTACGTTTTGTCAAATTTTTGACTTAATTAAATTTGTACTTTTTACCATAATTTCAAAAAATGGCTGTCAATTTTGCTTATCACGCACACATGCACTAACTAACGATCATGTTCATGTACTTACATCATGCCCGTCGACTTATCAGCGCGCAGTGGCCACATCATGGCCCCCCCCCCCCCCCCCCCCCCCCCCCCCCCCCCCGTGCATTGACCCACGAACCTCTCGCACCGGTCAATTCACACGATTTTCCCGGAGTTGTGTACCTTACACCATGAATGCTTGGTACATTCGCATTTCGTCGTATATAGTGATTTTGTCAGAAGTCTTTAAAAAAATGTGACATTTTCATTGTGACTGCAAGCTTGAATTGTCATCATCCATTGGGTAGATTCATTTTAGTGTTCAAAATTTAGCTTTCAAATTAGATGTTCAATCACCAGTTTTGGCATCGTTTTCGTCCGAGGCGATATATTGCTATGGTCTGGTTATGGTACGGAATGCTTGCACAATGCATAATTATAAAAAATGTATCGCATGTGCATTGTGCGACGGACACGTTGGATTCAGCTCATGGGGTGATGCGATGTTTTTATTTCGTGGTCGATGTGCGTGGCATCATCATGCACGGCATATTACTACATGTGATTTTGGGTTAAATAGAAAGAAAGACATGAGACAGGAAAAAATATTAGGAAGAAATGCGTTTTTATTTTATTTCAGAACACATTCAACTTCATTGGTGTTGAAATATATGATATATATACCCAAAAAGATGATATTAAAAGATGCGAATGAGAACTTATCGTCACGCAGCGTTGATAGCTTGACGGCAAGGACGCGATGGATGCACGCTACGTACGCCCCGCCCGGACACTATTTAGCAAGCTTCCGGTATCGCGATGACGTAATACCCACTTGACCAATCAGAGAGCAGTATGCTAATAAGCGGACAGTATTTGGCACCGGACACTTTTTGGCATGACACCGGTTCGAATCCCTGCTGGGGCCAACATGTGGATTGGGTTTTCAGTCCCTACCCGATTCCGTGGGTTTTCTCCAGAAGAATCAATTAGGCCTATTCTCTGGGGTTTTCCTCCCACGTCTAAAACTGTAACTTCCTTCCTCATCTTCTATCATATGGGACCCCACTGGAAATAAATCGAAAGACTTACGTGGGCTATCCCGGCTGAATGCCGAATAATAAATAAATAAATAAATAAACACGATTGATATTACTAAACGTCTGTTATTGTTAAAAAGCATGCTAAAAAGTAAGACACATTACTCATTAGCCGTTACCTTCAGCGCTTGCAGACTTCCTTCTTGTTTACTAGAGGGGCAATATTCACACCATTTCAAGTCAATCTCTGTAGAATCTGTTGTATCGCTAATTTCATCAGATATTTCCTCCATTTCATGTATTTTCGAGACTTTTTAAATCATGTTTAAATAATGGAGTTAGAAAAGACGTCGAGCTGTGGTGATTTCAGCGCCCTCTCGTGACGCGTGACGTGTCGTGTTCAAAGAGCGTTTGTGCGTGTTTGATTTTGGATCACGTGATAAATGCACCAGGTTCGATTCCCAAACTGACAACAAAAATTTCGTATTTCTTTTTTTTCTTGACATATTCTATGTTAAAAACAGTTTAGAGTAAACTTTAAAGATTGCTCTTTTTGAAATTCGTGGTTTGGAGGATTTTTTGAGGAAAGAAAAACGACCATAGGACATGTGCA